>JAXDDW010000001.1:16405000-16920000 GCA_034670385.1 Hoplostethus mediterraneus | reverse complement strand
GTTGAAATGAAAATAGTATATGTTTTCTTTCAAAGTCCCTCCCTCCCCCTTTTTTTTTTATTCCCTGATAGGAATTTACAACAACCAGCTGTCTAGGAACGGGATCCTTTGCACTTTAATTTCGCTGTGGCGCAGTTACAGCAAAGACCAATGATTACATCCACGTAGCATGGAACTGACCGAAGCCGGTCGTCCCATGAACCGCCACGCTTTGGACGGATCAAGGTTGTGAAATACTTCTGATTGGATGTTTTCGTAGCGGACGAGGCGTACTGTAGAGGCAAAACATGTCTAAAAAACCACGCACCTGCTCATGCGCTCGACATAAACACAAACACACGCAACAAAAAGAGACAAACAATTGTATGGCTTGCACTGGCAAACGCATCGGTACACATGCTCAGTACCTTTACGTTACATTTACGCATCGCGCTGACACTCATCCAGAGCTTACCCAGCCTTTACAATGCATGTAAACAGTAAAACGAGCGAACAATATATCAAATATTACATTGTCATCACTGGTAGTGTGGGGAACAACAAAGAAGCATTAACCGCAAAGAATAGACTGAATAGATATGGTTTTTCATCGTCAAAAGAACTAAGATCAAAAGCAATAGTGGAGCACACACACACACACACACACACACACACTTTCCCCTGTCACTCTTATGAAGTTATCCCCTATAGAAGTGGCTAACAGATGGTAGAAGCTATTTGCACTCACACAGATGATGGGTTTATATACCATAGAAGGTTATTCTACATTGCTCTGCACTTAGCAGAGACTCTGCTCTGTAATATCTTAATGCAACCGCAGCACTGAAACTAGCACGTTGCGATCATGAATGTATACCATACGCCATCCTGCGGTCAGTTTCCTTTATCACTGTGTCATTCTATGGGGTTAGGGTTATAGATTATATGAGTTGCAGTGGACCTGATGATGCTGTACACAGGAATGCAGGGTTCAGAGCCATCTGGTATTATCGCCGTGCCTCCGTGTTTCCACTTGGGGCTCTTACCGGTGTTTATATTTAGGTTCCCGTGATGGTTACTGTCTGGGGAGCTGGTGTTAAGGCGAGGTTACGGGTGTGATTCCCCAGACTCTGCTGTCTGGCCTCCCCCCCCCCACTGGCCCCTAAAGACTCATCAATGGTGTGGCGACAGCAAGAGGCCCTGGGTGGCCCCCCTGCTTGGCTCCGAAGTGTAAACTCGCTGGATACCTGGCAACAGGCCTACGGTACTGTACATGCTAACGAGGCTAGACACCACAAAAACAGCAAATATCCTTTCATTGAATATCCTCCCACACCACAGATGCAAAAAAAAAAAAGAATTCCCTCGCTATTTTTTCAATTAATGGGTATTTAACGAGAAATTAATCTTTATCTTGAGTGAAGAAATATGCCTGTGCTTTTGTTTTGCATCTGAGCATATAGAACAGAAGGGAGAAGAAAGCTTACATCTCCTTGTCTCTTTCATATTAGCGACAGTGAGCATAATTGAGTAAATGTATTTAAGTATTTGAGCGAGCTGATTCGGTCTCTCTGGGATGGTTGATATTGTACTTAGGAAGAAAATGGCCCTAGGCAATTCATTAGTGGTAAATAATTGAGAGGCTCAGATAGTGCTAAGGTGAAACGCCTCTTATTATTTTATGGAATTTGTGTTCTTAGGGCTCTTCAGTTTAAGAGTATTAAAAATGCACAAGCCTTCCTACAAATTACTCACTCGAAAGATTCACAATGGGCCCTAATGACTAACCATTCATCTTCCATTGTTTTCGTGCTCTGTGGAAGCGTTTCCCTGCGCTGTATCAATTCTATTCCTGCTTTTCGGTAATATTCTTTGTATACTGTGAAGGATGTTCTTACCATGTTGTTTTTGCATTTTTTACACTTTTGATTTGAGGCGATTAAGGTACGTTGGCCGGTACAGCTGGGTATCTTCCATTGACAATTCACAAAAACATGGATATGGAAATATCTCCAATGAGGGTGTTGAAAGTTAGTAGCTCTGGTGTTTCTCATACGTTCAGTATTCCCATGCCAGTGGGTTGGATTGATCCATGTGTTCTCTCAATGCGGAGGGGTGGGCGGTGTAGGGTTGCAATGGAGCTGTATATTGAGCCAGGCTGGCAGCAGGCCTACATATGAAAAGCCAGGACTCGCACATACATACACACCGGCAGTTGTGCGTTGTCTCACTGGCAAACAAATATATTTGCTTTATGCCAATGCTGAGTGCACCTGCATCACCTTTTTTTAAACCTCACATAGGCTCCTGTGTTTGTTTACATTGTTTAGCATTGGGCTGATTTTGCATCTGTTGAAAAGCCTGTATCGGTTTAATCTGTCTTTCATTGCACTGCATGCCTTGTTAGGTATTGTCACCTTTTCATGTCGGTTTCCGGTGATGCAACTTGAAGGCCACTGAGGTTTTATTTAAAGCCTTATATACCCACAAAACACCATGTGACAACCAAGAAATGGGGGAGCTTCTGAAGCCCTGATTGGTTATTCACTGTACGCCGTATAATTGGATTGGCCATAACATAATGTGTTTAGGCCTGGTCTGCGTGTGGGTGCAAGAACTGTTTGTCCCTAGTGTACAGTTTCTTTGGTAAGATGCTCACACTTGTGGTATGACTAATACTTTTCTCACTGAAGTTTCCCATGATTCGTGTGATACTTTGTGAGTTGACATTTGCGGGCCATATTTATATTGTAGATTACAGATTACACTACATTACGTTGCTCTCAAATGAATCAAAGGATTGCTTAGTGATGGGTGTATATTGGGACAGTGTGAATCCACTGGTTGCTCCATGAGACTCCTTCTCAGTCCCCAGATCTTTGGCTCAGTGCCAGGATTCAGCTCCACTGTCTAGTAGGGGGTGGGGGGGGGGGGGGTGGGGGTGGGTGGGGGTTGTGTATACGTGTGTTGGTGTGTGTAGGAAAGTGGGGCGGTGGGCATGGGGAGGAGGCGTGTTCGGGGTGGAGGAGATGTCAGCTCATTAACCTCCATTCTCCCCCCAGTGCGGCGCTGTGTAGAGTCACTGTGTAAAGTCTCATGTCATTACCCCTCCCCCTGCACGCGTGTGCTGAGCGTATGGGGGAGAGCGGAGCGACCGGAGAACGGGAGAAAGAGGGAAGGGTTCAGGAGGGGGACATGACATGTTCCTTTACAAATGCCCTGCTTGTACCCCGCAAACTAAAGCCCCGCCGTCTTGTTTCCTTCCCCACTTTTGTCTCTTCTCTCTGTCTTTCTCTCTCTAACCACAGGCCCGGTACAGTGTGAGTGAACGAGGGGTTAGACTTCTCCACAGTACCCTCCCTCCAGGCACCAACCCAGCTGGGAAAAGACTGCCCACTGCTGGGGTGAGATACAGTAGCTAAGCCCCCCCCCACGCCCACAACCTTTCTCTAACCTTTTCTGTTTATGCTAAAGCCAATTGATTTTTGAGGGTGTGCCTCAAGGTATCGGTCTGGGCCCAGTGGAATTTTGGAAACTGGGAATTATAGTTCTCCCTAGAGTCGACAGATTAATGTTCCTCTCTGTGGACCATGTATTCGCTCACACTCCTTAAACATAGTTAAACAACCCTCCACATAGGCACACACACACACACACACACACACACACACACACACAAACACATACAAACACACACATTAGAAACACTCACTATTTTACAAATTAAAGCACAATAAACTAAGACTTGCATGTATTTGCATTCAAAACGTTGGTAGGAACAGAACTTTACAGTGGAGGCCAGAGGTTATGCATCTGTGACAAGTTGCAAAGGTGTGAAAAACACCTCTGTACAGCGAGGTCATCCTCTGTGGCAACTAGAGGTAGAGGTAGATGTACAATACATTCCGAATCAGGAAGTGCTTCAGACCAAGTTTAGAGTTTGGTTTTCATCACATTTTTGTTTAATGATAAAACGATGTGATGTATCACAAAATGTATTCACTGATCAAGAAGCAAATGAGAAAAGAGCCATCGTATTATATATAGATCTTCATTTTCAGGCAGCATGCTACAATATTACTTCCAATGCATTTCATATCTTTTGTCAAGACTGCTGATAATGTTGTGGGTTGTCTGGTATTGTTTTGTTAATCATATGATGAAACTGATTATATGTTTGTTGATTTCTGTGCACCAATTACTAGATAGCTCTATTATTAATTCCTATAAACATAAAAGTGAACCTGCTGAGTTTCAGTGCCCAGTAATTCAAACCATTTCACCTATATACACATCATCCGTATTGACTACCTCAAGGAGACACAAACCAACACACAGCCAATACCTTTTGTGTTTCTCTCAACCAAGGAGATGAGAGAAGACAGCAATGGAAATAGACTGATGCATTTCCTACGCTTATAATGATTTATTTTAGTCGCTGCCAGAACAGTCAAACTTCAGCCTAGTTTTTTTTTCTCCTCTCCCTTTGCTCTTTTATACTTCATTCTGTGCAGAGAGGCAAGAGAGCAGTAGATTGCATTAAGATAACCAATTATATGCTAGAGGAAACCAGACCTTTTTTTTCTTACTGCAGTTATCTGATGCTGCGGTGAGCAGAGGCAAAGGGCTGGGGTAATGTGACATTCACTCTGCCCTTTATCTTCTCTCATCGCTGTTTACCCCAGTCAGTTAAAAGTGGCTTCGGCTCTACATCCTCTCCTCCTGCCAGAGAAACCTCACGCAGGCTGACAGACACACGTACAAACACGTACACATACTGTACGCACACACGCAGCCTTACGAGACATTTACTGTATATGTCTGGTAGACTGGTTGGATAGCCCCTACCCTTCCCAGGTTGTTATTTATACCACTTGCTGGTGCTAGCTGCTACTTGAACACGTTACTATGGTGTTTGATGCTAAGGAAGTGCTGGTTAACAGGCAGGCCGTTGAAGGCCACAGTGGCAGGATGAGGGAGGTTGCGTGGGTGGCACTTTGATCTGACATATTGTTTTCTGTTATACCTACACACACGCGCATGCTCGTGGTGCACACCATAGCATGACCTCTTTTGCACTCTGCTACATTTACCGCACAGACAGACAGACAGAAAGACTGACACATAGACAAACACCTACACATAATGCGCGTGTTCACGTTCACGCCAAGAGACACATTCACTGCACCTGCTAGCTTGAGAGTTGGTGCTTTTATCCCTCTAAAAGAGTCTAGTCGTCCGGAGAAACGTGCGCTCTCTCACCACCACTTCCATCAGCTGGAAACGTAAACATGACATGTGCTGTGTACATGCATGTTTGACATCACCGACAGCCGCACGTGTTCAAGGTGGAACTGGCCTGGTGGATCTTTTACAGGACACAGGAGAAAGAATTTTCTGTTGAAACCATATTGACCTTGACTTAAAGCTGCACTGAGGCAAAGATTTTTACGGAAAAATACACCAGTCATATCATGGGGCTGTAATAGAGAAGAGCATCCCAAGGCCCCTAATTGAAGTAGATTTGCTCTCTTTGCCCAAGTGAAATTCTGGTGTCGGGTATGGCTCCTAAACAGCAGCGAGTGAGCGCTCTGTCCAGAGAAAGCTGAACTCAACAACGGTAGATATGTTGCTGGGTTGGTAAATGAGTGATGAGTGTGCTGTGTGGAGTTAAATGACGTCACCTGATATGAATGTTTCAAACAGTCACCTCAAACCGTCATGTTCCACAAATGTATCAAGTTAGCTTCCAATTTTCCAAGATCCTATAAGTTATTCTTACTATTGAAGTATGTAGTTCTACTATAGTACTACTGTTTGGGTCCTTTATTCTTCCTAGAATTAAATTATTATTATAACATGCTATTTTTCAAAGCTGAAAAAGACAACTGAATCGAAAATCTAACCATATTGTAAAATAGAGACATGGAAAAAATGTTACCAAACTATTGAGTTGTGATTGCTGCCGAAACGGTGCGGTATTGTGCCTCATCGTCAGTGTTTCGATGTTTATTCTATTGTGAACCCTAGCTCACAGTCAACCCTATAGTTCATAGAGAAAACAAGACTTTATTTAGCACTGCCCCACCCAGCCCTTCTCTATACACACAGCCCTTTCTCCTCAATCTCCCACCCCATCTCTCACCATCTCTCTGCTGTTGACTCGTTCTGTTTTCTGTGGTTGTTCCAGTGCAACAGAAAGTAGATGAATGAGAGCTGCATCAGCCTGCCTGTTTTTTTTATTTATTTTTACACATCACAAGATATATGAGGGCTCGGAAACCGTTCAAACTTGCATTATGTCGTTTGTGAGAATACTACAAAGTTTTTCAATCCCTCTGACAAGGGAGTAAAATGGTTATTCATCATAATGCTCATTCATATTGTTTCCCTTTGGACTAGTTTAGTTCTAATCATAGCGAACCGATTTGATGCTCATTAGCTGCAATCTTGACTGATCGCATCAGTAACAATAAGAACAAAATCTTTCTTTTCTTGACAGTCAGTTGAATTGGCAATGCAGTTTGGCAGTTTTCATTTGAAGCGGTCCTTTGAGGGAACATGTAACGCTACACCGATACGTGTTTCAAATATCCCCTGACCAAACGTTCCAGGGTGGCACAAGGCCAGCGCATTCCGAACAGAATTCCGCCAAAATCCCGCCGTTGACAATGAGGTGGCGACTGTGTGTATCTTGTCGTCTGTGTGATCGTGCAGCCTATCTGGTCCACTGACCTGTGCACAATGTGTACAGATAAAGATAGCCTACGTTTTGCATGTTAAAAAGGAATCATGCTGATAATAAAAGTGAGGATGCATAAGATTGGTGCTCGACTTTGGTGGATGTGACCTCAGTACTGCTGCAGCTGTGTGTGCGTGTGTGTGTGTGTGTAGTCTGTGTGCAGGATCAAACTCTCACACCCAGGAAGAGGCCCTGTTTCCCTTATCTAACGACAACAGAGCATGTGTCGCCATGGCCACAGGCTGCGCTCTTTATGGGCTTTGTGTGTGTGGGTGTGTTTGTGTGTCTGTGTGTGTCTGTGATTGTGTGCACGTGTGTGCACGTGTGTGTGTGTGTGTGTGTGTGTGTGTGTGTGTGTGCGTGCGTGCCATGTTCATTGTTTGCCCATGTTCATTGTTTGCTCGGGGCGTGGTACAACATCAGAATTGTTACCATAGTCTCTCTCTCTCTCTCTCTCTCTCTCTCTCTCTCTTTCCTCCTCTGCTATCTCTTCCCTGCAACTCTTTCATTCTTCTTTCTTCTTCTTGCTTTCTTGCTTTCTTGCTTTCTTGCTTTCTTTCTCTCTCTGTCTCTGTTTTTTTCTGTCTTTTCTTTTGTTTCTCTCTCCCTCTCTTTGTCTATGATTCACTCTCCCTGTTTGTCTGCCTTTCTGTCTGTCTGTCTGTCTGTCTGTCTGCCTGTCTGTCTGCCTGCCTGTCTGTCTGTCTGCCTCGTCCCCTCGTCTGGCTTTGAAAAAACGGGAGTGACAAGTTAGGCATCATCAAAATTCAGTGACACATTGTCTCAGGTTGAGGTTCCTTAGGTCTCTTCTGCAGCTAATTGCACAGAGGAAGAGGGGGAGAGAGAGAGAGAGAGAAAGTGAGAGAGAAAGATGTAAAAAAGAGAAAGAAAGAGAAGAGGGGGAAGATGAGGAAGAAGGGTGCTCAAACAGACATACATATTGCATGAGTCCCCCCGCCGCACCCCTTTCTTCACAGAATGGCTGTGTACTGTTCTGGGCTTATTAATTCCGCTCGGTGAGAGAATTATTTTTAGAGACTTAGTGTACCGGCAAAGGCTTTTAAAGTCACAACTATTACACTTTCTACTTATAGATTCTCTTATATAAATTTGAAAGTTCTGAAAGTTTGGTTTGGTTGCAGTCGGGTATGTAAGTCGAGTTTTTTTGTGTGTGTTTTTTTTGTGTGTTTTTTTGTGACGGGCTGCCAGAATGTTGCATTGGTTTTAAAATTGAATTGTATCCTCCCTGTGCCCAGTCCGCTTGCCTTTCCCAGGTACAGCTTTATACTGTTGTTGTGGATATTAACAAAGCCATAAAAACATAGAAATGTGAAGTGCTGAGGTTCACAGTGGTGTGTGTGTGTGTGTGTGTGTGTGTGCCGAAACATTAGATCCAGTTATATCTTACTTATGGCGGTTTCCTAAATATTTCTCTAGTTTTTTTGCGAACTTACTCAGGTCATTTTTCTTTCTAACGACTGGACAGTTATGGCATTATATAGGCACACAGGCTGTTCGTCTCTGCCCCACCCCCCCCTTCACAAGCAGATGTTGCCGAGCAAGGCATTATGGAGAGCTTATATGAATTGTCCATCAATCAAAATACAATCTTCAACGCGGGCTGTAATTTTCCCTCCAATCCTGCCGTAAACAGCCTCACCGGCGCTCCGGAGATGAAAAGATCCCAGCATTGTATCGCACCATTAGCACTGTGTAAATATTACATGTTTTCCCTGGATATGCTAGTTAGCATTACTTCCACCTTGTGGCTTCATTATTTTTGAAGCGCTCAGCTTTGTCGATGATGGCAAGGCATGACCTAGTTCTGGGACTCTCTCTCTCTCTCTCTCTCTCTCTCTCTCTTCCTCTACATCTGTCTCCTCTCTCTCTCTCTCTCTCTGTCTCTCTCTCAGTCACTGTCTTTCCGTTCCTCACTTTTATTCCTCATTTACTCACTCTCCGTCTTTGCCGTTGTCATCCTCTCTACCTCTGCCCGCTCAATCCGTCTCCCTCTTTCTTTCTCATGTATTCATTGTCTTTCTCCGCCGTTACTCTCACCCCTTCATCCTTTCAGTCTATCGTTTTTTTCCCCCCCTCCTCACTGTTTTACTCTTATCCTCTCTTTCTGTCATTTATGCATTTCTTGGTTTGTCTCTGTCCCGGAGCCTATTATTATTTTTCTCCCTCTCTCTCTCTCTCTCTCTCTCTCTCCTTGTATCCCGCCTCCCTCTCTCTATCCCTCCCTCCCTCTCTATCCTCCTTCTCTGGGTTTTTTTCCCCCCCTCTCTCCCAGCACCACGTGTGTCACGGAGGGAAACATCGCAAGCAGTGGTCCCCGCTGAACAATTACCATGCAAAGCAATCCAAATAGAGATGTTTGCCGAAAACAACATGTGTGTAATTACTGCTTAATGAGGCCCTTGTCTCAGGCAGAATGCCCAATTAGACCGGCGATGAGAAAGCGATGCCAAGGCCCACTGAAGAAAGAGAGAGAAGAGGAAGAGGGGGAAGGAGACGAGGGAGGGAGAAAGAGAGAGGGAGAGGGAGAGGGAGGTTGTAAGACAGAAGAGGAGGGGTGGAGGGGGTGATGGGAAAATGGGAAAGGGAGGGGAGAGAAAGAGGCAAGGAGAAAGAAATAGAGTGAGGAGAGAAAGAGAAGGGAGCTTGAAAGAGGGAGAGAGTAAGAGAAAAGGAGGGAGAGGGAGGGAGCAATAGAGAGAGAGAGAGAAGATGATTTCTGCAGTGAATGTGGAGTAATGGCAGAGCTGATAGCATTGAGCCGAGGATAAATTGGCATTTTAAATGGGAGAGCGAGGCAGTGCAAAGGAGGGCTATAGAGAGAGAGGAGCAGGCTTACATTGGAATATATGGGCAGCCATGTTGAAACACAAAATGGCTGACCTTTCTAGGCTGTCTTGAGGCCCTTTTTTGGTGAATTCTCTATTACAGAGGTAATTGGTTAAAATGAGAATATTCTGAATTCATTTCTTCCTTTTAAGAGCTGAAAGAGCGGCAATAAAGGCCTAGCGCGCAGTCCGATGTCTCCGGGCTGCAAGATGAGCCGGAGTTCAAGATCTGGCACTATTTTTTCTGCTTCAAAAATGGCGCTATTCATTGACTCTACTCTCTTTTTTTTTTTTTTTCACCCGAGAGAATCTTATTCTGAAGAAGCTCTCAAAATGGCTTTACGTCACCGGTGATATCAAAGTGGATTTCAATGGAATGAAATTGCTCAGTTAGGCGAGGACAAGAGGCTTTCATATGAGGAGTGAAGAGTTTATTGCAGATATATCACGGAGGTCAACATCACTCTGGCCCTCTCGGAGAGCTGCAGTCACTTCGCGCTGTTTTGCCGCGGCTTTTGTCGAGTGACACCTGCCTCGTCGGGCAAATTTGTATCCTTGTCTGCGATAATTGTCTCTGCGGTTTCGGTTTTCCGACAAAGCCGAGCTCCGGCGGGTTAATCGTGATCAGCGGCGTCGGGGTGTGATTGAGACACGTATTTCAGCGCGTGAGAACAAGCGAGTGAATCCTCACAAGGGTTCCCATGATATGCATAGTTAACCAACCACCGCCTCGAGGCAGTCTTTCTTTCCCGGTCTTCCTCCTGCAATAATGTACAGTAGTTTCTCAGCCTCTCTCTCTCTCTCTCTCTCTCTCTCTCTCTCTCTCTCTCTCGTATGCTCATTTAGCCACTTCAGCTTTTTCCTGTCTACCAGTGTAGGTATTAGATTTCCACCCTGAGGAATTCTGCCCATTTCCATCCATTAGTCTTCCTGGTTGGCCATTTTTTTTTCACAGGTATCTTATGATCCATTTGTGTTCACTGATATGCAGCGTGTGTTTATCTTGAAGGCCTTCAGTCCCTTCCATAGGCATAAAAGCGGGACCACCCCAAATGAAAAGGGCCCCTGTATCTCCACATCTGAGGAATTTGACTTGGAATGCTGTCTAGTTTGATCATGTTTTCTCGGCTGTCTGTTCCCGAGTCGTCTGTACATAGAGATATTACGACGCTATTCAAAGAATGACCTCAGTCAACAAACAAAAAGGGGCCTTTATTTGACGTGTGTTTCCATATGCTGTAGAGGGTGTGTGTGTGTGTGTGTGTCCGTGAAGCCAATCCAGTCAAGGTTTGTTCCATTTGCTGAAAACATAGTATGACAAAGCTTGATGCCTTTGAAAGCCAAGGGCATTTCCAAGTATAGCTTTTTACATGGCAGCGGTTTCTCAATCACCTTGATGCCGCAAACCTTCAGAGTGTCATTTTTCTCTGTGAAATAGTGGATATACAAGCTAAAGACGGACAAGTGTGTGTTTTGTCTTCATTCTTAGCCCACTCGAAGCCGGTGTCAGTGAGGAGTCAGTTTACTATGTACTACTACTGTCCATCTAGTCACTGCTAGCCGTCTGAGCTAGCATAGCGTGCCGCAGCTCAGCTAGCCGGGGTCGTTTCCCAGGCACCCTGGGGGTCAGGGGTCGTTCACTGTTATGTGAGTGCGAACCTCATGGCTAGCGGTGTTTGGGCACCTGCAGCAAGTGGTTTTCCATGCCTGATTAGCGCAATCCTTATTTCTGGCCTAAAGTGAAAGGCATGCCCACCCAGTGCAGCGCCACACACACACACACACACACACACACACACACGCACACATGCACACACACACTGGACGCACAGCCGCAAAGATAGGCAGATGCGAGGGACTTCATGCAGAATCATTCACACCCTTTACTACTGTATGCACACTCAGACTCATTCACACACACACACACACACACACACACACACACACACACACACACACAGCCCACAGGGGAAAGCCCATCTCTCGTCACTGTGCTCATGTAGCCTAATTACCGGCCCGCTGAAGAACAGTAATTACCCACGCTGCCATGCAGCCACGAGGTTTAGCCAAAGTGACAAAGTCATTAGGCTCACACTTCAGGCCACCCGTGAAGAGTTTTCTCCTTCATGCCATGTTTATTTCTTCTTTTCTGTGTTTCTCTGTCCACAGTTTGATGGTGACAACATGTACATGAATGACAATAACCAGGAGTTTCGGTCGCCAAGCCAGGTAAGAATCGTCTGAGTAAATGTTGACTGTCTGAGGGAGTTACCGTTATATCAAGTTCAGTATTCCAGCAGTTTGTAGATAAATATTAAGATACACATTTAATATCTACAAAAACATATACCATTAGATATGTACACCTTGGTTATCATATACATGAGGGGGGTTGAACCATGCTCTATCCAGTATACTATACAGGACTGGTTGACGAGCAGGAGCAAGTTCTGGTGCGGGCCCATTGAACAAAAGTACCGGCCCCAGTCTGAAGCGGTGCAGTCGGAGAGCCACCAAGTCAGCGAGGTAGACAGGCGGGGTTGTGTGTTGAGTGCTCCCAGCTGGTAGATGGGAACACATGGCAGGACATATGGCAGAGTTTGGAGCTCCAGGATTTGTTGATCCAGCAGCGGGGGCCTTCGCTGTTCTGACAAAACATGACGAGGTGGCGGCTCCTCATCAATTAGCGCCGACGCCTAATGCTGTCACGGGACAAGGGCTGAGGACGCTGGGGCCACGCAGCTCACACACTCTCGAACAGACACTTGCGTAAGCGCACGTGCGTATAGGCATGCACATATACATGCAGGTCCACACATATGTACACACACACACCATCATCCTATGGCAATGTTATGTCAGCAAACACTTTTTTTAGCGAGTAAGGCTTTTCAGAACATGTCAGTTGATGCTCATGTCAGGGGCATCCAATAGTCGCTTACACATCATGTCTGAGGAGGCCTCCCAACACAGGAGGTCAGATGATTCAACTGTTTGGCTTCCAATCCTTTAAGACAGCTGCTTTAGTTTCCAATTTGAAAGACAGCAGATAAAGGATGCATAGCGTGCTTGGAACAGGTTTCAAAGAAAATGTCTTAAAAGAAATGTCTTAAAAATAGGAATCCTTTTGAATGTAAGACATAAAACACTAGTTTGACAATTAACTGCCGGGACACTGTCCTATGTCCCGGAGGGCAGAATGCCTCCTTTTGCCTCAACCCGATTCCATAGCCTTAAACTGTAAATACATCCAAAGCCATCCAAGCGACGTCTGTATATTTTTGAACATGTCACGGCAAAATTCATTACACTGACTGACGTGCATGTGTTTGTCGAAGACGAGGCAATTATTTCTTAATTGATGCTTAATTGCGCGTATTAGCTGTGCATTTACTTGTTGCATATGGATTGCCTTTGAAGTCAAAGGAGACAAATTAGAGTTTGGTGTATGGTTGGCTTTCGCTGCATTCATTTGAGATGGTGATTAGCTGTCTAATGGATACGCTGGATGCATCTCTGCATGCCAGTGTTTACTCTGCACTGTGTTCCTCTTTTTATTTCACATTTAATCACCCTGAGTCTTTATGTGTATGTGAAAGAACAAGATGCCACTGCTAAAGGGAGAGCTAGTAATGTTTTTGCTAGCACTTAGCTTTGTCTGTTTTTGCAATATTTTGCACTATTTTGAATAGTGCTGCAGCGAGGCTCTTACTCTCAAAAAAAAAAGACACCCAAGATCACACAAAAGTACTGTACATTCGCACCGGTCGAACAACAGAATGATCCCACACCGCCTTAATGTGGGTTTTTAACACCGTGTTTAGATGCCCACTCCAGCTAGATGGTGTGTGCCTGTGAAAAAGGTGCATGTAGCCAGAACAGAGTCTCCTTTGTTTGCGTGTCTGGGGTCTTCCACAGCAGTACGCACCGCGGTAGCAGTTTGACACAGGCTCGGAGATTGCATTACACATAACATCTCTGGGCGTTTAAAAAAGAGAAAAACCGCTAATCAGAAACAGCTTTCAATGGGCCGCGTACTGTATGCGTGGGCACGGTCTGGTCATTCAAACAGGCTGTTGGCGAACGGGCTTGAACACTGTACGGCTTCTGTATGAGGTATGAATATGACACACATGGAGCTGCCAGACGTTTTGATGCTATTGACGTTTTCCATTTGGTTTGTCTGTTGACATGTGAGCCCATACAATGGTGTGGGTGGGCTGTTCTGTTGATCAGGATCATGCATAGAACTAAAACATGGGGAATACTTTATAGTCATCGATTATTTAAAAACATATTTGTCTGTGTAATACAGTATACAATTTCTACATCACTCATACACATACAGTGGTGGCCAAAATTATTAGAACATCTGACAGATCTGAAAATATTGACTTTTTCTTGCCTCCAAAACATGATTTCATTTCATAATGTTCATGAAACATGCAGATGGTTGCTCTGAGCACAACAAATATCAGATGAAGTGAGTCCTACTGTTTTTATCCACTTTTAACTTTAATATTTGGTATGTCCACCTTTTGCAGCAATTCAAAAGAATCACACAGCTGTGTCCTAAGACTCTTGCATCACCATCAATTTAACCACCATCACACCTGACAATGATTACACAAGTAATTTGGCTTCTTCTGTGAAGGAACATGATTGTGTGATATTGACAGTGAAATATACCTAGCTTGTTTTTTGTAAGGAAAATGACGTAAATCTCCTTATGATGGCTCTATTCTATGGTTTATAGAGCATCATGATGACTTTGTATATATTTCATTCGTTTTATGGGTATTTTAATGGCCAATTGAACAAAAACAACTGAAACCTCTTAAATGTATGCCAAGTGTTCTAATAATTTTAGAACCACTGTACATCAAATACTGATTGCAATACCTATTTTGCAATATATATATATATAATGGCATGCATAAGAACGTTCACAGCCAAACCAAAATGGCTGCCTCCAGCCACGCCCACACACACACACACACACACACACACACACACACCAATAACAATAATAAAAAACATACTGATTGGGGCTCAATTTAACAGTGATCTGTTTGAGTGATTACACAGACTGGAACCTTTGTGTGTGTGTGTGTGTGTGTGTGTGTGTGTGTGTGTGTGTGTGTGTGTGTGTGTGTGCATACAGGTGCAAATGAGAGCTACAAAGAGAGAGGAGTTAGGAAAAGAAGTGGGTAGAGGGAAAGAGAAAATGAGCACAAGAGCGAGAGCAGAGGAGAGTAAGCAGAGAGGCCGCTGGTCTTAGGAGAAGCAGCAAGTTTCGGCTTGTTTGTGTCTTTTTGTTTTCTGCTTCTGGGAGTCTTGTTGAGCCGCGTGTCTCTATCGATTTGGCCGACTGCAAGAGAACAGCGGCTGATGGTCTAGATTAGAATAGAAACCTCACCTGTTGGATACAGGCTCTCTCTCTCTCTCTCTCTCTCTCTCTCTCTCTCTCCCCCCCCCCCTCTCTCTGGGTCTCCTTCTCTTTCTCTCTGTCTGTCTCAGTCTGTTTTTCTGTTTCTGTGTTTATTTTTGTGTATGTCTAATTCTCACTGTGTCTCTCTCTCCCTGTCTTTGGTGTTTTCACCCACCTTCCCCATCTCCTTCCACCCTGAAAATGTATGTACTCTCACACACAGCACATAAACTAAACTTCAAACACACACACACACACACACACACATGCACACACATCCCCAATCTCTCTCTCTCTCTCTCTCTCTCTCTCTCTCTCTCTCTCTCTCTCTCTCTCTCTCTCTCTCTCTCTCTCTTATACACACAAACACACACGTACACACAAGTCAATGTTTTGTCAGCCAACCATAGTTATCCAGATGTGGTTCGGGCTGTATTGCCAGGTGATGTCCCCTCTCTCTCTCTCTCGCTCTCTCTCTCTCTCTCTCTCTCTCTCTCTCTCTCTCTCTCTCTCTCTCTCTCTCTCTCTCTCTCTCGTTCTCTCTCTCTCTGAGTCAGAGACACCTCAGTACACCCTGGCACCACACACCCAATGTGGGCGATGCTGATGTGAAAAGGCACCGTTACTTAATAGTGACTCACAGTATACCATTATACCCCCAGCAGAACTACAACCCTCTCCTCCCTTTTACCCCCCCCCTCTCCCCCACCACCTTTTACTTCAGTGAATCTGCACACTATAGTAAGTTTCTCCCTCATATGCTCTCTCCTTCCCTTCCTCGCAAGACATTTTGGCACAAGGATGAAAAATAAAAATTAGGGGTCTGAAAACGATGACACTCCTTCCTGATTTGAGCTCATCTGGAGCTGCTGGCGAGGCTTAGAACGTGTCTCGTACAGATAAATATTGCACAATATGGATTTAACTTTCAAGAGAATGTGCTACACGCACAACTCTGAGATCATGAAGTCACACCGAAATAGCCTAAAAGCTGTTTTTTAGCACTGAACCAACACTGGGGCATCAACATCCAAAAAACAATGCTGGAGGAACATCAGAGGAACATCAGCACCGCATCCCCGCCCATGCTAGGAGGGATTGTAAGTTACAATTGTTACTAGTTCTTTATGTAGGTCAGTCCATGTCAGCCAATAAGTCCAATTACCATCAGCCTCTGAAATAGAACAAGCAGATATGCTCATCTCCAGTGACCTCTGCTCTGCTTTCCCAGAGCTAGAGATGATACTGTACAGTAAAGGTTTCATAAAATGAAAGATTCATTCAGAATAGAATATATTAGCGAGCCTCGAGAAAATACAGACAGTCGGAGACCAAAAATAACTATATTTAAGGGAGAGGTTCAAAGACAGGAATCCACAGTGATGCGAGAAATAGATGCAGAAAAGTGTTTCCCTCCTCTTGTTCGAGGAATATGAAGCAGATTCATCTTTCTGTTGATATATCTGAAGCTTAAGGAACATCAAAACGACCCTGTCCCCCTCTTTTGCTGTAGTCCCTCAGTCCCTCCTCAAATACATACCCTACAGAAAAAAAAAAACACAAACCCCCTCCCCACCAAAAAAAAGCCAGTAACTTATCAGTAGCGAAACCGCACTCAATGATTCATACGCTCTTTTAAGAGAACTTGAAACCTTGGATCTATTTTGGTCCTGGCCTCTCTGTGTATATGCAGCACGACGGAGCAGAGGGATTTAGTGGGACTAAGTAGTTTGATATTTCTATTGGTTTTCCGAGGGTGTTTTTTTTTACCTCTCTCTCTCTCTCTCTCTCCTCTCTCCCCTAGTGATCTTTCTCATCATATGGAGACCAAGGTCATGGCTGATTGAAATATAATAGAAGTGTAGACATCTGGCCTAATACTGTGGGAAGTTAAATCTATTTTAATGGCTCCTGCCGCAGTGGATTCTCTCTGATGCACTCTTGCGCTTCACTGACAGTAAATCACAATGTTCTCTTATTACCCTGACTGGAATGAGGGCATAGAGAAAGAACAATGAGGGATCCACATCATTTGTTTTCACCCCTCCCTCGCTTTTTCCCCCTCTCCTCTCCTCCCCTCTCCACTCCGTTTGCGACTCATAAAGCAAGGGGCTTAAAGAGAGTGACATCATGAAAATAAAAATAAAGGGGATTATGGGCGAGCTATTGTGCCATATGTGATTACTGGGGCTTCCATGTTCCCTTGGGGGGGATGAGTGACTACGAGACAACATATTTTATTTATTTATGTGATTCCCTCTAATGAATAAGAATAGGAAATGTGGCTGAGACCACAGTATTGCCCCCGCCCCACACACACACACACACACACACACCCTTCTTACGTCAAAAATTTGCAGCCTTTGGACTGAGGAATTTTGAGGAATTTTCTATTTCTCCCTGTTCCGGTACAAAGATCAGTGATATTTTTTCACCCTTCATCTTTGATCTATAACCACAAGGTTTTTTTTAATGGAACTGACATGAATTTGCGCCGCCTGGCCCTTTTTCACACCTTCCAAATTACTTCCTTTGCTGCTGTGTTTTTAGAGTTCAGGTTCAATCCAGCACAGGTCCACCCACATCTGCAATCGAGAGCCAGGTCCTTTTTACCCACCTAAATGAGATCCATTTTGATGTGACATTTGAGAGAATTGCCGGTGGAGGGGGGTGGGGGGCCAGGGAAGAGGTTAGCTCACTCCCTTACTATTGGTTGAAGCCCACCCCGGCCCACCTGTCCTTTAGTGACGGACGCTACCTATGACCCTGAGCTACGATTGGACGAGGTGAAAGGCACCCCCCCGCCCTTCCTTCCACACTTCACTTATCCCAGTTCTGTCTTGCTGTCAGTCAGCCCGGGGGGTCTGCTATTCCTTTCCCTTTCTATTGTATGACACTGTCTGCTTCTGTTGATACATCACCTAAATGGAGTTTCTTGTCATTTCAAAGCCAGGTCACATAGCCTCTGTGGACCCTGCAGACCGTCCCTCTAATGGTCACTTTTGTAGCACGCCTCAGCAAAGTTCAGCACCCTGTCTCTGACGCTGATGAGTTAGATTTTTGCCCTCTGTCTGTTCTGCAAGGTTGACCACTGAAGGTGAATTTTGAAATCTCACCTAAGATGTTTTAAAGAGTTACTGTTGCCATCCGTCTATCCGGGCTGCGCTCGGTGGACGTGAAGACCTTTATGTATGCATGGCCAGCTGTTGTTTGTCGCCAAAACAGGGCTGCTCTGCCATTTTTTCACAAGCAGCATATGGCTGGTTGACTTTCCATAGGACACTGTATACCTATTGAAAGTTATCATGTGATTGTGTGACGCAAATGAGTTTGTTTTTGTTTTTTCTTAAGAATGTTATTTTTCAAACTTCAGTGTTTGTTTGTTCAGTGTTATTCTTATTAGTATTATTATTAATAATAATAATGTTATTTAATACTGTTATTATTATTTCTATTACTATTACTATTATTATTTGTATTATTATTATTAGTATTAGTATTAGCATTAGCATTAGTATTATTATTATTATTATTGGAAACACCTTGAGTTTCTATCACTGAAGCTGTAATAAC
Source organism: Hoplostethus mediterraneus (assembly GCA_034670385.1). Lineage (NCBI taxonomy): Eukaryota > Metazoa > Chordata > Actinopteri > Trachichthyiformes > Trachichthyidae > Hoplostethus > Hoplostethus mediterraneus. The sequence goes on along the minus strand of JAXDDW010000001.1, from coordinate 16,901,429 downwards.
AAAGTCCATCAAAAACAGACAGTTCTTGACCCGGCATGCCACATGTTCTATACAACATTTTCATTTTCACTTTGTGTGAAGACCACATCATTCTTCCCAGACGAGCTGTCTCCTACTAAACTGTCTCTCACCTCACCAAGCTAAGGACTTCAGTCTGTCATGTTTCTGTGCTGAGTAACTTTTATCTTACCTGATTAATTTGTTTCCACTTGTTTACTTACCTCACATAAACTAACTTGTCATGAGGAGCTTCTGGGGCATTGGTTTGCAAGAAAAGCCTTTTCTATCAAACTTCACGCCAACATGTCAAGGTGCAGCTTTCTAGCTTTGCTGGGCTAATACCTGCTGGCTAGCGTGCACCTACCTTACCCAGACACTTATTCCTGACTCTCCTCTCCACAATATTTAAGCTTTGGAATAAACTCTGCAGGAGTTAAAGTCAACTCAATTTCAGTAAGACCATTGAATAGTAATCTAACATGTGGATGCTACACTGCCACACATATAACAGAGTTTATTAAGTGAACACCTTGTGATGTAAATTATTTTATTGTAGGTTCAAGAAATAAATACACTTTATATAAGAGTATAGTTTAATTTCTGCTTCATTATCTTTATTATTGTTTTTTTGGGGTTTTTTTTTCAGTTTCAGTTTGTAAGACTAATTAAGGTAATACTTTTTTATTAAGGTAATACTCCTGTGTGGAGATTGCATGTGCTCCCTGTAGGTGGGTTACCGTTACCCGTGTCGTTGTCTGTGTTTGGATGTCCAATGCATGTTCATGTTCAGGCCGTGACCCCGAGTAGGAGTAAGTGATGTATATCATTAGAAGTCCTTAAGGCTTTGACAGACTTGGATTCTTCCATGGTAGTCACATCAAAGAAGGGTCTGCTTTATGTACCCCACAAGTACATGATGACAGCAGTTATCCCTTGGAGCAATACCTCATATCTATAAACTATGTAAGATTAAAAACAAAATATGGTGTTTTTATGTTCACTATTGGCAGTTTTCACAATAGAGAACCGCACTTTGCCTTCAGTCTTGTCACAGATTATAGCTACTGTCATGTTTAAGCTATTAAAGGGAAGTATGGAGAGAATTGATACGTAGAAAGTTACGTCCTTCACCAGGAAAATGAAAGATTTGCTTAAATTGGGTGAAGGGTGAAGGTTATGGAGAGAAGGCTGAATCAACATTTGGCGTTTCCATCTGACCCCTCTCTCTTTTATCCACTCTCCTCCATGTCCTGAAAGACAGTATATTTATGAATTATTTATCTATGTTTGAAAATATTAAACTTGTGATGTCCTTGTCCTATGTGTTATCTCCAAGGGCATCACAAGAAGCTGGAAAAAAAAGAAAAGAAAAAAAAGACAAAAGCGATGGAAGGCGCGGTCGTAAAATAGCCTCAGACAGCATTTAAATCTTTCAACATGCATATGACATCAGTTATGTTTCATCTCAGAGAGCAGAAGTGTCCAAAATGCATGATGTATTGTGTTTAGATCATGTACGTGGAAAACATGGACGATGACAACTAGACTGTCAAATGAACGCTGGCATGAAATAAAGGCACATTTTGGAATGATATCAAAGTCATTAGGTAGCTTACTTCCTGTGCTAACAATTGGTTAATATTGATTGGAAAATTACTGCTATTTGATTTTTTGCTTGAATGCCCATTGTTGCTTGACAAGCTTTTATCCCCAGTGTAATTTTCTTTCATGGCGATTAGAAAGGCTGTAGCACAAGGTAAAGGGAGGCGGTATGGCCACTTACTCTGAGGCTAGTCTTTTTTTTGTCCACTACAACCTCCATTACGTACAGATATATATTTATTATATATTTATGTCATTTAGGAGACGCTCTTATCCAGAGAGACTTCCAATGACTGAACAGGTTGAGGACACACTGACTGTTGCAGGGATTTGAACCTGTAATTTTCTCTCCAGCCTCAATCAAACTTAGACAAACGCCATACTGTGCATGATTTCAGTGAACAGCCAGGAATAGAAAAGCAAACCCTTGAGATTTATTTGACAAAAACATGCACAACATTTGTACTTGATAACATCACAAGAAATGTTGGACAGTGAAGAAATATTTGCCTGAACGTTTATGGTTGGGAGAAGGACTTGTCAGTGATAATATTTCCAAGCAAGTGGAGTGAGTGTTATGGGAAGAGAAGCACGTCATCCACTGATAGCAAGCATACTTCCCTTTATTATTATTTTCTCTGTAACATTAGTGCACATTATGAGGCTTTTATCCTGTCTTCAAGCACCGGTACTGCTTGTGGGGGACATTCTAGCTGCTCCTCTGCGTTCCTTGCCATTTGTTTGCTAAAAGTATTTGTTTGCAAGATGAATAGCTGCACTGGCAGGCGAGATGACAGCCTACACGAAGATGATATTGAATTGATTTCTGAAATGTTGCAGAACGGACTGCTTGATGTGTACCACGAGACATGAATAATAAAAATTCTATTAAAAAGCTCTTGAATGGCTGACACTGGAATATTATTTGTGATGATTAATTTTCTTGAGTCATTATAAAGGAGAGTTGGCATCAGATTGCCTCTGACAAAATTGCTTTTCATTCCCTGGTGAATACCCTCAGTATGCTTTTTTTTGAGAGCACAAAACCATAATTCTCAGTGCAATATTATGTCAAGATAGGCCCTGGAAAAGACAACCACAGGCATTGCTCATGTATCACCTTATTTGTACTACAACATCTTAAGTGTCTTCACACCTGGTGGTGAGCCGGGCGTATTGGATACACCGCATATCGTGAGGAATGACAGGTTTGTTAAATCCAGGTTGGACCGATTCGGAAATGTGATTGGCATTGTAATTATGACTTCAGAAAATAGCCTGTAAGTGGCTGTGAATGGTGGTTTTAATAACTTTGATTAACTTTATTTTAGAGCCAAGGCTGTAATCATTGAATACAGATTCTTTTGTAAGCCCAACAATTTATTTCTTCATTTTTGTAAGCTAGCACTTACAATTGTGTTTTTTTTTCCTTTCAGCAAAACATTCTCTAATGCTGCAAAACAAAAATCTCTCAGATTGTTACTTGGCATTTACATTTGGTGTAAAAACTGTTGTGTAGTGGTACGATTGCCCATTGACCAAGAGCAATAATTTTGTCCGAGGTGATTCGAGTGTTGAAACCGTCCTCCAATTTCTTGGCTCAGTGGTTAGCACTGTTGTGTCACAGCAAAAAGGACTCGGCGTGTGGACTCGGCATGTTCTCCCCATGTTCATGTGGATTTTCTCCCATGTGCTCACGTTCCAAAGACTTGCACGTCATGGGGGTTCGGAGACTCTAAAATTGCCCACAGGTGTGAATGTGAGTGTCTGACTGCGTACCTGTTAGCCCTGTGATGCACTGGCAACTTGTCCAGAGTGTCTCCCTGCATTCCCCCCCTGTGACTTCACCTTCCATTGTTTCCCCAACTAATTTCTCATCCACACTTCCTTCCTATTTCCCCCCCCTGTAGAACTACTCCAGTCAGGGCAGAGGCAGCAACGGCGGGGGAGGAGGAGGAGCCGGGGACGAGGACTACGAGATTCCTCCCATCACGCCCCCCAACCACGCCGACCCCTCTCTGCTACACCTTATGGAGCACGAGTCAGGTTACCCCTTCCACTCCCTGCCTCACAACGGCCTGCTCAACCCCTACTCTTACCCAGAGCTGCCCGCCCTCATGATGTCCAACATGCTGGGCCAGGAAACCCACCTCCTCTCGGGGCCTATGCACTCGGTGAGTACATCATTTTTCTGTTCAAGTCAAGCACTGTGGAAGTCCACTAGTCCACTGGGTCGAACGTTAGCCACCAAAGCAGCATAGGAGAACAGGCTGCACGTGTTTTTGTAGTGGAAAGTCGTATATTTTCAAATATGATGAATCTAGCCCTCATGAATGGCAACCGTAAAGTGTTTAATTCATCTTTAAAGATTAAATGTTACCCTTGAAGCTCAGATTTTTACCGCTGTTAATATTGTGAAATCACATTTTTAAAACAGTGAAGTGTTTTCATATCAATTAGAGGGTTAATGAACCCAGTTGGAGGCCAGGGATGCTGAGACAGTGAAGTCTGAAGAGGGCCTAAGCCGATACATGCAACATTTATACATTCAGAGAGCTGCTGCCTCCTTAACACCCGGCCCTTTGCAGCAACAAGCCCTGTAATATCTATTCAGCTGCACAAGTCAAAGATTTCATTGCCTCAAAGTGAGCTGAGAAAGAGAGCAAGAAACTCTGTGCTGCACATTTTCATTCGTTATGATCGGCAAAGCAAAAAAAAAAGTAGGGGTGGAGGGCGGCGGGGGGGGCACGTTTTCAACAGAAAATCTTGAAGGGGAGGGGGGTAAAGAAGGGATCTCCCTTGTCAGCTACTTTTTCTTTTCAAAAGGATGCAGAGAATCCCCCCTCCCCCCTCCAGTAAAGTGACTTTTTTCTTGTGTTAAACATGCTTCACACTGAACATGCAAACACCCCTGGCGAACACATTCAAATGCTTTAATCATAGAATCGAACCAGATGAATTATAGATGGACTGTGCAGTGAATTATTCAACGTTATATACTTTCATCTGACATAAATATTACTTTTTTCTCTCTGCCCTCCATCATGAATATTTATGCTTTAATGTGAGCATCCGTGGCATTTATCCTCCGTTAATCAGGTCTTATGTGATTTTCAGAATCAAACTGCATAAGTTGCAGGCTACATTTTCTGTGGGTGGTAGCTAAGGCCTCCATTAAAGCCAGTCTTCAGGATTAGGTCACAATCCAATGGCTACTGAGCTGAATATGCCTGGTGCATCAGCAAGATACTGTTGACGGGAACATTTACAGTGGATCTGCTTTGTAGCGTTATTAGCAGTGGTCAAAGGGTGGCTAACCACAATCACTGCAATTTGGGTGATTTCAGCAGATGACTATACGTTGCAAAAGTGCATGTCTGTATCTCTGTTAGCTTGTATGTGTGCACATTTGCACATCATGTCCACATACAAGTACATGTAGCGAGGCAAGGGGCTCTTCGGCCAGTAATATTTCAGAAGGAAGCAGAGAGGGAGTGCCTGGCTTTTAAACAGCTTTTGTTTCACCTTTGCAATTATTTATTTTCAAATAGCCCTTCAGGGTAATGTTCCATTTTCTTATTTCACACCCCCTTTTCTCATAAATGAACCGGCATTGCAATAAATCACCGCACAAACAGAGACTTGCACACACTGTGAAAGGTCCAAAGATTTATGTAACACATTCATGTTTCCCACTTCCACATTTTAGTACTACTCTAGCAGAGCCTGGCTAATAATAGCCGCTATTAATATTTCCTGTTGCCTAGCAACCCCAGCAAGTAATAGCTTACTCTGGAAAAATAGATGACCGATAAGGAAGAAGAAGAGGGGGGGGGGGGGGGATTCAATTCATTTATTATCTCCTGGGACAAGAGGAGCTTATTTCTGAGGCTGAGGAATAGGAAAGTAGGCTGTATATTGAGAAATATTTTAAAGCAATTGAAGATGAGGTTATTTTCATTTTGGTTCCATTAGCGATGTTTCATTTGACGTTTCCCCAACAAAGTCAATTAACCTTAATTTCATACTGATAAAGATGTAATAAGGGAGATTGAATTCATGTCTGCTGAATGCTTAAAGAAAAAATAAGGGTGGAAGGAAATAGGCAGTCAGTCTCGGTGTAAGCAGGGGTAGGGAATGAAGACAAGTCTTTACATTTGTCCTTCTATTTTTGACAAAAGCTTTTCGGCAAACCAACAAAATTGGAAGAGATAGCTAGAACACTAAAGCGCTAATCGCCCAACAATCGCCTTTCAACGTCGCTGAAGAAGCAGATAAAAAGTCAACAGCAGTACCTTAAGGATACACTACCCTACAGTGAAAGCTCTCCTACAGTGCACATAAACCTCCTACAAACACAAGCTCAGCTGGAGCAACAGATACGCTTCATCTCAAGGGATGATGTTGCTGGTTTTTGTACAACATTCAGCCCGAGGCTAGAGCTCTGTAAACTTCTCCCTGCTTTGGGATTCTCTTTTTTCAGCTCGCATTGATCCCACAGCAAACACAGTTAAATCATTACAGCATTGAGGGCAGTGGATTGACCATCATCATCATGCTGCAGAGGCACACAAGTTTGTATTTGGTTAGCGCTGGTAGCTTAAAAGCCTGTGAATTCTGTTCAATAAGTATTGGCTGGGTGATAAAGTTGAGAATTCAGACAGGTAGAGCGGTCTATGTTTCTGAATCCACCCTGTATGCCAAGTCTAATTTTGCCTGCCAGGAAAAGCAGCAGAAATATTAGCTGCTTAATCAAAACAGATATGTAACAGATGGAGAAATTGCAGTGGAGAAACATGTATTAGGCATTAGGCGAATTTCAATGTGTGTGGAGATACATGGAAGTTTTAATTCCCCTCCTTACAGATCCACTGCTTTTGTTTGGGTGTAAGGAGTGATGTTTCCTGTGGCAGTCATGTATTGTTCATAATAGTCTTTGCTGACAGCTTTGAACCATTTCTCAAACTTGAAATTGCTCCATTTACAAGGACTCAAATGCACAGAAGGATAAATAACAGGGTTACAAAAGAAATAGCTGTCATTCAGAAATGCTCTTGCTGTTTGTCTTAACTCCATTCCATAACTTTGACGCACTCTCTCTCAAGCTCCTTTGAATCAAGGCAGAAAGAGTCAAGTCTTGGATGACTGGATACTGAAACATTCTGTAGTGTGAATGCTTATTACTGAGAGAGAATCCCTATCTCACCCTTAGCTGTCAGCGCTCCTGCCACCCCGGTGCAGGGGGGGGGGGGGGGAGCACCCAAGGGTCTCATGTTCAACAGGCCCCCGGTTCTCCAGGTCTGGCTGGTGCTATAGCAAAGGGAGATGCCAGTGAGATCTGTCTCTTTGAAAAAAAAAAGAAGGGGGGGTGGGATTCTCCAGCAGACGGTAATGAGGGGTCGTGGTGGGGTTTGCGGAACGGCCCCAACATGGAGCCTTGAGGGACACCGGCATGTTTAAATATTGAAACAGAGCGCCAGCCGCTGTCTCATTACTGGTGTAATAAGGCTGGTTTAGGTAAAAAGCCCCCGCTGCCAAAAATCTGCAAGTTTATGTCGCACAAAGTCACATGATTCAAATTGGGGATTTGTTCGGTCTTGTTAAACATGCAGTCCCACATTGCTATTTTTGGCAGGGTGTGTATGTCACTAACAGACCACAGGCGGCCCATATTTAAGACTCTGCTGTGTAGAGATAGTGACAAGCCATGTTATTGTCAACCTGTTTTTTTGTAGTTGGTAGTTATAGTTATGAAGATAAGGCACTGTCATTTTGTATGAAATCACACAAATCGAGTTAAGCAGGAGCTCAGCTGAGTGAAATGGGTGGTAGTGTGACATCGAAATAGTGCAAAGCAAGGCTGTGGAGGTCGGAGGGGTGGATGGCCGTATACATTCACCTTCAACTGGGTACAACTGATACAAAGACGTTTTCTGATGAGAGATGAGTTCCCATTTTCAGCAAAAAAATTCTTATTTAATGTTGAGTTTTTAGTTGCCTAAACCTTAACTGAAGTTGTTTAGTTGCCTAACCTCAACCAAAGCAGTTTGATTATTTGATTTTGGAGCACACAGAATGATAGGTTGTGCATCTGGTCAAATGTAGGTATAGTACAAAACAAAGGTGCATAACTTTATAAAATAATAAAGAACACATTAGTGTTGATCACATGGTGTCAGTTGGAAACGCCGCTTTGTTATGAAATCAAGGTTATGGTTGTATATTTAGTTATTTGAAACAATACCCACCTAATTCTGGCTTGTATCAAAATCTACAGTACAAAAATCATTTCAGTCTTTGTGATGCACTGTAGAGATTTTGTATGTTTGCGTCTACTTGCGTCATATTGTGTCTATGTCTGCGTGTGTGTGTGTAAGTCAGCCTGTATCCATATGTGTTTTCAAGATCAATTTTTGTCATGGCCAGTGATTCCTACAAGGTTATGTGAGCTTGACTTAATTTGACTTCATTTAATCTGCTAAAGGAAATTTATTTTGCATCACTTGGCATTTAGGACATAGACAGCGAGAGAAAAGGCCACCGCCATTTTAATACAGTGACAGTAAAAAAAACTATATTGACAGCTGTGGTTATTGACAGTGCCAGAATAGGTAGATGGAGGCTGAGTCAACCCTTTAAAAAGGTCACCATAAGTCTATCAGCATTATATACGAATCTGTGTGTTACGAAACATCTTAGGGCAGCGATACTCAAACATGCTCAGAAGTCAAAATGTACAGAAGAAAATCAGAAGAACGAATGGAAGACAAGTACACACACAGTGAAAACAATTGCCTACCATCTGGTGGGCTAAGGTGCATACCATGTACTTCCAATATATGTGTGAACCTGGCAAATTACCTTTGTACCCCCCCTTCCCATTTTTCTCGTCAATCTCCAATGCATAATATGTAACAAATGCCTTAAAATAATCTTTACCTAAAAAAAAAAAACACTTGTCAAAATTGCAGTTTGACTTCATACACTCAAATGCAGCCGGATTACTGTTTTTGGAATTGAAACAGCCAATCTTTTTTCCAGTGTAGGCTTTAGACATATCTCATATGACCTGCTTGCTCTGTTGCCTTTCACTGGGATAGATATGACATCTTGGTGACGTTCCCAAATAAATCACTTTTTTTTTTTTTGCCACTAGAAGAAATGTTTTCTGTTGTGGCTTTTCATTTTACAAAAAGATGGATGCCCTTCAGTGTTGCTCTCCACAACCGAGGGGCAAACAATGTGTCTTGTAGTTTTTCGACAGAGATGACAACAAGATAATTGCTAGGGGAACTCCCGTTCGTTTAAAGTGGGAAAACAAACAACCTGTTTCCGAGGAGAATTGAGCTTTTTAAAGAAGTAAAGCTTTGTTTTGTGCGGCTTATTATATGCACGGGTGGGAGTGGAGTAATGAAGAGGAGTATTAACGGATTGAGCATTAAAAACAAATGAGCATTCATTGCAGCTCATGTATATTCATGCCACTAATTCAAATAACCTCAGGCGACTGTTACGACTGGTGAATATTTAAAACAGCACGGGCGCAGAGATTTGAGCGTTGTATTACAGCCGTCTTTCTGACTTTCTCTACAAGGGTAAACGGGGCGAAGCAGATTTCAAGATGGGTCTGCTCACGAAAAAGTTCTGTGAGTGTGATGAGATACAGCAGGAACAAAAGGTGACGAGGGTAAAAAAACAAACCACTTATTTATTACTCATTTTCACCTCAAACCTTTGGAGCTGCCCCAGTCAGCAAGGGTTGAAGTACAGGAGAGGAAAGGGGGCCACAGCACAGTACTTAACAGATCGGGGCTCACCCCAGAGGGACCCGGAGGAGGGGAGGCGACTAAACATGTTTGTTTTTACCACACTGGTTTTAAAAAGAAAAAGCAAAAAAAAAAAGCCCGGCACCCTCACGCGCCGTAAGTGGGAGAATCCCGCTCTGCCCACTTAAAAGGGGGCCTCGGCTGCTTCCTTTGAGGGATCAGTGTGGTGACTCGTCCTCCTCGCCACCACCGCAACGCTAATTAGGCCCACCACAAAGCCAGCCTGTGGGGATAATGTCCCATTATTAGAGTCATTTGTTTCAATTAACCGCTCTGTGATTCTACAATAGCACAGCGCAGCCCAGCGCAAAGAAGCCATTACTCTCGCCCAGGGAACCGCTGAGGTTTGGGGGCAAGAGTGTTTGCGAGAAGGTTAGGATACCTGCTTCTGCCAGCTGTAGCGCCTCTTGCCAGGCTCCTTATGTTGCACAGTCACTTTGCTCAACGCCGGAAAGTTGATATCTCTTTATTCATATTGTATGACGACAAGCGATTAAATTCTGTTGACCGTCTTTGTTGTGTTTTGAAATGTTCATATTTTTCATTCTTCTGCACTTCACTGAGAATTGATTGAAGATTACAGGGCATTGTTGACTTGAGCACATCCACGGAGAACTTGTGGCTTGTTCTTTTTTCCTGTTCTATGCAGAGAGCATTGCGGTTGACTGAATTACTATTCTGCTACTGTATGGCTGTGCTGCTCTTCTCATTTTTAGACTGGAATCAGGTTACTCTCTGAGCAAACAACTTTGAGTGAGGCTCTCTATTTCTCCTTAGCGCTGGGGATTTTGTTGTAACTCACAAATCTCAATGGTTTGTCTGCTGTGCTGAATTTCAGGAGTTTTACTCACCTTTTGACAACGTCTTTTCATCAGGCGAGCCCAGGTCTGTGGCCAGACAAAGCACGTTGCTCTGACAACAACAACTCCCAACTCCCCCCATCTGTGACTGTACCCTGGATGACAATTAGCATATAGTACCTATGGCAACCAGCAAGCAGCCGTTCATAATAACTTTTTGTAATGTGTGTGCACTGGCATACTGTCTTCTGTAGGTCACAGCTGGAGGCTGAGAGAGAGCGAGGCAAGGGAGAGAGTTGTACTGGTTGTACAGTCATGCTTGAAAGTTTGTGAACCCTACAGGGGGTAGTCATTATTCAGTCAGTATATACTATATATATTATGGAGGAATAACCTTATACAACTTATTTAACAAAACCGGGTTATTTAACAAAAACTCAGACATCTCTGTGTGCAACAATATGTGAAATCCTTCGATCAATAACATGTTGCACCTCCTTTAGCAGCGATGACTTGGAGTAAACGTCTCCTAGAGCCACTGATCGGTCTCTGGCATCTTCCTGGAGGGATTTTTCGCCCACTCCTCACAGAACTCGGCCAACTCAGTGAGGTTTGAGGGCGTCTCACATGAACACTCGGCTTCAGGTCATGGATTTAGGTCAGGACTTTGACTCGGCCAATCCAACACTAAACATCTTCTTCCTGAGCCATTCTTTGGTAGATTTGCTTGAATTAGGATCATGGTCTTGGTCCAGCTTCAGCTCTCGGACTGATGGACTGACGGTCTGTTCGAAAGTACACATTTTGATTAAACAAGAATTGCATGGTAAAAACTCAAGATTTCTAAAATTGTACAAGGGGTTTACAAACTTTCAATCATTACTGCAGGTTGCATAAGGTATGAGTATGTAAGCGATTATGATTGTGTGACTAAGCTATCTGATGAGGAAGACCTTTTTGAACATGCAACCACTTAATGGATTTGACCTCAGTTCTAGGGTGATTCTTCAAGCAGCAGAAGCAGAGGTCAATTACTGTGCACCTACACCTTTTTTGGGGAGGTGATTTCTTGGCAGAGCACTCTTGAGAGATGACTTCCTGGTCATTTGCACACTGTTGTAATCAACTATAAGGTTAACTGAAGGTACTTCAGTTCATTTCAGATGACACACTAACAGCAATAGTGCCAAGACGCACATCATCTCAAAAAGCTGCAGAATACAATATTTCAGAGTACTTTTCTTCCCTTTCAGCACTAGATAATGGAAACTTCGATTGATACCAAGAGGTTGCTGCCCTGTGATGCCTCGGTTGCCAAGCTCTGTCTCATTGGCTTTCTCCCCCCGCTGTGCGGATGTTTACAAAGAGACATCACTAGCTCACATTAAAGGGTCCTAGTTGTCCCCTCGGGCTGTTGCTATGGAAATAACCCCACTATGGTCGCCCATTCATGTTTGATTAATTGTTTTTTCCTTTCAGTGCTGTTCCCTCCACAAAGACCTCAATATAGGGACATTTCATCTTGAAAACAAACAATAGGAAAAGATGAATACATCTAAATCCATTTTTATTTTAAGTTTCAGATGTTTCTCCTTGCTATTGGGGCTTTTTTGGATGCTCTGTGGCAATAAAGTCTCAGAAATCGTCTTAGTAGCAGTATTATTATTAATAGAGCTTTGTCTGTGAAGCCACACAATCAAAAGGTCACATTTTTTTTTGTGTGTCAGACCTACCTGGACTGAATATAAGCATTCCCTCCTAAATTGCACTGTGTATTGCCGAGCTACAGCAACCCACTGGGGCCAATTAGGATGCCAGCAGAGCCAGGAAGTGTGTAGCAGATGCTTTTGCCACTATTTATTAGAATCTAATCTACGGGGGCTCCTCCAACAGCTCGTTAAACTGGCGTTAATCTAATTAGCTCTCACTTGCCACTGTTTTCACCACATTACCAAATACAAGGGCCTCGACTTTGCAATTTAGCCTGATTAAGTAGGTCCGACGCTGCAAGGCAAGGCTTGTAGGGAGGAGCTCCTTAGAGCTGTCAATCATTTTGCACAGTGAAATAAATCATGCATTAGTATTTCAGTCATGGCTTTTGGCTTGAGTTGGAATTAATCTAATTGCAATGAAAATATTGGTTGAAATCAAACCCATGATGCCAGCTCAGTAGTGCAAACCTACATGTCTGAGGAAAACACTACCTAAACATTCCACGTCATAAAGACTTTGTATATTCGCCATGGCAAAGTACCAGAACTGGATACAAATTCTATAATGGGCTCTTTCGGGCCTATAAAATTCCCACTGATATCCTTTCATGTCTTTTAGATCATTACCATGAATCTGCACTTCCGGTTCATTACTGTTAGGGCCAAGCTTGTATTTTCATTTGATGAGTGCTGCTCTCTGGATGGGTGCCTGGTTCTACTCAGGACGGCTTTGACATGTAGTCCTGCTCATTGCTTACAGATGGGCAGTATGACATGGAGCTGTAATGGCTTCCAGATGAAGAAAGTACAGTATATATTCTAAGTCTAAACATCAGCCTTCAAGGTATACGTGATGGGAATACTCAAAGACAGCACTTACACAAGGTTGATTGGAAAAAGACTACTTTTTAGGTGCTGTTAGTATAAGGGATTTGTAGTGCTGTACAAAATAAAATACCCTTAGTTTCAGATTGATGATCACATATTGTGTAATATTGAGCCAATATCACGTTTTTTTACAGAGCAGATTTAGATCCGTTTTTATGCTCTGATTTCATCTAAAATGTATGACGATCACTAGCAAAAGCATCATTAACTGTATTTATTTTGTATTTTAGCTACAATATCCACAGGCATCCTTAGTTTAGAGAAGCTTGCATCATTCAAATCTCAAACAGATTTGTTTACATTCTCACCATGCCTGCCGACATTTTGTGAAGCCCACACATTTGACAGTGTTCCACGCAGATGTGCTTCTGAAGTGCTAGGTGAAAAGGTAGCCATTGCATAAATAATGCCTAAATGCATGTAAACAATGAGAGCTCAGATGATCCCCTACCCTAACTATGGAAACATAACAAAGGCTTGCTTACTGTTACTCAAAAGCCTCTCCAATATTTATTCTCTTGCTCCACTCCACAACCATCTGATTGTGTGGTTAGTGCCAAATTAAAATGTGACGCAAATGGGAGAGGACTGATGGCATGCTGTCATGCATTTTCAATAAATCGTTCTGATGTTTCCTGAGGCGTGTTGAAATGTAATACATGAAACCTTTGGGTGGTATTTCTTTTGGAATGACCAAAATTTCACTTTCTATCTCTGCAGCCTTGCAAGTTGCAAACCGACAACTGGTTGGATGATTCATTTGATAAACGTGCATTCACGGTTTTAAAACAGCTGTCTTTGTAGCCAATCGGGGATGGCTCCGGAAAGGCTTGTGCCACAAAAACTTTGTGTGTACTAATGTGTTTGTACATTATTTTTCGAGAACCCACTTTTTGCTCAAGGCTGCTCAGCTTCAGCTAGTGGTGATAATTACAGAGGTTATTTATGGTGTCTTGAAATTACATTATTCTCACTGCTATTCTATCTATTCCCATTTTCTGCATCTATTTATAAACCCACAAAGGCTTAGAGTCTCTAACAGCTGCACTAAGCAGTGCTTTTCTCCAGCATGCTGATGTGGAGAGGTCCAGGTTTCTGTGGTTGAAGAGCTCTGTCCCTATGTGCTATATATCCATTTTGAAAAGATATCATTGCTGAACTTCCTCAGTCAGTCACACTAATATATAGAGTCTGTTAAAGCACTATCATTTTGTCAACTGAAGCCTTAAGCTACACACTATACTTAACAAAGTGTCAAAATTGGTTTTAATTTTGGCTTCCCTATCATTTTGTCAGAGGTGTAATTTCTTTTTCAAATGGTGGATGAAACTATTCTTTTACAGTAGGTCTTAATTGGAAGGTAGGATTTAGAAAACCAGAACTAGTAAACCACTTTGGATGGTCTCCCTTAAGGTATTCATGTTCACCCATCAGTTAACATGAAGACACACCAGGGATGTGACACATAAACACACTGTGGCTTTAGTTCAACGAGTTTAACCAAAGCCGAATGAGAACTGTCATTTTGATTCCTAGCTTGCGTGGCACGAAGACTTCTCCTGTGATGCTGGCTCATCATAGAAAACCCAACAATGTGCATGTTTCAATTTTCATAGTTAAATCTTTCCCAGCACTTTATTTTTTCAGTTGCTCCTTGACGAAAGATTATTCCATTACCGATCTTTGATTGATGTTCTTGAACTTGAACTGATTTCTAAAGAGTCTCTCCGGTAGTGAGATCGGCTGCTGAGTAGTGCTTGCACCTAGTCTATCTGGCTGGCTGTTAAAGCTCCTCAGGCCAATGCAGATTCAGCCTATTTTTCTGCAAAAAAATAGCATGTAAGAAATGATTATCACATTTCCTCTGTTGCTACTTTCACGCTACCTGTGATAACACACTGAAAGCCTAGGCTGTTTCAATTTTCAAATTTTTTTTTTTTCAATTTTTTGCCCATTTCACAGTTGTTTGTCTTTAAGTCTATTGAACATCTTGCATAAACTTTGGAGCTGGATATATTCACATTTTACATTTGATTTACAATGTTGTGTGCAGCATTTGCAATATGCTTTTGATGTAATATCCGTCACAGCAAAGAGTAAGTGCATCTGTGCATCACCTCCCCGAGTTGTTCCTGCTTGTTTTTACGACCTTTTAAAATCAATGCTGCATTCTCCACTTTGCTGCTCGGTGTATATGATGATGTATATAATAGCGAAGCCGCGATTGGGTGAACGCTCCTATGCTGTGCTGCGCTTTATTGTCTAATGCCGATGTCTCTTAAACTCTATAGGCCTCTGCCTCTGCGCCTGTCCATCTTTTTTGTTATCCATCCTCTCCTCTCTACATCACTACGCCACTACACTCCACCTCCTCCTTTTATCTATTCTCTCTACATCAACTCTCTCCGCTTTCCTTTCCATCTCTCTCTTCCTCTCTCTCCAGCTCGCTCTCTGCTGTTTTGATAGTGACGCAGTTATCAGGCTGTCAATTCTAATCTTGTCTTCCCAGTGCAGTGCTGTCCATTCAGAATTACAGCTCCCCCCCTCCACCCTCCTGCCTATCTTTCTCCCCACTTTCCCTCTTCCCCTCCTGCTCTCTCTCTCTCCGACAACAGCAAGAGCCTCACACTATAGTTCAATCTTTTGCGGGCAAACTGGAAAGCGACGTACAAAATATGTGTATGTACGTACAAAGTATGTTTTTTATGTCTCACCTAGTCCCCACCTGGTGCTGTTTCTGGCTGTTCACACTGCGGCCATTAACACTTGCTTTATATACTGTAGTGATTGGAGGCTTGGTTTATTGAAGGTCCACTTCGGAGGCTTGTTGAGTGATGTCTATTCATTCTTCATCAGTATTCTTTTCCTTCTCTAGTTTCAGTTTCATTGATATCTCGTCTTCTTCTGTCAGTCCTCGTTACCATTTAGGTTCACAAACATGAATCTCGCCAGCACGGTATGCGAAGGGGGGGAGGGGGGAAGAGAAAAAAGAAAGAATATGCCCCTTTTTTCACAGTTGGCTGCATGTTGGCTGTTGGTTGTGTGTTGCTGTGTGTCACCACTCTTTCCACTGTGTGAATATATGCGATGTTTCCTGGAGATTATTTTTTGCTTTCTTCTGCAGTTTGTCATTCCATTAGCTCCATCTTCAATTTATTCTACCCTCACTTCAAAGGCTGGGGTGGAACAGATGTCATTTCGAAATGCCTGTCTTTTGCCTCATTGCCTAAAAGTGAGGGATGATTATATTTTAATGAAACCAGCATAAGAATAATGAATATTACCTATAAGCTGTGAAACAGACAAGCAATAGTTTCATATTGCCTTCAACAGAGGCATATCCATTCTTTTCCTCGTACCAAAAAAAGCTATTTTGATGTTTTCTTGTAATTGCCAAATATGTGTCTGGACCTCAAATTTGGGTTAGTTCATTTCCTGCTGTGTGGAATACAGTAGCAAATGCTTTGCTGAAACAATGCCATTTTCAAAGGCAATCAAGTTTTCAAAATGACAGTTAAAGGGGAAAAACCTGGCCGTTACTTAATCCCATGATAAGTATGCATTAGATGAATTAGATAAAATGTCCTTAAGTTGCTGCTCTCTGCTCAGCAACACCAAAACACTGGATCCATGGATTCGTAAGGCAGCATTCAAACCTGTTCTAACTTCCTAAAATGTAATCTGATGAAATAGGATCTTGACCAATTTGAAGGTAGCATCTCTCTCTTAACACAAAGTCCATAACATAATATTTGAGTGACTCTTTATAAGCCACAACCATAAATTGTGCATCATTCTATACAACACCTATGTACATTGTTCTCTATGCAGTATGTCGTTATATCTTCTATCATTACAGTCTTAAAGATGGAAATTAGATTGTTTTTTCCTGCCTTTATGGCGAGCAAGAAATCAGGTTAACTGATGTTCCATTGATACTAATGGCAACATCAAGCCATCACTCCTCCCTCGCCATCCTCCATTACCTACCTCCCTCTCCCTTTCCTCCCTCTCTCCCTCTCTCTCTCTCTCCAATGGTTGATGTGTTCTCTCCTCACCAAGGCAAGCAATTTCCATATAGAATCACAACCAGGATCAGGTGACCTGGATTTGACTCCCTGTCAAAGCCCCACATGGAAAATGAAAATCTATTCATGTGTATTGAATCTAGTGCATCACGGATGTGCAGCTTTTTCTCCTGAAAGTGCAGTTAAGATTGCAGCGTGTTGACAAAGCAATTGAGTAAATCCTAACAGAAAATAACCTTTAAAAAGGAAGTGGAATTGGAAACTTTGCGATTAACGTGTAAGACACACAAAATAATCTGAACTAATGAAGGCATCAACCATTCCAGGAATCCTGTGATTTACCTTCTTATAAAGTAGCATGAATGTGAAACCATGTGGAACCAGAGCCAATGAGATTCTAATTAGGCCAGGTCTCTCTCTCCATCCTGTCTCTGGCCAGCCTCTCGATAACACCACCCCCCCCCCCCATGCTAACCTGGCTGACTGACATCCTGTTAGTCTTCATTCATCCATGTCCGTAAATTGATCTGCTTTCTCTTCTCCGAACGAGCCCCGGCTGCTCTTCGCAGAACTCTCCTTCTTTCTCTGTCTCTCTCCATCGCTCCAGAGTGTTCTAGTTGGCAATTGTATCGATGTTGTGCATGATGTGCACCCTGGTTTCTTCTGAGGAGTTCCCAGTGCAAATATCTGGTGTATCTTATCCTTATACTGTGCATCACGCCCTCTCTGACACACATAGAAATATATATTGCACATTGAAGTTGCAGAAGTTGTTTTCATCGGCTGATTGATCACTTCATAATTCTCTGTGTCTCTCCCTCCCCGTCCCTCTTCCTCCCTTCCAGATAAGCGGAGAGAAGCGGCCCCCGACGGACATGATCAAGACCAAGCCCAAGCCCCAGAAGAAGAAGAAGAAGAAGGACCCCAACGAGCCCCAGAAACCCGTGTCGGCCTACGCGCTGTTCTTCAGAGACACCCAGGCCGCCATCAAGGGCCAAAACCCCAACGCCACCTTCGGGGACGTTTCCAAGATCGTGGCCTCCATGTGGGACAGCCTAGGGGAGGAGCAGAAACAGGTACACACACACACACACACACACACACACACACGAATTTGTAAAAAGTCACACTGACCCGCTACTATCAAATGGAAAATGTGTAGGAACCCTGCTACAGGACTCACACACACAGGAGTTCACACATATTAGGTGAGTGTCCACCCAGGGCTTATAGGAACATGCACCGATTCGTGTGGGACCAACGTGAAGATCGAACAGACATTCACGCACATGCACATCCGTGCACACGTCAACATGCACCTTAACACGTTCTCATGCCGCCAGTAGATGGAGTGCGTGCTCCAGCAGGCGAGCAGCTTTTCCAAGGCATTATGTGCTGTGTAATTACCAGAACATTGCTGTGAGATAGAGCTCACCTTAATGAGCTAGTTGTTCTCTTTCTAAAGATAATCCATCCGTTTATCCCCACTCCCCTGGCTCTCATTAAAATGATTTTCTTTCTAAATTTAATTCCAGCCAAGGAAAGGAGAGAGGGGGGGGGGGGCAGCTATCCTGCACAACGGCAGCCATAAAACAGTCTAACAAAGTTGGACGTTTTACAGGCGAGGTCTGGTCAATCTGGGGAAAACAGACACAAGCATCAGGATATGTAGGTAGTCTAGCACTGATACAGCGTGCACTAAGAAATGCACACATACCCGCATGCTACTACACCCCCGCAGAAGTAAACATGCAGATATATGCAGCGACCTCTTGACGGTTTGCACATTTTGCATTCAAGTTATTTCAGAACACATTTATTTTCAGTGTAAAGCACTCTATCCTTCAGTAGATCTTAATGGGACTTAATGGGATCTTAGGGTGTAGGGTGGACTCTCCATCAGAATACTGAAACACAGTATGGGATATATGATCCATTTGTGAATGGCATTAGAGTTTAAAAGAAATTATAAATCATCTATTTCCAATCATTATAGTTGGAAATACAGAAGGTGCAGTTTCAGTGGGTCCAGTCCATTTTTACTACAGAAATCAATGGAGAAATTGAACAGGAAAAACTGGGGAACTATTTCACCTTCTGTGTTTTCACACTGAGTGATGGGAGGGTGATGATTTATCTTTTCTCTGACACTTCAAGAACTGGACTCTAATGTCATTCATAAATGAACCATATATCCTATACTGTGTTTCAGTATTCTGGTGGAGAGTCCACCCACCCTAACATCCCATTAAGTCCCATTAAGATCTAGTGAATGGTCTCAGCTTTGTAAGCAAGAAAGACAAGTTTAAAAAAAATTGAAAGGAGACCAATGTTCAGAATTGCTGTTGAACACATGTTTGCTAGTGTGGCAACAAAGGAAAGTGGGTGAATACAGAGACATGCAAACTTGGTTAGTTTAATTTTATATTTCCACATAAATTTCAAAAATGTTGTTTTGTTTTCACTTTTGAAATAACTTAATAGCACAACAAAATGTGCAAAAAGTCAAGTGGTGTGAATACTTTTTGAAGGCTCTGTATATTTGAACTAGGAGAGACTAGGTTCACAAATTCAGAAAATGATTCATTAAAGTCAATGAAGACGAGCTTTAGCGTAGACCTCCAAGAAATACCCACTAATGGGGTGAAGATCCCCATGAATAGGCTGTAGACAACAATAATAAGAAGGTATAACAGTACACTATGTGATGGAGTGTTGATGCTGGTGGTGGTGGGAGAGGCGGCGGCAGGACTACAGCAGCAACGGGACTGACAGCAGCAGCAGCTGAGATGACAGCAACATATGGAAACAGCTGAGGGAGTAAAAGTAGAACGTATCGGTTTATGATTGGTTCCCAGAGTAGGTGTGAGAGAAGGTGTATGAATCCTGTGGGTGATTGGACGATTAGTTCAATGATGCCAGACTGAAAGGGCGTATTCTTCTCAAAATGCAAACCAATTGGACAATAGGCTGTGAAGAGAGAGTCGTGGGATGAGATGAAGAAGAGTGGTAGCCTTCCTGATTGAACTGAACTTGAAACTGAACTGAAAGCCAAAAAGCACAGAGGTCTCCTGCATGTTTGTAGACACTGATTGCTATGTGGCGTAGTGTCCATCAAAACCCCAAAACAATCAAGATTCAAGATTCAAGATTCAAGAGGTTTATTTGTCACACAAGGTGTGCAGTGAAATGTAAAAGTGGCAAGTGGCAATCATCTCAAATAATGTACAGAAAAAGTGAAAATCTCTCCCTTTCCCTAAACAAAAGCCACAGTAGGATCCAAGCCGATGGTAAGTGGGGTACAGTCCACACCTCCCCTGCTCCTTCAGCCTCCATATAGCTGGAGCCTCTCCACCATGTATCTTCATTGGCCCTCTGACAAGCAGGGATGTGTGAAGTTCTCATTTCCTCTCTCTTTATTTATATCACTAGCCTGCTATTTTGATCCTGCCTAGAATACAGAATTAGCGACCCCCCCACCCCCCCTAAACCCCCCAAACCCCCCCCACCACTATCGCCTCGTCCTTGGATTTAGCTCAAGGGCATCTCGACTATCCAGGAAGAGCAGGCTATTGTTTTTGTTTGTATTTAACATCATCTCCAGCTCAGCCATATGGGTAGGAAACGCAAATGATGATGGATTTGTGAAGGTAGGTCATGGTGTTTGCTTTATGCAGTGTATTCAGCTGCAATAGGACCATGGTTGTTAGCTACTATTGGTGTTATTGATGGCACGGCGCATTATATGGAGAGTGCTATTCCAGCACATTGCAGTCATTGCAAAGACCCCCCCCCCCCCCCACACACACACACACACACACACACACACACACACACTCTGCTTCTATTGTGCATTGGTAGGACAGGATTTTCCCAACAATTCCTTCTGGGCTGGAGCAACGGCGCTGTAGCAGTGCAACAAGCATGTGAAATGTGTTACGATAGCTACATCTGTACAGCCATATAGGACACATAACTATAAAACCAAATGGGAATTATTTCTTTTTGCCTTTTTGCTTATGAAACACCAGTGATCCGGCCTGTACCCTAACTCAACGCTTTATCAACCCACACTGTAAACATGGTTGTCAGTGTGAGTAAAGCTCAGCTGTCCATCTGGACGTTGAGTGTGTGTGATGAATCTGTAGGCTGTGGTACATCTGGCCTCAGGTGCTGCCTCTACTACTAGCATGCTACTTTGGGGTTACTGGCCTCATTATTTTCACACAGACACACACACACACACACACGCATACACACACACACACACACACACGTCTTATGAGTCTTTATACATACCGGCATGCATGCACGCACACACAGTTGGACACACATACGAAAACAATCATCATAAACAACCCATATTCTTGCAGTCACAAACACACACACACACACACACGCACAGCAGCAGTTACTGGGATGACAACACAGGTTTGTATATCCCTGTAACAACATTGAAGGCAGTTTCAAACAAAACTCATACACAGGGAAGGATCACATCCTAATGTACCAAATGGCTGCAACCATTGTAGTGTATCACTAATGTAAGCGTGCTCTGATAGGAGTGCTATAGTGGAGCTAAAAGGAAAGAAAGCGAGAGAGAGAGACAGAGAGAGAGACAGAGAGAGAGAGAGAGAGGTTCCAGTTCATTTCTCTAGGTGGATTGGAATGGAAATGATGTGTTTCTACAATACAGGGAGACGCATTGAGATGAGGGAGTATTAGTGCTGTGATGAGGAAATGGAGGTGTTCTGTACCATTGGCTCTGATGGAAAGGGAAACATTTGAGACATTGTGTGTGTGTGTGTGCGTGTGTGTGTGTCTGTGTGTGGCAGAGCGAGAGAGAGAGAGAGAGAGAGAGAGACATGTACGTCTGCACATTTATGCTTGTGTCAACCTCTCGTCTCACCCACAGCTTCTTGTTTTGATTTTCCTTCGCAGGGGTACAAGAGGAAAACCGAGGCGGCCAAGAAAGAGTACCTGAAAGCCTTGGCCGCGTACCGAGCCAGTCTGGTTTCCAAGGTAACGCTTATGACATACAGGCCCTGGCTAAGACTGATGATGGATTGGATGGAAAATCCCTGCTAATGGGCTGGGCGGGGCTTCCTTAGGAGGAGTTGGGGGGAGGTGGGGGGTGTGTGGGGGGGGATGATGCAACAAGAGCAGGCCATATTTGGAACAATACCTGATTTCCATAGGCCGCAGATATGGGGGGTTGGGGTCGGTATAGTTATATAGGGTTGGGGGAGGGGGAGGGCAATTCTAGCCGTCAAGCATATGCCCATAACATGTATGAGGGTCGGGGAAAGCAAACACCAAGACAGAGGGTGGGATCGCTCTCTCATGCTCCATACATGCCACTTGATTTGAGTGTGTTTTGTCTATACCATCAGGAAAAACTACCTCCCATTTTAAATGTATCTCAGACGAACACACCTGTGCCTTGCATTAGGTTATTGATTTTTCCCTGGTATCTCATCACCCATAATAGGAAGCACATCCAAATCAACACAAGCCATCATTGGCTTTTTGTTGCCGTTTCCCCTTCTGACACCTGGGCGCTAATTCGGATCTATGACATCCCCTCGGCCTATGAATGATGGCTCCTTTTTATCTAGCATCGTAGTACGGAGAAGAAAGAAAGGCGAGAGGAAGGGGAAGATCGCATTGTTTAGTGCCGTCTTGTATTAACAACACACAATGTAGCGTGGGGAAGATTCCTTTTGTCATTCCATTTGTTCTGCAGGCAAACAGCCTCATTTCCCTTCTCGGGGCCTTGCATGTGTATGTGTGTGTGTGTGCGCGTGTGTGCGTGTGTGTGTGTGTGTGTGTGTATGGCCCCACTCCCATTCCCATCCATCTGTCAAGGTGTCTATTGATCATTACCTCGGCCCCAGCTCTATTCATATAAATGGGCTCCATTACCTTCTAATCAACACTGATGGCTGGAGATGAGCAATCTGACAGCTCATCATAGGGCCTGGAGAGGGAGGGGCGGGGTGGGGGGGGGGGTGTGGAGGTGGAGGTGCAGGGAATTTGTGGGCGCTGCACCTGCTCAGAGTGATACTGATACTACCAGAGTGAGAAACTTTGGGGTGTTGGGGTGAGATGGTCTGGTGTCAGTCGGTGGAGTTCTGTTCTTGTATGTTTTGGCATTTTGGTGAAATTCAATTCAGTACTGTTGGAGAATCAACAACAAATCACTGAAAACATATTTTCCTTCATATTTCATGCACCCACATTTTTACTTTATCTAGCATCTGTCTCGAAAGCTGTGGGTGTAACCTTTCTGTTCACGACAGAGCTTTGATTCATGAGTTGCTGACCAATCACACACTAGGTGACTAGGTAAATTACAAACAGACGTGTTGGATAGACGCAGGAATGTGAGATGCGTGCAAATGAAAGCTAACATTGCATGCGGATAAAAAGCAGTGGCTTCTTACATATTTGAGTTGATTGAAGGAATGACAACAGGTGTCAACCTAGCAAACAAAACCCCAGAGTGTTGCGTGTTGAAGGGAGTCCGATACTTGCCACTGCGATACCCAAGCTCGCTATAGGTTTTCCTCTTGGGCGTTGGCATGTTGAGGTTACTATCTGCCATGTCGGATTAGTCATTTTGGCAGTATGCAAAATCTTTAGCTTCTCGGAAGTAACTACCAACTTGCAACCACAGCAGACCGGTTACACTCGCGCGGTGAGAAGGCGGGTGGTGCGTTTGCCGGAACTAGGAAAGGTGGGACAAAAACTGCAAGCGATGACATTTCTAGTAATTCTTGACGTAAAAAAACATCAAGAATTTCAATTTTATGAAATATCCCAATTTTCAACATTTTTCAACATCCCACTTTACAGCCCACAGCACAGAAAGCTGGAAAATGTAATGTTTTTCAATGGAATGGGCCTTTAAAGCATAAGTCTGTTCATTTCGACCCTATATTTTTTCCATCTCGTCAGTTGCTTCACTATAGAGCTACTTAGATCTTGCTCTTGCTCGTATGAGCACTCCAATACAGCTCTATAGGGGCAATAGACACTCAAAATCAACGCCAAACCACCCAGAGCAGGGTAATGGGTTTAGTACAAGGGGTGAGATGTGTTGTGATCTCTCTTTCGATGATACTTGATGATTTATTGATTGGTTATTGTGAGAGATTCAGGGCTGATTCAGTTGAACATGTCACTTATTGGGAGCTAGTTATAGCTCAGTAAAATGACTTATTTCCTCTCCACAGACGTACAACGACCCTGAACCAAAAAGTGCCCAGCAGACCAGCCAGTCCTCCCACCTGCTGCCCCCTAAGCAGCCCCTGTACAGCGTGCCCCCCCAGTCCTCCTCTCCCTACCTGGGCCCGCCGGGCTCCTTCCCCCTGTCGGACCTCCAGAGCTTCGCTGGGCCCCCCCGCCACACCCTGGCTCGGACCCTCAGCCAGTCCCAGATGCTGCCACCCAGCATGAGTGCCTCTCCCCCAGCTCCCTTCCAGATCAGCCCACCTCTGCACCCCCACGCCCAGCTCTCCCTGCACCAGAGCTCCCTGCTCAACCAGCCAATCCGCATGCAGCAGGTGCAGTCGCAGCCAATCATCTCACACCAAATGGGGCTCCAGGCACCTCTGCATTCCCCTCCTCTCAGCCAACAGGTTGGTTCTGAAGATTTTTTAAAAACGGTCACACAATGCTGCTTCTACAAATGATCAAACTAAGATTTTTTATTATTAATTCCGTTATGTCAATCATATTTGTCATATTTTAGAGCTGTAGCAGATTTTAATAGCCCTCTATCCTCGTCTCCTGCCCCAGGGATTCTCCCATATTCAGGCTGACTACCAGAACAGCGTGGGGGGCTCTCAGTCTCCGGGGGCCCCTAACGCAGTGCACGGCCAGAACCCCGATTGGGATGGCGAGTACTGCAACAGGGACTGTGGACCCAACCACTGCAGGTGAGCATATACCAGTCACTGTATCACATTGCGTCGGTCTGTTATGCTACGCTGGCATTCCCAAAGCAGAGCTCACATGGGATTGTATTTTGAAAATGATCAGATCCGTGCCACAAATGGTTAAGATTTCCGGTCCTTCAATCCAGGACATTTGATTGGGGAGAACAGAAAATAGTTGTCTGATATAGTTACTCATTTTCCAACTGAGTTGCTCTAAACCACTTCACTTACACACTCAGGGACTCAGACGATATTAATCATAAACTGTGATTTCCTCGCTAAAGCACCAGAAAGCGTCTCCTTGAAATTGAAATGAGGAGTAGAACAACACTTTTACCGCGCTTGGAGAAAGTGTGACATCCAATTAAGTTTCCCTTTGTTTCGCTCGGTACACATTGCCTTATTGAATCAAGCTATTCAAGCAGGAACAAGGGGGAATGTTGTTTTGTCTCACACCTGAAACTTGGTGTTACTATTCCGAGACACAGTGAGCAAGGGAAGTCAGTATATGTCCTGTCTTTAGAACTGATTCGTCTTGTATGTCAAATGGGATCGTGCCCCGGGTCAAATCATGTTTGACGTTCTTTGAAATAGGTTGAGCGTATAGCTTACACCCGCCTCACTGTCAGATCGGTGGGGTTTGGAGTTTTGGGGGCTGCTGAATCGGTTTCTATGTTTAAGTAAAGTTAAATCAAGAACCGATTCTGTATTTTCCATCTGCAGATTCTGACTTTGTACTTACCTTTTATGTGACTTTGATTATATTTTTGAATGTTGTACTTTGCCACTTTTACGTTTGTCTTGATGCTGTTTTCTAAACCAGGTCTGCCTTTGAAACGATTCTTAATCTCACTGGGGAAAAAATGATAGATAGAACTAAAAGACACATCTCATTGGAAAACACGCTGCTTCATGTATTTAGATCACTTGTCTCCAGACGTACGTTATTACAATCTCTTCCTTCTCCTCAGCAGTGGCATGGGAGCTCGGGACAAGCCTCTCTACCTCACTTGAAGTTGAAGGACCTCCAAATGTCAGACTCCAAGGAGCTTTCCAACATAACGACAACGTCATCAATGTATCTGCTCCTCCACCATTTGGTTTTTCTTTTTTTTCTGAAGGATTTCTAAAATCCCAAAGACTGCTACAGTTACTTCACCTATTTGCCAAGCACTTAGACCGGACAGAAGCCTGAGGCACTTCTCTTGCTTTTTTTTTCCTTATCAGTGAACTTTCCATTTTTGCGGGGGCAGTGAGCTTTAAGCTCATGCCAACATACTGGATATGAAGACCAAAAAAAAAAAGTCTTCTCGTTTTGTTTTGAATTTTTAAAAGATGTTTTCTCCCCTCTTTGCTCCATTACTCTGTTTTGCCATGGATTGCCCTCATTGGGGAGATGAAATGCTCTAAGCATACTCAATGTGTAGGTCTTGGTTAGGAAGCTCAAGCAGGAAACTAGAATAACGTCATGTCACCGGGGGCGGATATACTTCAGCAAAGACTGAACCCCCCCCTAAACGAAAGCAAAGCAAAACTTAAATCAAGATAGTCATAAACACAGAAGACATTTGTAAATCATCCTCACCCCTAGTAAAGGACTCCCTCGTTTCCTTTTTTTCTCACAGAGTGATTGTAAATATCACCAAAATGGATCCCCCTTATGTGTGTATTTAGCTGCAGTCCCTTGCTTTCTTTTCTTTTTTTTTACATTCTTTTTGTTTGGTTATGTGATCTTTGTGCAGGCAGATTCAGTGAGGGAATACACACACTAAAACCTGTGTTGAAACTGCGTTCACTGGTCTTGCTTCTCCAAACGAGAGAGAAATACAAAGACTGTAAAATGCTCCAGTTCCTCCAGTGGTTCCTGTACCGGTGGAGCTCTGTTCGAGAGTGTCACTCTCATCACATGGCCTCAGGATGACTGAACTGTAGAGGTCAAAGGTTGAAACCTCTCCTTTAGCTCCTCCTCCTCTTGGTCTTAGGGACCACCCCCCCCCTCCCCCATAACCCCGCCACCCTCCCCACCCTTGTCCCAACACCACTTGTACAGGTGAATAAAAAAAAGTTGCTAAATGTGAAATGTTACTAAAGAAAAAAAAACATAACAGTGGGTTTTAAAAGTTTTTGACTAGTTTTATTAGGTGTTTTAGAATTGTGTTGAACTCATCTTTATAATTTTTTTGTGAAGAAAAAAAACATAAGGCATTTAATTCTTAAGATATTTTGTTTTTTCACTGTAGCAGGATTTGAGTTTCAGAGGCATGGTCATGGGGTTAGATATTTTCTTTTTTTCTGTATAAATCTGCCAAATGTACTTCTTTTATTTGTAAAGCCAGCGATGAGAGAACCCATTTTGTTTTGTTGAATATCATATGTTTTGCAATATGGTCATTCTATTTAATTTGGTTGCAGGTTTCACATCTATTTATGAATGATATGAAGTAACGTTTTGGCTTATTTTCATCAGGGTGCATTATTATTATTATTATTATTATTATTATTATTGATCAAACAACATGCTTATTTGAATAATAAATATTTTTACATCAACTGTTGGTCCATTACCAGTGTGCCAGCATTAGATTCATTTTGTGTCACAAATGCTTCTTTTGTTTTCTTTTGTCTGTAATAAAATGTTTTAAGTGGAGAACTGGAAGTGCACGTCTCAACTTATTGAACTCATCTGCTGTGGTTTGTGTTAATGTGTCACATCACAACACATCACACTCATAAGAAATTTTCACACAATTGAAAGTATCTTAGAGAACCATGAGATGTTTAGATAGTGAGAGTACGCAACATATAACATAATACCCTATAAAAATAACTGCATTTCCCCCCCATACATCCAACATTATTTATAAATATTGTTTTTCATGTTGCACAGGTTAACGTGACTGCTATCACATAGCTCATTAGTGTAGGTGTTGAGGGGTTTTGGGTTCCCAGTGTATCTTCATGCAATGGGGTTTCACATATTCATTGTTTTTTTTTTTAGTCAGATAGGATATCAAAATCTATTTCTCTACCCATTGCCCATAATTTCCAGGTAAAGGTTTGTTGATGAAAGACAGTTGATGGAGCAGTACATGGTCTGACAGAAGCCTACCTGAGAATAAAAAAAGACTTATGAATTTCACAGTTGGATTAAAGGTAGAATAGAAATGGAATCTATCATCCCTCCCCCTCTCCTATCTCTCTGTGCCCCCCTCCCTTTTGCTAGAGAGAGATGATACAGTGCCCCCTACAGCTGATTTGTAAAAATCTTTTTTTTTTTAAATTCAGATGCGCTTATTCCCACAAGAAGGGGGAGAATCAGTTAATTACAGTCCAATAACTGTTAGACTGCAGGTCAAGTGTAATACTGAAACTTAAGGATTACATCAGAGGATAAAAGCAACATTGAAAAAAGCAAAGAAAACACCTTTAAGTGCCAAATGAGAGAAAGCTGACGAAAACATTTCAACTGTATGTAGGCTGCTGGGTAAATGTGATCGCTTGCTGCTCATCGTTCAGTCTTCTATACACCTTTTGTTGCTGCTAGTGTGGCAGCAGTCAAGTAAAAGGAGTAAACGGATCTCTGTACTGCTGCCTTGCTGTACAGCTCCTCATCTCCTATTGGTGTTCCTCTATCGCCATCTGCTGGTCATATACAGTGCCAGTGAATTATTAGAGGAGATGCTGCCACCTCCAAAATAATGACACAGGAAAATAAAAATATGAGCATCACTTGGTTTGTCTCATCCTGACAGTGACGTATCCCGTTTCAAGGCTGTTGAACGTGTCTGGCAAGTTCAATCAAACTCACCTCAGCTAGTTCCAGTGTGTGAAACCCTGTCTTTATCTGGTTTGTGTGGTTCATTTCCATGTTTAACAATCACAATAGCTCTTCAGGCTAAACTTAATATTAGATTGTGTCTCCAAACAATGCCTAGGCTACTGGATTGTCGCCAATTGAAACTAGTGAAGCTGGAATTTAGATTGTGTGTATTGTTCTATTATTTTAGCTACTGAGTAAGCTCCTTATTTCAAACCCTTTTGCAGAAGGCATTAAAATACACTGTCACTAGGGCAATGTTGGCTTGTTGCCTGGCCAATCTCCCATCACTAATATTGTCCCCAGTGGCTCAGATACTGGCACCATCAGTACCCATCAGACACTCTCATTTCCTCTCCAGGCGGATATGAATTCTCCTGACACCACGGGCTTAAAAAAAAAACATCATTGTCATCACTGCTGTAGGACAAAGGACAGAACATTTCATACAGATCAATACCCAACGCCGAGGTGATAACGGTGTTGGACGGCATTTGGGGGAAAATCATATTGGTGAGACATTCTCATTTGGATATGTGCTATCTTCTTGTGTTTTGGGTTTGCTTGTCCCACTTGAAATTGGGTTGTTATCTGCAGAGAGGCTCCAGCTATAGGCTTTTGTTAACTTTGATGGAGGTATACTGTATTAGGATGCTGCATTTACACACAGCACAGGGGGGGAAAAACAAAAAGACAGAAACTTTGAACAAAAATATTTTTAATGGTACATGTACCTGCCATGGTCACTGACATTTAATAGTCACAGTAGTTGACAGAGCTATGTCCAAGAAATTTCATAACATTCCAAATAAGCAAATAATACTATTAAAGGCATTACCGATCCATACATACAGTTGTACTTTGTACACACAGAGCCATGTTGTGTGTTACATAATTGTGCTATAAAATATGACGGGGCCTCTGGAGGGCTTCTTGTTTGTCCTGCTTGCAATCAATAAAATACTCTTCTCTTAGGAAACACATGTACTGTTTCACCATAAATGACATCTGATTTGTTCATTTATAAAGAGTATCTTCAGTTGTGAAAAGTTGCATTTCTTCAGACATTGTGCTATTTTGCTCTCAACCAATTGGCTTGGTCTGTTGAGGATGGAGATTTCATGAAGAGGTAACGTTAAAAAGGTGTTTTACACCCCAAACATTTTAATAAACTGTGTCATCGTCAGTATTCATTACAACTTCTGAACTTGAGTTATTTTCGGTTTAAATGATTTATACACATTGGATGCTGTAGAGGGAGGTTGCCATTGGCCTGCCCTGCACGCCTCCTAATCTTAAAGCTGCTACTTGTATCATTTTTCATCAATATAGCATTGTCACATTAATTGTGATACTGAGGAAGAATTTATGTGTCTTTAGATTTAAAACCTTTAAAAGCTTTAGCTCTGTCTGCACTGGTACAACAGCACCCTCTTCCTGTTTTGTGCCACATTGCACTCCAGAAGATTTCCTGCAAAGTTGGACTACACAATGTAAAGGGCAGTGTGGAGGCTGCCAAGTTTTCTCGGCAATGGACTTGTTTGTTTATGGCAATTCTACAAATGTTTCAAAATGAATGTGGTAATGATTTATTGGTGTCAAAATGCTACATGAAGCACCTTTAACCATTAGCAAACAAACTGGAAAATGCATTCCAGAGTGCTCTAAGGGTATTGTCATCCTATAGCGTGCAAAACGCAGCAGCTTGTCCCAACCAAAGTCATTACCACCCTCCTTCATCCTGGTCAGGTCTGGGGCCTTAACTGGAGTGGGAAAGGTTGTACAATAACTTTGGGGAAATCTCAGCTATTCAGTTTAACGTTTTTTAATTATTATTATTTTTTTTTTTCCTACATATTTTCCTATGAAGGAAAAAAAAATTGCAACATTCATTCTGGTCTGACAATGACAAGGACAAGAAAACTGGTACAAAATAGTAATAACGTCAGGGAGTATCAGCACTGACACAGCTGTCACAGCATAACAGGTACACGCAATACAAATTACTAACGCTACACTGGCCCTTGCTAAATACGACTGTTAAAACTATATCTATACTGGTGTCAAGTTGCTGACAAATTTGTAATGCCTCACAAAAACGTTGCTGGTATTCACTGTCATGTCATCAAGCGTGGTACATAAATCATACAAAGAACTCATGGTCTCACATGGGGACACGTAACGGCTTGGTTTTGGAAATTAAATATACAGAAAATCAACTGATACAAGCAAACAGACCTGCCTCACAGAAACACTCGTACAGGGCAACACAAGCACCACAGCGTACAGTCACTTGGCTGCGTCCAGGTACATTTTGATTGATTCGACAAATGAAAAAAAAATCATTCAAATGTGGAAATGACTTGTATAACATAAATGACTGTTATATTGTTAAATCATTTACTGTTCTCATGATTGCAATGACAGATGCATGTAGTGTCAGAAATCTGTATTAGGAGTTCTTGGCTTAAATTGGACCATAAATCCTTAATTGCAGCAAAGGGACAATTCATCCTTTAAGGTCAACCCACGCTCAGTCACTTGCATGATTTGTAACATTGTAAACTATGATAAACTATATCTAAGTGGTTGTTAGTTTTTAGTATGTAGTCGTTGTTTACTCTCTTGTTACTTTTAAGGTTTAGCTTGTGTACTTTTAGCAACTAACTTCTATGTTTTAAGCCCCTACAGTACATTGTATGTAGCTTTTGAGACTGTGTTTCAGTATACATTTAATTGTGTGCCTGCGAGAATCCTTCATACCTTAACATTAGTTTAACATTTAAGGTGTCAGCATGTTCAGATATTAAAAGAGATATAAAAAGATGTAGGATAAAGGGGCTAGAGGAAAAGCTACATTTTGAAAATGTTCATCAAATAGGCCTAGACACTATGTACACAAGAGCATACATACAGGTAAACCCTACTTTACCAAGATTGGTGTCACCAAATCATAAAAAAAGAGTGAATGGATGTAAACATGTCGGCGCTGTTCTCACGAAAACATGAACTCCGTCCTTCGTCTAGTTCAGAATCTTCCCACCGTTAGTCCGCCGCCTCGTGCTGCTCCTTCTCTTCAGGAACAGCCATGAAGATCTTCTGACAGAACATGGTGAAGATTTCTGAGGAGAGACAGCTCATCCCATTAGCTGCTCCTGTTTGTTATAGTTAGGTTACTCCAGGCCAAATGAATGGTTTTATGAAACCTTCGATTCGGCTTCATTGCACCAAATATAAACAAACCGAATGTATCAATGCCCACAGCTGTATTTCAGCAGATAGCATTACAAGAATTCCATAACAAACTGTCATGAATGTGTCTCCAACCTCGCCCAGACTGTACCGAATAAATAGACAAAGAGAGACTGTGAAAACAAGATGTCCTACTCACCCAGCATCTTCCTGATCACGTGGGGTTTCTTCCACTTGTAGCCCAGCAGGTAGGCCGGGATGCCTGTGAGAATGATGCCGCTGCCTATCAGGCACTCAAAGGGAGCCGCCCAAAAGGACACCACGATCATGAAGACACAGCCCAAAACAAAAGTCACGGGGATGAATAAAAATATCTGGAAAGAGGAGATACCATAGTTGAGGAATTGCGTTCCGAAATGAGTCATCGTCCAGATCCTCCAAAAGAGGATCGTAGGTTGTTTTGTATGATTTTTTTCTCAATCCATCTAGAGGGACATTTTAATACATGACAAGTTATACTGTATTTGGAAGCTATAACATTATCAGTTGCTACAAGGATGTATATACAGTATATATATATATATATATATATATAGTGTGTTGGAAATAAACTGATCAGTTGCTCAGCTGCTGGTAAACCTAAGTATAGATGCCACTAAACTACTACACCAGTCCTACTAAAGCAATATGTGTTGATGCACTGTAAGAAGCTCTGGATGAAAACAACCGGAGAAATTCATCACTGTTTTGTTTCATGAATGGTTTACACATACATAATGTACTGTAGGGGAGCTCTATCTAGACTCTTGTTACAGAACAAATGGGCTGAGAGCAGGAAAGCAGACTCAAGAGAAAGATGAAAGACTCGTGAATCAAAGTAATATTCCCGGGATGGAACACAAAAAAAGAAACAGCCATCTATTAGTAAAAAACATCATGTCTCCCCATCCTTGAAACCAATAACAATTGCAGAAAT
Source organism: Hoplostethus mediterraneus (assembly GCA_034670385.1). Lineage (NCBI taxonomy): Eukaryota > Metazoa > Chordata > Actinopteri > Trachichthyiformes > Trachichthyidae > Hoplostethus > Hoplostethus mediterraneus. Next base: position 16,868,645 of record JAXDDW010000001.1, on the reverse strand, counting down.
ACAATGGTGCCTTCACAAGCTGGACTATGGGGATGTTTATGAAACAAGCAGAAGAGAAACATGAATAACGTGAGATTATATGTGGGATGATGTATTAGGTCTCATATCTACAAACAAACTCCTACCACCCGTTTTAAAACACAACATCTAAGCTCCCTGTTGTGGATACACTACCTTGATGGGCCTCTTGAGATCGGGCTTGGTCCAACGTAGCCAGAGCATGCCAGCAATGGCCATACCCACACACAGCCAGGTGAAGAAGCTGAAGAGATTGATGACAGAGAAGATGTCCCGAGAGATGGCGTACATCATGGACAGCAAACACTGATAGGAGGGAAAAGAACGTTAATAGTTAATATTAGGTTTATAGATCATGCACACAATGAAGCTGCGTATGATCCCTCAAACTCTTGTCTTGTCTTTGGAAGGATATTTTTGTTGTTATTTATGTTGTTGCTGTTTGTTGTTATTAGATGTGTCAGTGACTCCACTTCCAAATAACGATAAATGCTTCTGTACAACATTCCGCTGTGCTATTTGGCCTGATTCAACTCTAGGGATTTCACAAACCAAAGAAAAGGTGTACTGTCCAATGGGAGAAGACTTACTGTGAAGATGAGGGAGGGCACAGGGGTGAAGAGGTCTGTGTGGACCAGTCCCAGAGCAGCAGGAAGTTGACCCTCTCGAGCTCCAGCGTAGAACAACCTATTAGGAAAGAGGAAAGCAGCAGACAATAATAAACTTGTGTCCATAGCAGAGAGGAAGATACTAGATGCTATCTCCAACCTTAATTAAAGGTAAATTTTAACCTTGTTAGCTGATTCTCCGTATCATAATGTACACCTACTTCACAATAAATGCCCCCAAAAATCAAAACCTTTATTTTCTCAGATTTTTATATCAATCTTGTATCCCCCTCCATACCTCCCATCATGTAAAACCTGCAACTTCACAACTTTCAAAGTGACACGAGTGGCAACATGGTATGTTTTTAGGTACCACCAAAAAACCTTCTTCCCTTTTCCTAAGACACCATGCTTGTGTCCTGTTGGCTGGGATTTCATCGTTTCTGTCCGCCAACTCACATTTTGATTATGACATTTTATATGAGAATAAAATGTAACTGCAGATTTATGCTATGCATGACACGTCAGTTGACCGAGCTGTTGCACCACTCTAGTGTGTCTGCCAGAAATACCTCCACTATGCAATGCAAAGCTTCGTTCCATTTTGAGGAACTGGGAATCTGTAACATCTGAAGACTATGTGTAAGTGTGACCACTTTTTAAACACTTTGAAACAGTTCCTCCACACATTATGCCCCGCCCCAACATCCTATTTCAACAAGAAATTTGTCTTATAACAAAAGCAAGACACTATCAAAATGCCATTTCCTTGTGATTTTAAAGTGGTTCAATCAAATCAAGTAACCACTGAATGAAATCAGGAAACTGTTTTGTTTTTTGTTTTTTTTAACTTTTTTTAACAAAACACACATGCACACAAACACACACCTTGCTGAGGTGAACAGGGACCCATTGACGGCTCCAAAGCAGGACAGCCCCACAAACACAGGAATCAGCCAGGACATCACACCAAGATGGTACTCCCCAAAATTCTGTCAGATAGCAACAACAACCCAGTTTATTAAGACAGCCTACACTTAGTGGAAACATCAAGCGCACCTGAAGGAAAAACACAAGGCTATGATTTCTGGAGCTCTAGCTGACCACTCACCACGGCAACAGCCTCCGAATCAACCATGACTTCAGGAGAGATGGTGGTGAAGTAGGCCAAGTTGGTCAACACGTAAACCACCGTCACTATGGGCATGGAGATCATGATGGACAGGGGCAGGTTCCTAGAGAGGGAAAGGTCGAAGGTCATTTGAGGAAACAACAGCCATTTAATGTTGATTGGGTCCAGAGTCAATTTGGATGAAGTTTTGTTCAATTTCATGCAATCCCATTGTTGACTACTTCCATGTAGTGATCAGTCATGCTAGTGTGATGCATTACATGCTCCTTTCTAATATGTAATACTATAGCCATCATATATCTCTGTGCATTCAACTGATTGTAAACAAGCTCAATCATAGATGAGGGACGTCAACCTTCATCACATATAAATCACCTCTCTGGATTGATCATCTCCTCAGTCACGTAATTCAGATAATTCCTGAAGAAAAAAAAACAACATTATTTGAGGGATTGGATTACAATGTATTGCAAAACTGAACAGCAACTGGATTTTTAATACATCAATTCTGTTTCTGATGTCTGACGATATAAAAAAAAGGTGTTATAAATGCACTTACCAGCCTCCAAAAGCAAAGAGACCACTGTACAGAGCCAGGACAATATTGTCAACTCCCAGTTTGCTGCCTTCAAACGACAGCTCTGGTGTCAGGTACGGCACGTCACCTGCACACACACACACACAGAACAAAGGGGAAGAAGAAGAAGAACCATTACTCTTCCTGTATAACCAGCTTTCGTTGGTGCAAGTATTATATGGCCTCACAGACATTTAATGAATGCTCACTCAGCTTTTCTGTCATTTTTTAATTTTTTTCTTGTATCGAGGCCTGAGCTGTTGCTACCCGCCTGGTGACAGACATGACATTTTCAAGAAGCAAGTGAGCGAGTCCGGTCAGCCGGGGTGGGACTCTATCTGAGCACCTCACCTCCTGGTTAGAGCATCTCCCTCTGATGCCCTGGGAAAATATTCAGGTCCTGTTCAGTTGACATTTCAAAATGAGGAGAAGGACCTTTTAACAACTGCAAATTTCAAATCCACTCATTTATCCAATCCAATATCACCGCTGTCAAGTCTGCTGTACATCAGAAAGGAGGCTGTGTGTGTGTGTGTGTGTGTGTGTGTGTGTGTGTGTGTGTGTGTGTGTGTTGTGTGCACAAGCTTGCGTGTACGAGCATGCATGTGTGTGCTGGAAGCCTCGGTTCTGCTTGACTCCCTTCCTCTACCTGTCCCTTTCAGATGGTAATGACTCTACCCTTTCATTGGGCGTATTACACACACACACACATTATTTTCCCACTCTGTCCTTCCCTCTTGGGCTCGGCAGCTCTGAAAGACCACAGCGCGACAACAGCCGGCAAGCTTTGCTGCCTAGTTTCCATGGTAACGCAATGTAGAGCACAATGGTGGTGGGGTGTGGCCTAAAGGGGCTGGGGGGGGGGGGGGGGGGTAGCAGCTGTAGCGTGGAGCAAAAGATGTCCATGCTGTCTTCCCGCGCTGTTTCATTTTGGGTGGAGTGACCGGAGGCGATTCGATTCTATTCAAATGCAGAGGAATCTGTAGTTCCCCCAATATGGAGCTGACGTCAACAGTGGTTGTCTCTTTCCACGTTAGGGTAAAGAGGTAGTATTTACACAATGGGATTCATTGTAAGGGTGATGGGAATGTCTCATAACTTCCCCCTTGCTTTCCCTGACTGTTGGGAGTCATGCCAGAGGTGAATCCAAGAGTACAATTTATTGTTCCACTAGAAAAGCTTGTTTAGCAGAGCGTCTCACAGAGAACTTGTTTGATCACCCATTCATTCATCAAACGCACGTGCCCACACATAAATAGATTAATGTGTACACACAAGCAAATGTGCACGGTGACACGCCTGCAGACAGACAGGCTACTGTGTTGACAAATTGAAAGAGGGCCATGTGCTTGGTGAAAAACGTGTTGATCATTAGAGACAAAACGTCAGTCAGTTCACACGGTGCCCGTGGATACTGTTACACGTATATGGAACAAGAACCACTTTTTTCATTTCATTCAAAATTTGGCGATAACCTACTTCTGGTCTCTTTGTGCCGTCGGACAATAGAGACAAGACCTCTAAGCCTCAGAGTGTTTATCCGTGGCAAAAATCTGCTGCTGTTTACCCATCGGTGTAGCGACAATATACAATATAAAAATATTGCCTGAGCTGACTTTGTGCACTCTGTCGGTCCGTCTGCGAGCGGGATTTACCTGTGCTGATCTGGATGAAGCCAAAGATGATGATGATGACCAGGGCAAACAGCTTGGAGGCCGTGAACAAGTCCTGCACCTTGGTGGCCGCTCTCACGCTGATGCAGTTGACGAACGTCAGGGATGCTAACGGGAGGTGGAGAGACACGAAGAAGAGCATAGTCAGGGACTCAGGGGGGTGGCTTAAGTGTAAAAAATGAAGTGCAGTTTAATCTCTCTTTAATCGTATCTCTATACCTGGTTATCAACACTTTCTATCGTATAGGATGCATGCGTACAGTAGGACTTGGCAGAACACAATCAACGGGTTTTTGTGCATCTCAGTGTGTGACCCCAGCTGGCGCCCCTATACTCACTAAGACACAGGCAGGCGATGAGCTTGGCGGCACTGTCGGGCACGTAACAGTTTGGGTACAGTGGTTTCAGAAGGTAGGTCGCAAACACCAGCGACACCACGTACTGCGACGACGGCCGGATGATGAGCATCTCCACCCACAGTTTCAGAAAGGCTGCCAGTTCGCCGTACACCTCCAGGATGTACGTGTAGTCTCCCCCCGACTTGGTGATGGTCGTGCCCAGCTCAGCGTAGCACAGGGCGCCCATGGTCGATATCACTCCACAGACAGCCCATATGATCAGGGAGAGCCCAGCGGAGCCCGCCTGTTTGACCACGCCGGTCGGAGTGATGAAAATGCCCGAGCCGATGATGGTGCCGATGATCATTCCCACACCGTTGAAGAGGGTGATGCTGCGTTTGAGCTCGATCCTTTCCCCCTTGGCAGGCGAGCCTTCGGTGGCGGTGGGAGTGGGGACCATAGGGGTGGACGGAGATGGGGGCCTCTCCGCGATCAGGTCGCCCTGGTCTGGGGAGCAGAGAGGACAGGAGACCAGGGGAACAAGACAGACAAGTCACGTCAGACAATAATCTTCCATTGTTTTAGTGCCAAATGGTCACATGGAAAGGATTTCAACATACCACATAGTATTCATCTTTGTTGTTGAAATATTTTAGTCAACAGAACCTTGCATTATAAAATCATATGGCCATACACAACAATGTGAAGTATTATCCTGGTGTCACACAGAACACGTTTCAGATGGATTTCCTGCAGCGTGGATTTCCTGTTGACATTCAGAACTATTTGAACTATGGAATATCCCAAGGCTTAATTAAAAACCTGTTTTCTGAGAATGCAACGGCACTCCTCTCTGAGACAGGTATCGGATCAGGTATGGCCAGAGCAGTTTGTCCGGGAATTGTTTGCGTGGAAGCTGTGTGTAGATTTATGCACATGGCTAAACCTGTTCCTCGTACAATTCTGTTTACAAGCTCTGAAACTGGCCCTTCGGTGAACATATTTGTGAACATAACATACATATGTTAATATAACACATAACAACATAAATACACCTGCCACATTCTCTCATTCCAACCCACACTGTAAACAACAATCCACACCCAAATCCCCATGATGCACCTCTATAGCCACATCAATTGGCATGGCAGTTTTGCATCAGGCAATGTTGCATCAGTCGTCACTGAAGCGCATGGCGGAGTAATGCAACCATGTGGTCCCTGTGTGTATGTGCACCTACCCCCCATCTTCTCCTGGCTCACCGCCTTGGTAATGCTCTCCCGGCTGCTCCGTGATTTCAGCTCCGGCTCGGCCATCCTCCTCTGGGTCTCCCGCGCTTCTCTTCCTCCTCACCCCTTTCCTTCCCCCCTTTATTCTCTCTTCCTCCTCCTGTCTTGATTTCCTCTGTTGCTCTCTATCTCTCTCACACACAGGCTTCCTCTCCCTCTCTCTCTCTCTCTCTCTTACTCCCAGTCTCTCTCCTGCTGACTCTCTCTGTATCCCTTAGGCACACTCTGTGCCTAACCCTCCTGTCTTCCTCTCTCTCACACGCTATCTCTGTCTGACACAGGTTCTCTCTTTTCCCTCCCCCTGCCCTCCTACCAGCTCTCTCACTCTCTCTCTCTCTCTCTCTCTCTGTCCAGGACACTAGAGAGGAGGACCTTTGTGTGGAGGCTGCTGTGGTGATGCTGCTGCCTGAGCCTACGCCCACTCCAAATTAATGATGGGATAGCTCAGAGGTGGAAGTAGGTCATTGGCAGCCTTTGGAGGGGCCACCGTGTGACGCTGTCATTTTCTACTGTGAGCGTGTGTGTGCGCGAGTGTGTTTGCGCTTTGACAAGAGCGTGTCTCAACAATGAGGCTGAAGGGCGGGTGCCCCCCCTGGTGGTTTCAAAGTGGAATGCCGAGAGCCTTTGTTCTGCCTTTCACCATGCAGAAAGATGACACTCGAGAGAAAATGGAGTACCAAAGGCCCTAATCAGTGTGGACCATGTAAAATGCGAGGAATAATAACAGAAGTGAGGTAAAAAATAATAATAGTAACCATAATAATAATGCTAATAATGCTAAATAATAATGGTAATAATGATAAACAATAATATAATAATAATAATTCATTTACTCAAGATTTTTGCTTTTTACAAGCTGATATGATTATTTTACCACTAAACCAATAAACATAGAAGTGTATCACGCTGGACCTTGGTATTTCTGCAACATGCTTTGTTCCCAGTTCGCTTAGAATCGCAAGAATTTCCCCCCGGGGATCAATAAAGTATCTATTTATCTATCTAGCTCACTATAGCAATAGTGAAACTCCTGTTGTTTTTATTACCTCATCAAAAGGTCCGTCATAATTCATCCTCGTGTATTAACCCACTTTCTTTAGTTTACTGGCAATTCATCAGTCATACTGATAGAGTTTCATTGCAAAATGAATATCCACTGGTTGAAAAATATGCCACCTACTCTGACAAAATGATTGTCATGACAGAAAAAACTCACTGTGGAATTGTACTGACATTTAGTATACAGAAGACCTTCACTTACAAAACAGAAACATTTCAGTGGATGTACTAATCATTGTAGGTTATTAACTAAGTAACTTTTCCCCTACATGGATGTATAACGTTTTCCAATGGATTAAGACCAAATTAAGACCATAAATTCAGGTGATGTATTAAGTATTAATTAAATAAGTATTATCTGACATATTCTGTATCTCTAGGTTCATTTAAACTTTACTCCATACTCCGTCTGCAAAGTTGCGCGTCACACTAACACTCACTAGATGGCTGCCTTTACACGTTTAAAATTACAGATCATTCCTGAGAACTTGGCCGCTCGATACCAAACAAATGTGGTCAAATATGAATCTTGCAGGAGATTGGTGTAAATATGAAGAGATAATAAGAGTAATGTTTGTAGGCGTTGGAAAATATAAGAGAAACTCACACCTGTGCCGACCTGACATTTAATACTACAATTAGTGGGCCAACGGAAAACCACCCGGGTATCGGTGCTTATGTGTCGCTTAGCAACCAGATACTGCTCATGAACTAGATTCCTAGGTGGTTAGAATTACATTACTACTGTTATTCGTATTGTTCTCATTGCTGTTGTCGTCTCTGATTAAAAATAAAAGATCTATTTAACATTTTCTTTCATTTCTTCATTCAACATTTCATGCTTTCTCTTGATGTCAAAGTTTGTTCTTAAAAAAATAAAAAATAAAGCAGGGCTCTTGTCACTTTTACGTCACCTCTTCCTGGTATGCAAAAAAAAAGAGTGCATTCCGAGAATGAGCCCCGTTCTGTTGACGCGCTAGTAGATGGCTACTTGCATTTCTATTACGCTGACAAAGTCGACTTGCGATCACCAAGCTCTGCTCGCATGAACGTCTCAGCTTTTTCACGGTAGAGCACAAGTCGACGCTGGTAGTTACCCAGGGCACTTTCTGCCACATGTCCGGGGACTTTCCCCTGGGCGCGAGAGGGAGAAACTACGTTCTCTGCTGGTAGCCCAGAGTGCAAGCCTTCTGAATGCCCGGATGTAATATGGAGGCAGAGGACAATATATAGTCCGAGGTACAACGATAATTCACAATAACGGTGCCAAAAATTGTAAATGATTTCGCAGTATAATGTTAATCGTGACACATAGTGTGGATTCTTTGATACATAAAATCCTTTAAGGAATTAGAATTGCTTTTTTTTAAGCATGTCTCGAGCTAATCCTTGAAGGAGGATCATGGGAAATTTTAAAGACACAGTAGCCCTACACAACAAATAATGGTTCCCATATTTCGTCGTAAGTCGTAAATTGTCGTACGTTGGTATGTGTAAATGCATCATCTTCACATGAAAAGGACTGTAATTAAAATGCACAGTCTTCCCTATCACTCTATTGTTAAAACTTAGAAAGGAATCTGCAATTTACAGACTGTGTGATGAAAGTCTAACGCCCCGTACCCACCGGACGCGCACGCGCACAGACGCGTAACTGCTTTTTCAGAGCACATTATGAAAACAGAAGTAAATGGTAAATATATATAGTATATATGTAGTATATATACTGTAGTATATATATAGTATATATGTATACTATAATAAAGAAAAGCATTATAAAAACGGGAATAACTGGTTATATGCAAAAAGTATGACTTGATTTAACTTCATTCATCCCATAATGGTGATTGTCTCTGTTCCCTTTTTCATTATGGCCTATATTAAAATAAAATATGTATTAAAATAATTAATAACACTAGTAAAAGGTGCAAAAGGTTCAGCAAAGTCTGAGTCTAACCTTGCACTCTGAGTTGATTAATTCTGAGATGGCCAAGTCTGAGTTTTCGGTTCCAGAACGGCTGATTTGAGTTAGTTCAATCAACTTTTAGTATGTTCACCTTGAGTTAAGCGCGTGCACGACGACAATAAAAAGCCATCCTCGGAGGTCCGCTACTACGATTCACCATGGCAACCAGCAAGCAGAAGGGTCATAAAGGAGAGGGAATTGGCGTGGGAGAGAATCGCTGCCTGAGTCAATGTGTATGTTTGAATGCAGTAGTGTATTAATTTAACATTTAACCACACTTTCTTATAATATTATCTACATGTGAGAAAGTAGTGGAATAGTATTGGAAAAAATAAAAAATTCATTTAGGTGTAATCCCACGGACGCAAAGCGCACTTGGCAGCAGCTGAAAATGAAATATAAAAACATTACAATAGTCATCAAGCAGAGGCTTTTACCCGAAACAACTTACAAAGGTGATAGTTAACACTATGTGGGGATCAAACTGACAACCCTGAGACTGAGAGTCGAATGCTCTCAGTGAAATGTGTTGTTGGAACAATATAAAATACTAACTGTTGCTTTTGTATTTGTAGGAAATAAAGAAGACCAAATGAAATGTGTCTTTATTTGACTGCTCGGGGTGGTGGTAGCTTAATCCGTGAACTGTAAACGGCATATTATATCTCGGACAGCTCTTCCATCCTGGACATAGAACATCTAATCGGGGTTTCAAAATCCTCTCCCGACTATGCAAATTACTTCGTCTTGAATATCGATCAGGTTACCGAGGAAAGGACACGCCATGTCCGACAGCTGCTTCAGGTTCAGCAGAGGGAGGAGACAGGGAGAAAGTCAGGGTTTGTTCAAGAAAATCTGCCAGCGAGCAGGTTAGGTTCACAGTCAGTTACCATGGTAACTGAATCAGAGTTTGAGTTACCTCTCTTTCTGGAACGGGAAACCCAGAGTTTCCCTCATCTCAGGGTTACCAAACTCAGAGTTTTCACTAAACCCGCTTCTTGGAACAGGCCACCGGACACGGACACGGACACGGACACACCCACACCCACACCCACACCCACACACACACACACACACACACACACACACACACATACACACACATTCTTGTACTTGCTACATAGTGAGGTCCAGGTGCTTCAACCTACAAACTGAGGACCCCTATTTTTGTTTCCCTTAGGAACACAGCAATAATCATTTTGGACACTAGATGTTACCCTTTCCCCAATTATCACCTCAGATTAGCTGAAATAGCCAAGAACAAGAAAGGCTTATGTGACTCCCAGGGGTTAAAAAAAAAAAGGTTTGTGTGGGATTTGAACCACAGATATTTGGCACCCGAAGCAAGAATCATACTGCTAGACCAACAAACCTTCAATATTGCATCACAACATTAGTCACCATTGGCAGGTGATGATATGGTTGAGCTAGCTGAGAAGTGGTTCAAGGGTTAGTTTTTTCATAGTATGACTTGTTGAGCACACAGTTTCAAAAGCTGGTGATATTTCGAATGGTCCCTGGTGGTCTTAATGTTCAAAAAATGATTTGGCCAGTAATACAGTGGAACCTGCTTGACAAAGGTAGCATTTCCTGGCTTATTTCCTCCCCCAGGAATAGGTAAGTGGTAAGGACCCTTGCAACTGGTGTCCCGTTGGCCTGTGGGGGCCAGGGTTCAAATCTCTCCTCAGGTGGTCTTTCTGGTGTAAGCGCAGCATGTGGAACAGGTGGAGAAAATGGAAGCCAGGATTCATGTGTCAACCTTCAGTGAATCATCAATGGGGAACTCCAAAACACAATAAACCAAATCAATGGGAATCTGCAAAACAAAATAAACTCAATGGGAATCTGCAACATGAACTCAAAGGGAATCTGATGAATCACAAATAAATAAACTGAATGGGAATCTGCAAAACAAAATAAACTCAATGGGAATTTGCAACATGAACTCAAAGGGAATCTGCAAAATAAACTCAATGGGAACTCTGCAAAACAAAATAAACTCAATGGGAGAGGATTTTGAGACCCCGATTAGATGTTCTATGTCCAGGATGGAAGAGCTCTCCAAGATACAATTATGCCGTTTACAGTTCACGGATTAAGCTACCACCACCCCGAGCAGTCAAATAAAGACACATTTCATTTGGTCTTCTTTATTTCCTACAAAAAAAAAAAAGTTAGTATTTTTATATTGTTCCAACAACACATTTCACCTGACCATGCACCCACCTCTAACTTATGTTTGAGTAATTAAATTTCTAATTTGTCAACCTAAGTACACCACTTTTAGTATGTCTGGCCCAGACAGCTCAGTTGGTAGAGCATAAGAAAAGCATTATAAAAACGGGAATAACTGGTTATATGCAAAAACAGTATGAATTGATTTAACTTCATTCATATCATAATGGTGATTGTCTCTGTTCCTTTTTTCATTATGGCCTATATTAAAATAAAATATGTATTAAAATAATGAATAATACTTGTAAAACTATTAGTAGGTTGAAAAACATTCATATGTGGTGATATGATGCAGATATTGTGCATAGACAATGCGAGCGGGGCATTTTTCTTTCAGCCCCGAGCGGAAAAATCAGCTCCACATCCGCGAGCCGTCCGCCCGCCTGCCGTGTACTCTTTAGACAACACCTATTTGGAGTATCTAGCATGAATGAATCCTTTAAAGTTTGCATACAAAACTTTATGAAACTCGATAACTTTATTTATGTCTCAAATCTTATGCCAGCTTCATCTTGTCAGGGTGGCAAAATCTCAATAAAATGTGGGTGTGTTAGAAATCTCTTGGGCCCTATATGGCTATTTATTTTTTTGCCAAATGTTTGGTGTTACTTTGGACATCTTTTGTTTTTTGACAGCTAGTCAACAATTAAATACTTCTTATTAAATGTTTGAGCTCAGATGTGATATTTTCTCTTTAGCTTTTTGTGAAATGTGTGGCTCATTGTATTTACCATTTAGCTGGGCTATACAGGCGGTGAAGGCTGATCAAGATTTCAGACATGAGGAAAAGTATTAGCAACCTCACTGCTGTTGCTCAGTCCTTCCCTGCGTTTCTCCTCCACCTCACCAGAGAACCCAACCCATTCATCTGGCTTTGTCACAGACGTTTCGCTTCAACCTTCACCTATCCCCCCAGGACCCACATGGAGAATGCACTACTATGTGGTGTGTTGGAAGCCTCCCATGGTCCCTACAGCGGGCCCCAGTCTTCTGCTGGCTTCCTGATGACTCCAGGGTGGAGCTGGCAGCCCTGAAGGCAGACCCCGGAACAACTGCTGCCCTGTGGAATCAGGGGGGGGTGCAGGTGCTTCATCAGGGTCTTCTCCCCAGGGGAGCTGGAGGGCCAGTGGAGGCTGACGCACTTCAACCCAGAGGGCCATATTATACCTTCCTCATGAACAGAAAGGGGACAGGGGACTTTGAGACGCCTCAGAGCCAGAGAAAGATGACGGCCAGCTGGGATCAGAGCAGCAGCCTCCCTCCACCCAAGACACGCCTGAGACTCTGACTGCAGAGGCATGCTGTAACTTCAGACATGAATGAGATTTTATTCTGGGATTTATTTATCGACGGTTGTCAAAGCATACATTTAACTGCATCAATCATTACAATGACAAATGACATGACTGTGAATTCCATGTTCATAAAACAATGCAACACTTGATTTCACTTTGATGTTTTATGCATTTATTTTGTTTTGTTCCAGACCTCCAAAATATTTTTCCTCCTGATTTTCCTGAATTGCACTCCACTGTGCTCTTCTCTATATTCTCTCTCTCTCTCTCTCTCTCTCTCTCTCTCTCTCTCTCTCTCTCTCTCTCTCTCTCTCTCTCTCTCTCTCTCTCTCTCGGCTTACCCTCTGCCTCCTACCTGGTAACCTGTTGGCTTCACCCCTTTTCCTCCTGTCCTTTGAAATAATTTCATTTTAAAGCCCAGAGGCTACTGCTCCTCCTGAACTAGCATTATGCTAAGCTCCATTTCTCCCTCTCTCTCTCTCTCTCTCTCTCTCTCTCTCTCTCTCTCTCTCACACACAGTTGTCGTATCCCTAACTGAGCCTCCTCTACCTTCCTCTCCTTTCTCCTATTCTTCTGGATGGATCTGTCTACTTGTCTTTCATCTCCTCCTCCTCCTCCTCCTCCTCATCTCTCCCAGTACCAATCGTCTTCTTCATTCCCCTAACCTCTTCCCTCTTGTCATATCCTTTGGTGTCTACCTGTCAGTGGTGTATTATATGCATCTATTTTTACCATTTCCATTTAAACCCTTTTCCATTTTCCATCTGCTTCAATTATTTTTTGGTTTGATGTCATTCTTGGTGCTGTTCTCATTGTTGTCTTCTCGCTTTCTCCTCAGTTGCAGTTATTATATCTCTAATCTCATATCGAAGTCTATTTCTTTCTCTTCTGCGCTGTCATCATTTTTCCCAGCTCTTTCTCTCATTTCTTGTCATTTCATCTTTCATCCTTCTCTTTCCTTTCTCTTTTTTTAGTTACACCCATCCCTCTCTTTCTTTTGCCTCCACTCTTCCTCCCTAAGCTTTTCACAAAGTGGATCCCTCCGTTTCCTTCTCCTGCTGCTGCTCTCTGTTCATAAATGGGGAGCGACAGTAACAACGTCACGATAAATCTTTTATCACCTAGCATCAGTTTTCTCCAAAGACCTCAAGAGAAGCAGAACATCAAAACAGAAATTCTGTCTATCTCACTCTTTCTAAAAGTTGACATTTCTTTTTCTTTTTTTTATTCTCATTATCTTTCGTTCCCAGTTCTAATACTTTTTCGGTCAGTTTGTGCAGAAGTTTATTTTGCTGTTTATTGCTCCACATCAGAGCTATCCCATATTCTCCCATTTATCATCCCCTCTTCTTCTCCTCCTCCTCCTCTGGTTTTCTTTCAGTGAGCCAATTTAGCATCTCTGCTCTTCAAAGAACCTCCGACTCCCGTTCCCATACTCCATCGCCCCTCGCTGTTCCATATTTCTTTTCATCATTCTTTTCATTACGCCTCCCCTGTTAGAAACACCTCTGTTTCCCTCTGATAAAGTTAACGCTGACCCCACTCTACATCCCTCCTCGATGATTCTTGTCGCTAATTGCATCTATTTTATTTATTTTCCTCTTCGCTTCCACATTTCTCTTCAGTATCAGGTCACTTTTCGCCCCTTTGTTTTTCAGTCCTGCATGCTTCTCACAAGGACGCTCTTTGACTCCAGAGAGGTCAAAACGTTGTGCTTAAGGTACTTCACCGCTCTTGAACCTCTCATCTACTCTGTGTTTTTTTTTTCATCCAGCAGGTGCCTCAGGATTGCTGAGCCATGATCGGCTTTTCCTTTCAGTTTTTCTTGTCTCTTTAAGGCTTGCTAAACATCATTTTTTTGGCATCTCCATGGTAACAAATACTGATCTAATAATTTCACTCATACTGTTACAGTAAATAGAAGATTACTGTATTGACAGTTACAATGCATTACTTACAGCAATTTACAATTATGTGGTGACTGTAGCTACTGCATTCACTGTTGCACCGAACTTTGTCATGCACTGTAAATCTTTCCATCTGTAGTGCAGTCTGGCTATGTGGCAATAACGGGAACATGAGCGTGCTTCACACTTCTCCTTCACCCAGAGACGTGCAGCACTGAAGATCTGAGAAGCTGGATCTGTTTGTTTGTGAGCTGATGCACTCCTCCGTTTGTGTTTGTGTTTGCTTCAACAACGGAGGCTGCTGCAGCAGAATGTAACGCGGGTGAGACGAGGCGGCGGCCCCCATCTGATAAGACGGATCAAACGCCCTCTAATTCCAGAAATATATTTTCATGCCTTTGGGCCGTTGATAATCCTCCCTTGATCATCTTGTCACTAAGTCGGCACTGTAAACGTTAGGAGACGCTTCAACTGTACCCGTCGCTGTAGAACACAGGCTGCTTTCTCTGAAACATCTCCGCTGAGATCTCACCCCCTCCCTCCTCCATCCATCCTTCTGTTCTCCGAGTTTATTACAGATCTGGCCTCTGGTGTGTGTGTGTGTGTGTGTGTGTGTATGTGTGTGCATTACTCAGTTAACGTGGGAATCAAGTCCTCGGCCTTTCTGCTTGGGTTGACTTCCCCTCGGCATCGATGCACCCTGATGGTTGACCCTGAGTTTCTATTCTCTTTCTCTAACCCACTCTCTCTCTCTCTCTCTCTCGCTCTCTCTCTCTCACACACATACACACACACACTCGTCTGTGATTTGGGGGCCAAACATCACAAATGGCGAAATGGATCCACAGCATATTGATTGGCCTTCTTGTATGGCCGCCTTACTCTTAATCAGCGTCTGCTGTGCTTCACAGAGCAATTTCCACCAGATACACTGTAGCATCGCCTATAACAGTGGCAACATCTATCACTGGGAGCACTGAAAATATACACATGCATTTCTCAGAGTGGGAAGGGCCTGACTTGATGCTTGACGCTTATATAAGGGAGCATGTGTATATAGTACCTTTATACAGCCCCCACAGCTGGCAGTAGTTACTGTCAGAGGAGGAAATAGCACTGGGGACGGATTACCAGGGCATCTCAAAATAATGCCATTTGGAACAGCAGCACGTTCTGCTTCCTATGCTAGGTTGATACCATCAATAGCATCATGTAGTTCT
This sequence comes from Hoplostethus mediterraneus, assembly GCA_034670385.1. Classification (NCBI taxonomy): domain Eukaryota; kingdom Metazoa; phylum Chordata; class Actinopteri; order Trachichthyiformes; family Trachichthyidae; genus Hoplostethus; species Hoplostethus mediterraneus. Next base: position 16,853,327 of record JAXDDW010000001.1, on the reverse strand, counting down.
AGCTAGTACAATGTGAAATAATACTTGACAGTGCCCTTATTGCATTGTGTAAACCTGTACACAAATACTGTGTTGGTACTTAAAGTAGTGCCAGCTGTGTTGTAAGTAGATAAGGTATTAGGGAGATTAAGTAGTGTTACAATTGTACTAAAATAACACTGGAATAAAGACACTGCAAAGCAAATGGTTTCCAAATGCGGATACGCTGTTATCAGTGTAATTGTTCACGGTGAACTTGAGCTGTCAGCAGCAACAGCCGCTGAGGTGGAAACTTTGACCTCAGCCCTCATTGTTTCAACTGTGTGTGCAAATGCTGTCAACAGTGACCAGCCGAGGTCAGAGCTGCTTCAGGATAGCGTTGCGTTTGAGGAGAAGGAATCAGCTACCAGAACCAACTGTGTGTTTGAAGAGTTAGAACCAAGCTTATTGCTCTGGCTTTTTTTTTTTTGTCCAGTCCTTTTTTTTCCAAAGGTTCCAGCTGCTGATGTTATGAGCTTATTATAAATATATTTAGAGAGGATTTCAAAGAGTCAGCCTGATTCAGCCAGAAAGAAGGGGAATTATTCCCTGAGGCATTTTTTAATCTTTTTTTTGTGTGAAAGCTGTTGTGAAACTGCAATTGCGGGTTACATCCAATTTAAAAAAAGCTTCACCCAAGAAAGCAACGATCATTTATTCCTGCTGATAATTATATGAAGGCAGTGTAGAGGTATAGCCAAATTGAGACTGTAATACTCAAAATGTGGCTCAATACAATGAACAATTTCATCCTTGTTATTCAATTTTAGTAGTATAGTAGTAGTAGTAGTATAGTAGTATAGTATATATCATGTCAAGTTTTTCATTACATTGCAATTTACCAACAATGTGCCTGTCTGTAAGATAGAGAAGATGGACGACTGAGGCGAAGACAATCATGTCATGAACTTTATTTCATGCCGGAAAATAAACATAGCATCCACATAACAACTGCATGTTCTTTGTAAAAAGAAATGATAAACACTCACAAAGAAGACACGTTCACTCATCTCCATATCACAGCAAACAAAGCTCAATCTTCTATCGTACGTTTCCTGATGTCCTATAACAAACTCCTATCAGCACTACAGACCGTACAAGTTCTTCATAGACTTTGTTTTCTAATGGCATTAATGCATAACAGTTTTTGCTTCATCTCTGTACACAAAATATAAACTTGCATTTGGGTGTGCCGTGAAACAACTCCGGTGACTAGTAAAATTAAACGGTTAAATGAAAAGTAATGGCTTTTAAGTTTCATTTTATTTCTAGAACAGTACCAGCAACCTGCACATTTTTTTGTTAACTGCTATTGTCCACTAAATGTCTCACTACACTCCAGTGCAGTTCCTCACTCGGTATAACGGCGGACATTTACAGAGTCTGCAATAAAGGTCTGCTCTTCAATTCAAACTATTAGGTCCACGGTTCCTACTTAACTAAAGTGCAGGAGTGACACACACATAATAAAACCGTTCTTTAACTACATTCTACCTAAAAGCCACCTAACCCATCACCGTAAAGACTCAGTAGCTTTGAAAGGGACAACGTTGCACAACACCACAGAGAGAACAAGGGGGGGGAAAGCAGGTTAACCCTATCACTATGTTGTTTTTTGTCTGTGCTGAAGAGTGAGTGATGAGTGATCATGACAGGTCATGTTTTTTCTGTCATGTTTTTCGGTCATGTAGTTCTGATTGAAATAAACTAGCACTGAGAAATAAGAAATCATGCAAATATCTTTTTTTTCTTTCTTGCATTTCTATTTACACGTCAGAAATAATGAGCGATTCATAAGAAAGGTGCCAATATTTTGAAATCAACAATGGCACGGATTCCGTTAACGCCAAAAATATTGCATTATCTCAATTATTTCTCACCAAGCAGTCAGTTATTCTTTTTTTCTTTTTTTTAACAGCAAAGCAGAAATATTCCTGGTCATGCCATGAAGAAAAAGTGACGATTAAAGAAATAATGAGAAACAAATAAATAATAAACAATAATACAATCTCCTCCTCCTCCTTCCTGTTGAATAGCAGCAGCGTTGCTCCTGTCAGTTGTTGTTCATAATCCACCAAGAAGCTGTGAAGGGGAAATAACAATTAAGGATCAATGTTCTATGCTGGAGCCAAACAAACAAGTATTGACTATGGGCAGAGGAGCAAGGAAACATCATCCATCCCTCCGTCCATCCCTAAAACTGGACGCCTGTAGGCTAGAGTTCATTGGAAATGGCTCCAGTAGACAGTAACATTAAAGGGGCATTTAAACCATAAAGCATCTTTATATATGTTTTATGAATCATATATAAAGTATATAAAACAATTTACTATCTTGAAAAAAACAGTATATTTTCCACAAGGCTTTAGGCCATGCATTTCTTTTTCATTTTCATAATTTCTCTTGACAGTGTTCATCTCCTGAATACCATCTCCTCCATACGTACAGTGGCCATTTAAAAGGTACATGCCATTTCTAGCAAGAGGCTGCAATCGTTCCTCGTATGTTCCCTACCTGGGAGGAGCATGGTGGAGACCATCTCTGGCTCTTCCAGGGAGTCGATAATGCAGCGCTGGAAGGTCTTACTGATGGACGACTGCAGGTAGCTGAAGGGAGACGGGGGGGGGGGGGGGGGGGGGTGAGATAAATGAGACAGTCGGCTCCCTCTCAGCAGGCCGATAACGCTTGAGAGAGGGCCTGCGAGCGGCTCAGCGTGCCGAGGAAATTCTGGTTCGGCGGTAACATTTCCCCAAGGCGGTTCTAGGAAGGCTTTCAGAGTTCAGAGAAGACATACAACACGCCCTCACATGTTTATATATATAGTGATATGACATGAAACCCTGTAGAGCTACCTCATCCAGGAGAGACGGTCTTGCCAGAACTCGTACATGATGAAGCATGATCTGTCTGGCAGGTTCTGGACTGACATGCTAGCAGAGAGAGAGAGAGAGAGAGAGAGAGAGAGAGAGAGAGAGAAGCAGAGAGTGAGACAGGAAGGAAGGACTGAGGAGATTTGAAATGGCTGATGTCAAATTACATCGAGAGATGAGACGTACTGCAGGTTGTTGGGCTGGCTGCTGGTGGCGTCTGTGTAGATCTTAAGAGCTTGTTGAAACTCCTCCACATCCCTCTCCTTCACAGACATTTGTCTCTGGACCAGGAGAATGTTCTAGAGAGGGGAGGGGAGAAAATCCCGTTGTCTCAAAATAGCAGAGATGGATCAGGCACATTTAGGATATTCTATGTATTTCTGTGCATTTGATCTTACACCACAAGACAAGAAACACATGATAGCATAGGACTCACTGATTTATATGTGCCCGCTAATGTGTCCTCTTTGAGAGGTTCGAGATGTGGACTCTGCAAATGGAGGCATAAATATTTCAGTCAGTCATGGGCAGCAACAAGCGTCCACTGCGGAACAGGCTGAACCGAATCCAGCAGAAGTATGGCCTCTAGTTACAGCCTGTCACAAAGCATTGGCTTTCACGAGGAAGAGATCGCCGCGTCTGTATTAGCCCTGTATAGGCTCCGCTGAAATGTCAGATGAACGTTGAAATAGCTGCACAATTAAAGATAAATGGAAATCCTAGAGCAGTAGCGGACGCCGGCACTCCCTCTTCAGACCTATAGGCACAAAAATATGAGTAACACCTTCTGTTTCTAAGACTTTCAAAACACCTGGAGACATATTTTAACTACAACAGAGTAGAATGTATTTCTCTGTTGCCATGGAGCCCTGAGATATTGATACCTGATGTGTGAAGTATTGAGTTTTCGCCACTGCCGCTGTGCCTCATTATGACACCGAAACCTCGAGTCGGTACGCAGTATTAGTGAACAACATCCTTATACACTGCACAAATCATCCCACCTGACAGCGTGCTGCATCCCATACTGTAGGACAAACTAAATATATCTTTCCAAAAAATGTAGGGCTCAACTCAACATCAGCTGAGGCTCTGGAGGTAAACCTGATATTTGCAAAAGAGCAGTTCTGCCTCACTGGGGAGCTATTTTGGCAGGCGTCGGTATCCATAACAACACATGGTATACCACGGAGGCACATCCAGGCTCTAGCCGGAACGTAACCAGTATGTCAGCATACCAGTATAAGGCTGCTGTGGTGCTGGTTACCCTGCCAGGGTAAGGTCATTCCTTCTGGGTATCTTTATGCTTTAATTGGCATTAAAAATGATTCTTCTTCATTGAGCCTTTTACATGTTACTCTGCCTTTTATTTATTCTTGAGTTTGTTTTTGACTTCAAGCATCTACATGTATTGCCATCTATAGTGGTACTGTAAGGCACTTCGGATTCTGTACCCCTAGCTGTGACATTATTAGTTATTATTGTCTACTGAGCTATACGGCTCTGTACTGGCTATACTGGTACTGTTACTGGTACTGTTACTGGTACTGGTATCTGCCAAAAATAACCAAACTTCATACAAACCTCACACTCCAGTTTGTCTATGAGCTGCTGCAGCCGGTTGATCTGGGAGCTCCAGTGGTTGTCCGGCTCCACGCTGACCCCTGACCCAGCAAACACAACGTCAGCACAGCACAGCAGTCTTGATAGCAGTATTTCAAAGTGTTTTATGCACTACTGTGAGTGAGTGATTGTATCACTGCAAGTCTGGTGGCAGCAGTGTCCCCAAAAACCCTTTTATATTTCCATCACATTCAGTGGTCAGACCCACAGGAAAGCAAAATCCAAGAAGAGATCTTATATTTCTACCTAACCCTAACCCTTAACACCAAGATGACACTACATGCTTTTTCCTCCTATTTCTCAAATTCAACTCAAGAGAAACAACATCTCAATCTCACTCTGATCAAAACTGAGAGATCTCCAAATTATCTTAAATAAGTGTCATTGAACTCTGACGTGATGTTTTTTCGACTCCTACCATTTAGATGCTTCTTCTCGAACACAGTTTTCACATCCTGCTGCATTTTCCTATTGAAGCCATGAGGCCAGTAGCTATATAGTAGGGAGCTTATTACCACTATATATGTCACATGCTAGCATCTTCACATTTATTAAGTCTCAGGAATTTATCCTCTCTGTTATCTCCTCGTTGCTCCCTAGATGGTTTTAGGAGAAACATTTCAGATGGAGGTGATCAGGAAACCATGCAAAATTGAGACAAATATTTGAACTATTTAAACCCCAGTGTTGCCCTGTTGGAACACACCGAAGCGGTATGGATGTGTACCTGTGGTGAGCATGCCAGAGTAGGGGTCCGAAGGGGAAAGACACATGTTCTTCTGGATGCGACGGCCGGGGCGCTTGACCGCCCTCTGGATGGGCAGGTCCTCGGGCTTCTTCAGTAGCCTCCTTCCCGTGCAGCTCTGCTCATCCACAGCCTCCATGGCGCAGTCCAGTGACGACTGGAGGGACTGCAGCTGGGTGGAGGTCTCCTTCAGTAGGAAGCGCGTCACAAATTGACCCAGGACCTGAAGAACCCTGATACTCCTGGGTGATAAAATGGGGTAAAATAAAGAATAGAAAACAACAACCAATGGAATTTGTTTGATAGGAAATGTGTCTTCCCCCTTGATGGGTTCTCACACACACCACTCTTCATGAGTTATGAACCTTAGTCTGTTTCTCATTCCTCCTCCTTTTTTCTTCAAGACAGAAGAACTGCAACATCAAAGCAACACAGAAAATACATTGTAGTCTGTTGTTTCCTTCTATGGATAAATATATTTTCCTGTTCCCGTCCACCGTTATGAACCAGCGTTCATGTAAAATTGTTACCAGTGTTTTTGCCTATTGCCAAAATGAGTGCTGGTGGCCTCTGTGCACTGCTCTCAGATCAGTGTTGTCTTTGATTCAGCAATATTTGAGGTTAAGGCCTGAATTGTTGCAACTGCTCTGCAGGACAACGAGAACCTTTTTGGCTGACTAACACCAGCATGAAAAATGCATGAGATGTAAGAAGGCAAGAGTGATATAGAGAAGAATATCAAGACAGGGGGGGAAAAAAGAGGCAGACCGGGAGACAATGTCAGAGAAAATGGATGTCTAGTGATAACACAGAGAAAAAGAGTAAACCTGAGAGGATAAAATACACGGATGAAAGGAGAAGGAGAGAAAGAACTAGAAAAGAGGACGAGATACAAGGAGAACAGCTGTGTGTTTGCGGTGCAGTGTAGAGGACATCTGACGTCAGGTCAGTTGAGAGCCGGGGGGGCTTTTGTCAGGCTTGGTTACTGTCATATCACCCTATGTTCATTGATCAGACAAATCTCTTTCTCTCTCTCTGTACAGACAGGATGAATTAGCCTCAAGAACTCAGGTGCACACGTCACAATCACCAATAACACCAACTTCCTGCTCAGCAAATGAACATGAGAGGGAAAAAAAAGCATCCTCATCCAAGCCTCTAAGTCTATTCCACAACTGGTTATTTTTCTTGCCAAACAGGAAATAAGCATTTGCCAATTGGCTTAACATGAAGGGTTAGGTGAGCTCGATGAGGAATGAGCTGCGCTATTGATTATGTCTTAGCGGAAGTTCTTTGATGTGGATCTCGACGGTGCACTTAAACCGATCTGATTACAGCTGCACCGACTTTTCAGACAGACTCTTCATGCACTGTGCATGTAAGGAGCAGCCTTTTAATCCCCTCTACATCTCATGGAATATATAGAAATAGGATTCCCAATGCTTCATAATCTTCTCCTGATGATTTGATGATGATGATGCTGGAGCTGGTGATGTGGAAATGCTAGCAATGACGAACGTAAAGAGGCTTTTATCACTGCTAGCACTGACCCCAGAACACCAAGACCTCAATACACCATCGTCGTCCAGATACCTGCATCGTTTTGTGAAATCGGGAGCTAAATATCTTTCTGATCTCAGTTCAAAACAGTTTGCAAGGCTAAATATTATTTTTTTACCATGACATAATATGATATTGTGAAAACTTTGAGCTTGTTTGTGCTGACATTGCTGACTGTCAAATACTTGCTTTGTGGTATAACATGTTTCTACGGAGTTTCGACATCAGCGTCGCGAGTCCTTGTGAGCTCCATATCAGCTAATAAGAAGTAAAACCATGGAAGCATATTGTTTTATCGTGTGCTTTACACTTAGCTTTAGTCAGTAGATTGTTCATTTGTTTTTTACTTTTGGAATTTATCAGACAATATAAACCCATTAAATGATGAAAAAGTTTCTACTGTAGTAGACACAGAATCTGCCTAATTTCCTCTTTATTTTCTGTCCACCTGCATTGTAAATCCAAACAGCTGCCATGTTTGACACGCCAACATTCACGCGAACCCGACACGAATCACGGTTTCTGGTGAGAAAGAGGTATTTTAAGAGCCCGGTTCGTGTGAGGTTCTGTGAACTCTTGTTGTGTAGTAAATGCAGTGTCAGTAGAGCAGAACCGGAGAGAGAGAGAGAGAGAGCAGGCAGTCATGTGGTGCCGCTTTCCTTACTTTCATACAGCTGTCACAGCTGAGAGAGCTAAAGGCTTCTGAGAGGGTTTCAAACTGACAGCGGAGGGCGCAAACAAAAGCCTGTCGAATCCTCGGCGGAGTTGAGGGACACGTCGAAATGTTGTAAACGCCATTTAAGTGGATAAATAGCTTTCTGTTGTCTTGCTACATTTAAATTCTCTCTCGACAACAACAGCAGCTTGCCATGAGGAGGCGAAAAGGTCGAAGATGGCAGATGGCGCAAAAGGTGAAAGCCACGGGCCCACCCACCTCTTTAGTTTTGTCCATGGCCTTTAAGACGGCGACGTTCAGCTTTTCCAGAGCGGACAAGACGTTGACATATTCACCCAGGTGTGGAGTGAAGTACTCTGGTGGGGGGAAGATATGAAGATTTGTTAAGCTTTCACAACATGCTTTGTGCCTGATCTGGGCACTGATCAGTGTTTTCCACAAGATAGCATACTGAGAGCAGAGAAACTCAATCTGACAGCAGAAATAAACCAATACTGAAACTGGTGGGGATAAATAGAATCGGGCAATGTCGTGATTATCACTTCATCCCCGAGTCTCTCAGCCCGAGGCATGCTTAGGTTTTAATTGCGGCCATTGACAGACAGCTGAAGCCAACAACAGCTGAAAACACGTGGTTTCGGTCGAACAAAAACCCAGGGACTTTGTGACATTTTTAAAGTCGCACAAAAGGACGGCTCTGAGAGCCATGTCAATAACACATTCAACCACAACATCGGAGAATCAGATAAAATTACCTGAGAGTTTGTCCGTGTCGAGGTTGCTGAGAGGGAGGAGGAGACAGACAGACAGGTTAATGGAAGCAGAGTTCTTATCGAAGCCCTAAAAGTAGCCATTTCTGTGAGTGAAGCGACCGCGTTATCAGATAATAGTTTTCCACCGCAACGAGGAAGTGTCCATTGGTAGATTCCACACGGGCATTTAAACAAGACAATCGGAAAAAAATGGACTACTGGATTGGGCATTGGAGCAGTGTGGAGAAAATTCTACTGAATGTCTATTCAGGGAAACATAAGTTGCTTTAGTGACTTCTGTGTTGTTTTATTTTGTTTTTTGTTTTTTTTAAATAAAGAAAAAATGAATATTAGAGTGATTTATGTTGCCTTATACAATGACTAGTTTCAATGCAACAATTGGTCAAATGTTCCAACCATGCTGATAATTCCCATAATGCACAGCTACCAGTGTTTTATTGGTTGCTATGCCATAAGATAGCATGGTCCCGGTAACCAGGGAGCTAGTTATTATATATATATTAATTTGAGGAAAACATTCCAGTTATAACACACATGCAGGCAACCGTTGTTCAATAGCATAACATCCAAGACGACACTGCAAACTGATTTACTGCAAATTGATTTTACAAGTTTTACTGCGAGCCGGCGGAAGTGATACATGCTGATATTTCGCAATCGTATTAATCTTATCACTCCCGCTAACTCTCCTGTTATGATCGAGATTCACGGCTCTCTGTGAAAAATTATTGATACATCTCCTTTGAAGTGAGGTAAAGACGTCTCTGTCGCCAGGCAGGAAAAGGCTGCAGATGGCAGCAGAGCGGGAGGACGTCCCAAAAGCAGATGAGCTTACTCCGTCTGCTGCCTGTCGATGGAGCGGTACAGCTCCTGCATCTGCTCATCGGTGAGGATACCGTCGGCAAAGTACGACTGGAACTCCTCCACGGAAAGCTTCCCATCGTCTGAAAAGGGGGAGAGGGAGACAGACCTGTGAGAATCACACCTCACCTCGCCGAGTGTTTATGAAGAGTTTGGCCTGCGCTGGGCAAATGGGAGAAGGTGACTCTGGCTGTCTCTTCTCCCCTATCTGGTGAAGTCATACACCTAATCAATTCCAGTGATAAACTCAAATTAGAAATATTTCACCTCAATCTAACATAGTCTCAATTTATTTTTTCTTATTTAGCGATAAAACCTCCGTCAAGGATGAAACTTCGTCCAGGCAGGTGTGCTATACTTCGAAGAAGAAATTAAATTGACAATGACAGCCATTTGCCCTTATCCAGCTCCAAGAATGCACTGCAGTGATTGTTATTGGTTAATGATAGTGATAGATCTGAAAATCCAATTTATATTCTCCTTCATGAAATAATTGCCTACAATTGCGTTCCTTAAGAAGGAAATTATATTTCTTTTAGGATGACTTTCCCATTTCCTCACTACTGAAAACCGATACTAATAATTTACCCACTGTTTCAACTCCCCCTATATTTCATTTCTCCAATCACAATTTAATAACGACCACATACTAAATACAGCTCTGATGATCCACCACTGTATCAACCGCTCTGCAGTCGTACCTTAGCCAATCCGCAGCCTCTCAGCTCACAAGATAAACATAAACCAATGAGACCAAATCCACAGAAGGTAAGCATGCAGCACGCCTCCGATAAGCAACGTCTGGGGCCCGCGGGGGCCGAGGAAATTGGGAGCAAGGATTGAGGGCTAGTTTGAGTAGTCAGAGCTCACTAACAGGCTGGCTGACTTTGGAAATATAATGAGATCTCATTTCGATCTCTCCAACTCTGCTCCGCCAGCACTGAAACCCTTTGAGACTCAGTGCCGAGATCCCCGCCAGGCAACAGAGCTCAGACTGATAGGCCTAAGCCAATGGTAAATCAAATCATCTGGTTTTGACTTGGTGCCATATTCCAAAGTGCATGGCTCCAGATATGATGCATCTGCAGCAGAGGCTCATTAATAAAAGTTCATTCATTTGCTTCAGATTTTGGAGGAAAAAAAACATAAAAACATCTCCAAAAGTGATGCTGTTTGATGTACAAGTCACTGATCATTACGTGTTTACTGAAACGTTGCGGTCTGGTTGAACGCCAACTGGAAGGAGAAGCTAACAAAGTAGACAAAGAACCTCAACTCTTTCCTCAAACTTCCCTGCACTGAGGTCAGTTCTTCTTTCCGCACAACGTTAGGAGAAAACAAGCTGTTTTCAGTGTTTGACTGAAGTCCCCTGTCTTCTCTACCAGAGTTGTTTTGTTTTAGTTTCACACCCAATTACACAGCTGAATATGTAGTGAGATGCAGGGTAGTTCAGACTGCACACTATGCAAGCATTCAATGTTTCTCCATCAGACCGGCTGCAGTAGTGGGAAGGTTGGGCTCCTGGACACTAACTAGATAAAGACAATACTCTGTATGGTTAGTGCTTCGCCTCAGATTTATGCTTTGCTCCAACTCCAGACCCTCAATCACAATATACAGGGATTTGCCTCGGTGGCACTGGTGCAGAGACATATTGATAAATCAGACGGTGTCACAGTGTGCTGACACATGGTGCGAGGACTTGGGGACGCTGCACTAGCTACAATGACTACAATGACTTCTACAGTTATCTGCGTTCAAGCTGCATTTTCTTGGCTTCTTACGTTTTTGGCTCCTGCCTTCTCAATTTGGCACGAGAGATGGTCTCGTCCCATTTGAGGGTGTCGGTTATGATGCTCGCCGGGAACCTGAATGACTCAGCCGAGTTCATCATTGAGTCATTGATCTCTAAGGGGCTCCTGAGTGATGAGCATCTCAACAGTTCAGCGTTCAGTGTTCAGCCTCCAGTTGTTAATGGCACAAACGTGGGCTGTCTGCTTCTGGTATGTTACTCAGTATAACCTCAGGAATTATGTCTATGTTGTATAAAGCTCATCATTTATTTCATGCATCTTGCTCTATACAGGGTAACTGCCACAAAGTACCGTGGAGCAATGCACCACCCGTCCTCTGCAGCTGCAACCACAGTGTATGCCATTCTGCTTAAATGCACATAGATACTGAAAGTTGAATTGATGTATGTAGGGCAATATACTATATATACTACATTGTCTACTGTTCATTGCATGTCTTGCATCGTCTTGTTGCATTTTGTGTACTTGCCTTTTGAACATGCACCAGTGACTTGTGGATACGTCTCTGTGCCAATGCGATAAGACAATATCCTGAGCATTTATTCTACTCGTTTGATAAAGTGAGTCTAATTTCCTGCCTGAGGAAAAGAGCCGGTCACCACGGTCAACAATCACCTCTCAGACGATGAGTTTCAATCACAGGATATGTAGATTTAGCAACAATCGATCCAGAAGCTTTGTGACCGATAAGTCGATACTACAATCCCGTCGGGACTTTTAAAGTGCTACTCAGACTGATGATAAACTATTAGGACAGGACACAGGATCTATTCAGGACAGATGCAAGGGAGCTAACTTGCTGCAATTTTGTAAGTTCAGACTGAATAAAACTGCAGTTCTGAATGTGGCCTAAATGAAGAGCTGTCCCTATCACAGCACCCAAGTCAGTATTTGAGAAACCTTGAGAGTATCCTGAAGCCAAAAATGGACTCCAGACCAACACAGCACTATCAATAATTCATGAAGCCCACCAATGCAATACCGGAGGAAAGAATAGCATGATCAGGCAGCTTGTTTGCTCGCCATGTTCCAGTTCGGTCTGATACAGATGCATTGTCTAGTGAGATTAAAGAAAAAAAAAAACATCAACCCCCCCCAAAATGATGTTACTGGTCATGTTCTTGATTGTTGAGTCAAAAAACATGACAAAATCTATTTGGAAGGTAACACATTGGTGATGGGTTATTCCCACACAATTTGAATCTTTTTCAATTACATCTGAGTCTATCTCTCTGTTTCTTATGTTGTTAACTTGTATCCACCATTACTTTCCTTTAGTCATTTAGTTTTCCTTTTTGTTGCTTTGTATGTCCTTGTCTGTGTCTGCCATTGTTCATCCTTGTAGCCCTTGTTTGTGTTTTATTTCTCTTCTGTTGTCTACACTTAATATAAAAGTTATTTTCATCACTATTGTTTGAACAGGTTAAAAATGGCAACACGTTTTGTACACGGTGCTCCAATTTCCAGTTGAGAGATCATTTGGAGTACGTTAATGACTAATAACTATTGATATAGTATTTTTAGATAGTCTCTTCCAGCCCTTTTGTATATCACTCTGCTGTAGACTGCAGTCTGCTCTAGATTAATCTGGTGCAATATTGAAAACAGTATTTATTAAATGACTGCAAGTAAACAAAGAAGTAAACAAAGCAATCTCAAGGTGATTCTTATCATTGAGTGCAAAAAAATTGCAACTCACTTTGATATCACCTGCCATCCCAAAAAAAGAGGATCATTTTCATCTTCACTATAGTTTATGTCAATACAATTCTGTTTAGAAATAAAGAATCAGATGATAATAAAATAAATTAAATGATATAAAATAAATACAATACTAGAGAGCTAATTTATTACTTGACTTGGATTTTCATTAAAAAACGGTCAATCACTTTGACAAATCATTTGTCAGCCCATTGCTTGTGTTAAGAATTCAGCTCAAACCGAAAGTTTGGTTTATTTTGTTACATTACATTACATTACATTACATTACATTACATTACAGTCATTTAGCAGTCATTATTTTATCCAAAGCGACTTACAATAAGTGCATTCAACACAGGTAGGCAAGAGAACTACTAGTCACCAGAAATCGTAAGTGCATTTCCTTCCTAAACAAGCAACTAAGAGCATAACTAGCGCTAAGGTAAAAGTGCAATAAGTTAGCGACCTACTTTATCTTAAACAAATGAGACAAATAAGAGAATCGAATAAACAAGAGCTAAGACAAATAAGTGTATCCAATAAACAAGAGGCAATAAACAAGAGCTCAGACACATAACTGACGACAAATAGGCTTGTTGGTTTAATTCTTCCAAAGGCAGATCTCCGACCCCTCTATCACACTTAACACTTCGGGTGCACTGCTCTCCGGTGGAGGTTCATTCATTTCAAATGGAAAATTGCTGATTTATCCTGTTATGTTTTCATGATTCATCAGTGAATCAAAGTTGCAATGAAAATTCATAATTCTAATACTGTAATCCTTCACCACAGTTGATCAGTTTCATCTCCTTACATCTGAACCACGGAACACAGTAGTGCATCAATGTATTACAGAGGAATTGTGATAACGGTGAGGCTGGCGGGTAAAAGCAGACAGTATCTACTTCATATCTTTGTGCTCATACAATTATATTAAAAAATTACAGTAGCATAGAGGGATCGGCTACGTTGTGGCAAGTGGCCAACTCTCATTATGTGGTAAATCCGCAGTGCTCGAGGCATATCATGGCAGCCCACTCACTGTTGCTTCCTTGAGTCACTTTCCTCCAGGGTGCACGACTCAGTGAGTTAGTCCAGAAACCATCGAGGGCTTCGCCGCCAACTGAAGACAACTACCACAAACATGCACCGGAGTTCTCTTCCCTCTTTTCATCTTTTACTTTCTACATAGAGCGAAAAATAAAACCTTTGATGTATGATGTTGATAGAATGATGTGTGATATGAATGCTCTGCTCGCTGATAAATATCATCTATTTCAACTGAAATAACCCCCATTTAATCGCAGCTGGTACGTTGCCCGTCCCTGTAGTGAAGAAACAGGCTTTTCAGCATGTCTTTTCTACTGATTCAAAAAAAAGAGATCATCTGACACAACTCGAGGAGAGAAGAAATCCATGCATCTCCTCTATCTCCTTACATTTTTCTCACAACAGCCCCGAAGAAAATTCATTTTTTCGAATGGTTGCACTTCTTTGACAAGCCATGAAATAGAGGGTTTTTAGCATCCATATATCTAAAGCTGCGAGTCAACCACCCTCTGCTCACGTAGGCCCACGTTGCATCATTAATACTGCTCTTATGTAACACATTCGCCGTACTCCCGTGGAAACCGTCCGTCCGTAGAGTTCATAGATACACATACATGCATTAATCACAGTCCTTATTTTACTTTCCATTACGCTGTAATGCGATGCATGAATAAAACATTGTGAGCAAACACAGATGCCTGTTTGTCAGCGTTATTTCCCAGAGCTCCCTGCTCCATGCCGCCTCAAGAGTTTTGGGGAGGATTCCCAATAACTACCCTTTGAAGTACACATTCATCAAGATAATAGAAACCAAATGTGACACTGGCATGTTTGTAGAGGGGGATGCATTTCCCACTTACATTAAGTGGGTGTCTCAAGTGGGGTTTGTTTCTGGTGAGTAAACCAGCAAAAGACACAGCTACAACCGAAGCCACATTTCTGACAGGGTTACTCATAACGACACACAGTGTTTGCTGTAAATGTAAATGTTGCAAATGTTTTGATTCTGTCATAATAGATAGAATTAAAGCATGTAGGAGATCGCTGAGTGGAGAGTTTGCACGAGGAGTGTCTGAACTGAATCAAAAGAGTTAATTCTGTCAGAAAGCCAAAGAGATGCGGTTGCCATGGCCCTTGGTCTATTCATGTGAAGATCCTATCTGTCTCAACAAGGATGACAACAGAACTGAGAGATACGTTCAAACAGCTTTTTAATTAATCCCCTCAGATGCTGGACAGACCAAACTGGTGCATCACATCCAGTCTCCCTCAAAGAGATTTTAATTGAATTATATTTAGTTGTATTAAATCAATTACCTGCATATTTCCTTTACTCACCATTTTTGTCCGCCCGTCGGAATATCTGAAAAAAGACAAAACAAGATCAGATCAGATTCTTGCACAAATGGATGAAATCAGATATCGCCGATGTTTTAAACTTGAGCAATTATGAAATTATGGGGGGGGGGGGGGGGTCTGTGTGGTGAAATAGAGCATAGAAGTGTAGAAAATCAGAGATAAAACGAGAAGGAAATGAAAAATGAGAAGATATCAGTGAAGCAACCCAGGAAGCCTCCGTAACCTCTCTGAAACCATCATGCTATCCGTGCAAATAAATGTTTTTGGCATTTCATTGTTCTTTTGTGCACAGGAGAACATTTAAGTGGAGATGTAATTTCCACAGGCATTTCAGTAGAGACGTAACACCTCCTTGGGAAATGAAGCGCTGACATTTATGTTTGCCAGGAAGGAGCTTAGGGACAGGAAAGTTGGTGACTGGAATGATAGCATCTATCCATCTTTTTTCTTTCTATTACTTCCGGGCAGAGGACAGCGAGATGCTTTAAGATCCCTGCCCCAAAATTTGTGTGAAATTTGCAAAAGCAGGAAACAGTGGCCTTTTCGTCTTAACTCGGTTATGGTAACAAAATCACCATCATCCTCTTCATCGTCGTCGTCATGTGAAACTCAAAGCACAGCGTGAGGAATTGCGTGTGTGAGATGAGGGCAGCACCTCATTTCACCTCACCACCATTTCTAATAAAACACCTTGCTGTGCACCCAGTCAGTCCCAGAGAGAGTCCAATAGCCAGCTGAGTCACTGTATGATCACAATGAAGTGGTGCACCCAGATCCATAGCTGTCACTTTTCAAGCACACCGGGGTGTGAGAAAGCCTAGACACGCACCCCCTTTAAAGCAACATCACACCCTCATTCAAGTCAGGTCTACTGAAGGGAGCACGCCATGGCAAGCCTTATAGAAAATCTACAAGAAAAAACAGAATTGTACAGCATTTAAAATAGGAGCTGTACTGAACAACAAAAGTGAAAGAAATAATTGGACAGAATAACAAAGCATTGCATTGAAATTCTCTTCAATTTGGGAAACATTCAGTCCTCCAGTCCCATTCCAGAGTACAGCGTGCACTTAACATGAACTGACAAGCAGGAATCTTGATTTTTGAGATGCTTTTGAGAGCGTAATAGCCGAGCTGAGGATCACATGAAACCTGGAGGCCGCCATGTTCAAGCAGCTTCAAGGTGCTGTCACCGTCAGTTCTGCCTAAACCGTGAAGTGCTGGTGTAAGCATCCTGTTGCAAACGCCTCAGAGGGAAACCTGCAGGGAACCGCTCCATAAAGTCAGCAAAAGACAAGGGTATTAAACAGCGGCTAACCTGAATGGTTAGCCCCTGAGGTGGAGATTTACTGGCTTTCATTCATCCATTGTGCTCTTAAGTGTTTGGGAAGGCTGGAGTTGATGGAGAAAATGTCATCATCGGCAATGCTGATGCAGATATCCTCAAGGCAGTATTAGCTACATGGATGTACTGTGCAGCTGTAATTTCTGCCTCAGCCAATCCCTCAGGCCCGCCAACATGAGTCCTACTGATGTGGAAAAGAGCTCTGGGAACATCTGGGGCTACTTGCTACTGCAGAGCATCATCAGCCACGTACAAAAACACGTAACGCACTTTCCCATCGGCTTCTGAGGGCAAAGTACTATCTCAGTAAGAAGACACAGAGACGGTAAAGTACATGTGCACACAAAGCAAACAGTTTAGTAGTATTGTGACTCCTCTAACCCATTTAATTAAATAAAGATTGTTCCCAAAGAGAGAGAGAGAGAGAAAGAAACATACTGGCTATTTAATAAGGCTTACAGCAAGTATAGCTAAGCTGTAATGAGTCCATGGAGAGGTATAAAGAGCGTAAGTGAGGCTGGATTCTCTCTAAAATACTGTGTAAATGGAGAGTGTGACCCGGCATGATTTAATTAGTGGGAAAGCGGAGGAAGGGCGACAAAATATTATGGCAGCAAAGTTGGATATATAGCGTACAGTGAGAAGCACACCCTGTCATGTGCACACAATCTGCATTTGTGCCACTGTTATGTAAAATATTACATCCATTACCCACTGTAATACCATCCATGAAGGAATGCCAGTTTGGAGATTATGCAGCATATTGGGCTGGAGTCAGAGAATGGATGCTAATGGAATTGAAGCCAAATGTGCACTTCCTGCAGTCTAATAGCCAATAATCTGCCTCTAAGAAACTGGGTAATTCTATTTATTTCTAGGAAGTCTGAGGCAAGGAAATGATGCTGCTGACATATTTTTGGTGTATTTTTCTGGAACATCCTCAAACAAATCAGAGGCAACACAGGGACATATAGGCACCAACCATGAGACACAGTGTCAAATGATGATCATTCCTAAAATACAGTATTGCACCTATACACAGCTTTGTCCTCTGGGGAGCCGAAAGCAAGGCTGGAACTGGTTTTATAGGGAGGGATTTAGGAGCACCTGTAAATTATTCATACTGTGGCCAAGGAAAAATAACTGCTGAATCTAAGTACCTCCAGTTGTGAAACAGTCCTTGCTGTGCTTCTACGTGAAAACCCAGAGTGAGCTGTCCAAGCTGATTAAATAATTAAAAATGTAGGATGTTTCTATTTTCTAATGGGTGTTTCTATTTTCTAACAGGATGAAGAGAGGGCTATGTCTACTATGAATCACCCATATCAAATCGTGTTTAATAAAATATCTGAAACACCCTCCTATTCATCTAGGAACAACCAATGTCATGACCCTTATTATATGGACATTGGCATACAGCCAAAATAAAACAGCTATGTCTTCATGATTTGTAAGCTGAGGGGTTAATTACATCAAAACATCAGGGTCCAATGTATTTGCGTGCAAAGATTATCGCGATAAAGCATATTTTGTGTTATTCACGCACTAATGGGCAAGCACTCTCACCTCTCTCACATAATGGGCTAGCTGTAAATTCAGCACATATGGAAGGGAAGCTATTGGCGTGCATGAACTCCATATGAACCATTCATAAAGATTAAACTTAAGGACAATCAATTCAGTATAGTCTTTTTTTAGGTTAGATTTGACGTCAAACATTGAGGTGAACATAAACTGAAAACGTCTAATTATGGATTTGGAATAGCCGTGCATAAAAGCAATAATAATAATAATAATAAAAAACAAAACGCTACTTGGTGATTCTGCGAGGCATGATGCCACTTTACACACAAAACGATGGTCTACTTACATCCT
The DNA here is from genome assembly GCA_034670385.1 of Hoplostethus mediterraneus. NCBI lineage: Eukaryota > Metazoa > Chordata > Actinopteri > Trachichthyiformes > Trachichthyidae > Hoplostethus > Hoplostethus mediterraneus. Next base: position 16,835,057 of record JAXDDW010000001.1, on the reverse strand, counting down.
GAAAAATAGAGATGCCTTGATTTTGGCTCAGCTCGAGCCCCTGCTGTTTCCTCAAGTGCTCGTGCTTGGCAGACTGAAGACACATGGTAATCATCTCTGTGCAGGCCAGCATTGTGCCACTCTTATTTTCGATGCAATTTCTGCCTTTCGTGGAGATCGTCCTTGTGAGGGTGGTCGTGGTCCTGTGTGATCAGTCGGATGGTACTCAGCCTGCAGCCCGCTGCACGTTAACGTAGAGACGATTTGATTTGACAACCTGAGAAACTCCGCCCCTCTACACGGACGCTGTCAGCAACCCGGAGCTATTCATAAAATCCTGAGGAATGCACCATCTGCTGGTGAACAGAGACTGCTAACTAGCCGATTAATTAGGGTGTAGCCTAACATTGAACAAAAAAAGGTTTTCTGTCTGTGAAAAAGAAACAGGATGACCTAATTAAGATGATGCTGGAGACGGTGGAGACAGTCCTAACGAAAAACCACTATGTTTTACCTGTAATATCCTCTATGGACTTATAGTGTGTCAGTGTTGGGGGTAACGAGTTACCTTGCAACGTGCTATAGTTCTCAGAATACTTTTTGGGGTAACGAGTAACTCGTTGGGGTAACTTGTTTTGCTATTTTTCTTTCATATTGTTTCAATAAAAAGTAGAGAAATGAAAACCCCGCGGCAGCTCGTGCAGACGGCTTGCTGCTACTTGAAACGCAATTACACAGAAATCTAGGTCAGTTTTACATAAATGAGATTGTCTTACTGTTTTAAAAACAGAATAGTAGTCTTGCATTGTATCTTGGCAGAACTGAAGACATATTGCTGAGGTATGTTCTGAAGTGGGTAACGCAAAAGTACTCTAATGAGTTTCCTTTATAAAGAGTAATGTTGTAGCGAATTAGCTAACTAATACTCTACCTAATACTCTCGAACTAATACTCTACCTAATACTCTGACTAATACTCTCTAACTACTCTAACTAATACTCTCTCCAACACTGTTTATAAGCAACTCCCTTGTCCTGCTAAAAGCCTATTTTTTCTCTCCTGGTATCACTATAATATTCCTATGAGTATTTGGTATTTGTATAGTATACTTCTGAAATGTATTATAGGATTACTGTAGGGAAATGAAAATATAATGACATTTTTTGTACACAAAGTAAGTCTACAATACGTAGAGGGACCTTTTTAGACAGCTGAGACATTTCCAAATTCAAAATAGCAGTCAGTTTGGACTTTCAAGGTGTAATGATGAGTTGACATTTCCCCCATTAATTCAATGTGCCACTGAGGATCCTGCTCAGTTTATGTGGGTCTTATTGATCCTTACCACTCCAGTTTCAAGTGTATAGCATAATAGTGAAGGAACCCTAATCAGCATCTTGACAATCTCCCATCGAACCCTCCCTTGCCTGGCCCCCCAAAGCTGTCTGAAACCTATGAGGGCTGTGAAGGGTGGGAGTGGAGAAGATTGCATAATGCTCCTCCATTTCCACTTCACTTGTGACAGTGCTTGACCCTCCGCTTACTTGCTGTTTTGAAGTTCGTCCTCAGTGCAGGTCAACAGGTGAGATCCCTGAATTCCTTTCTTTAATGTTTTCACTTTTAGGTTGTATATATATTAGGTTATCTAAATATTATTATCATTATTATTAGTAGTAGTAGAAATAGTAGTCATAGTACTATTGCTACTAGTAGTAGTATTACTATAAGTATTAGCATTAGTGGTGGTAGTAGTAGTAGTATTATAAGTAATAGTGGTAGTAGTAGAAGTAGCAGTAGTAGCAGTAATAACAATTGTTGTAGTAGTCGCAGTAGTAGCAGTAGCAGTAGTAGTACAGTAGTAGTAGTAGTACTAGTAGTAGCAGTAGTATTAGTAGTAATACAGTAGCAGTAGTATTAGTATTAGTAGTAGTAGCAGTAGTAGTACAGTAGTAGTAGTAGTACTAGTAGTATCAGTAGTATTAGTAGTAGTACAGTAGTAGTAGTAGTAGTAGTGCAGTAGTAGTAGTAGTACTAGTAGTAGCAGTAGTATTAGTAGTAGTACAGTAGCAGTAGTAGCAGTAGTATTAGTAGTAGTAGTAGCAGTAGTAGTACAGTAGTAGTAGTAGTACTAGTAGTAGCAGTAGTATTAGTAGTAGTACAGTAGTAGTAGTAGTAGTAGTAGTGCAGTAGTAGTAGTAGTACTAGTAGTAGCAGTAGCAGCAGTATTAGTAGTAGTGTTATTGTTGTTGTTATTATATTTATTTAGGCTTATGTATTTTGTGAAGAACATTTAAAGCCACAGGAAAAAGCGTGTCGATAGACCAACCACAAGAACAAACCACAGATCCTGAGAAGTGCCTTATCTGTTGACCACAGCCCATTGTGACAGGGATATGATACCACTGGTCCGTGTTTGTAAACTGACCTACACACAACTACACAGGGGCACAGCAGGTCACCAAATGCAAATTTGGATCAATTATTGTTTTGCCTTCATTTGCTTCATTTGATGATTGTCCCGGGACCCACTGGGCTAATTCTTAATGCCTACGATCATAACCAACATTCAACCATTTTTCTTCCCACACTCGAGAAAGTGAGAAAGAGGAAAATAATAGTCTTTGGGTTGCTAATCAAAAATATTAAATACATCCACGTTGTCTTTCATGGAGGAGTGTTTGATAGCCTATAGGAGTAACCAGCCGTGCCAGTGACGTCTCTGTCAGAGTGACACGCCTGCAGAGAGAAGATAAGCAGCAGCAACCTGCCGCGCCCAGGAGGAGGCACCTCTCTGTAGCTCAGCTTTACATGAGCTGCTCTTACATGTCTAGCACCTCCTAACATTTCCAACCCCATAAGAAATAATAATTTTTGGGTTTGATGAAATTGCAATGAAAGTGCAATAATTCCCCGTCCACTTCATTTTTAATTTCGACGGCCTGACTGTGTTAGGAGTGAGTTATTCGTTTTTCTGTATAACACATTTTCCTGAAAATGCTTGAAGCAAAAGTGATTACATCAGGCCGACTGTGAAATAGCAGTTTTTCCTTCTGCACATCCTGTCAGTGAAATTACAGTCCCCGTTCTTTTCGTAAAATAGATTTCATGAATGTATTGCACAAAGTGAATCAGCCTTTGAAGCTGTATAACAAGAAAAGGATGCTCTCTTCTTTTTGACTCAGAGTTGGAACAGCTTCGGTGCCATGGCCGCCTTCCTTCACCACTGCCCCTTTCTGAAGTCCGCCCCTAAGCCAGCCTTGAGGAGAACGGGCGCCGCCTTGCTGTCTCTGGCCGACCGATGCCCCATCATCGCTCGCCAGATCAGTGTTAGCGGCCTCGCCTCCCTGAAGGCTAAGCTGGATGCCCCACCCACCCGACCACCAAGCCACCGGCCTATGACGGTGGACCAAAGGAGGCAGTTTGCTCAATCGGCTACTCAGGTGGCTGTGGCTGTGTCGACGGGCTGTCCCTTTGTCACCTCCCAGATTGGGGTGGTCCGAGCCAGCCCTGAGGTACAGGAGGACGTCCAACCAGGTATGTAGATAACACAGAACAAAATGCTCTAGTCATAATGATGCTGCAGTGAAAAAGCAAACACCGCAGCAGTCATAGATTCAGGTTTAAACTCCAACAGAGGCACAACCCTGCAACAAAGATTAAGTAAAAATGAAGAAGTGGCACAGCAGTTTCACGGTCATGGGCCATCTCTCCTCTGTCACAGGTATGATGACTTCTCTGTTGAAGGGTCTCAAGGGTTCGATCCTCCCGACATCAGCTCAAACCAACATTGTGACCCACTTCCTCAAAGACAACATGGGTGTGTTTACAACACTAACATAGGCTGAAAACCCCCAATATTACTAATGCAGTAATGTCTGTAATAATACTTTTTTTCCCCCACTTTTGTCTATTTAGGTAGCAGTTTGTTTAAAAGAAAATACATTGCCTTTAATGGTTTCAAGTCCAAACTATCCAAATATCACCGCTGTGTTTCCATTTCCGCAGTTGGCCCCAGCTATGACTATGACAGCTTCTTCAACGAGAAGATTTCTGATAAGAAGAGGGACCACACATACCGCGTCTTTAAGACGGTGAACCGGAGCGCTGAGATCTTCCCGTTCGCTGACAACTACTCCATTTCCGGGAGGGAGGGCAGCCAGGTGTCCGTCTGGTGCAGCAATGACTATCTGGGGATGAGTCGGCACCCGCAGGTCCTCAAGGGGATCAGGTAAAATTCAGCCATGGCACCCTTTATATTTGGATGTTTGGAGTAAAGGTAGGGGCAGCACGGTGGAAGGTCCTGTGCATTGGAGACTCTAAATTGCCCAGGAATGTGTCTATCTGTGTTAGTCTGTGATGGACTGGCGACCTGATGTTTCCCTGGCTTCTGCCCAATGCATGCTGGGATAGGCCCCCATCACTCTGAATAGGAATAAAAGGCTAAAGACAAGAAAGCACATGCAGAGCTCAATCAGGCCTAGTTCCCTAGCAGCTAGACAGATTATTACTATAGTCTATTAAGGCCAGTCGAAAGGACAAATTGATTTAAGAGGATTAAGATAGGACTCCTTTCGTGGCATGGACTATGTGGACGTTTGGGTCAGATGTAAAGACGTCATGTTATTCTGTATACCCTCAGAGATGCCCTGGACATGCATGGTGCGGGAGCAGGTGGAACCAGGAACATCTCAGGCACCAGTAACTTCCATGTGACCCTGGAGCAGGAGCTGGCGCAGCTCCACCAGAAGGATGCAGCTCTGGTTTTCTCCTCCTGCTTCGTGGCCAATGACTCCACCCTCTTCACGCTGGCCAAGATGCTGCCGGGTAAATACTGACCTTGACCTCCAAGACAAAGGTCATTACATTACATTACAGTCATTTAGCAGATGCTTCTATCCAAAGCGACTTACAATAAGTGCATTCAACGTAGGTAGGTAGGGAACTACTAGTCACCAGAAATCGTAAGAGCATTTCCTAAACAAGCATCTAAGAGCAGAACCAGTGCTAAGATAAAAGTGTAGTAAGTTAGCTACCTACTTTTTAGTTGAACAAATGAGACAAATAAGTGAAGCAAATAAACAAGAGCTAAGACAAATAAGTGAAGCATATAAGCAAGTATTAAGACAAGTAAGAGGAAGGGTCAGGGTAGTGTTTCTTGAAGAGGTGGGTTTTCGACTCTGCTGTCCTGACATCAGTGGGGAGTTCATTCCACCACTATGGGGCCAGAACAGAGAAAAGCCGTGACCGTGTAGATCGGCCTCAGGGACCTCTGAGCGACGGGGCAACCAGTCACCTCGAGGCAGCAGAGCGAAGTGGTCAGGCGGGGGTGTAACGCTTGACCATAGCCTGGAGATAAGAAGGAGCTGTTTCCTTTCACTGCCTTAGACTAGCACCAGGGTCTTGAACTGGATGTGAGCTGCTGCAGAGAGCCAGTGTAGAGAACAGTGTAGAATTCATGTAAAATCCAGAAGGGACCTCACTGTCTTACACTGTCTGACAGAGATGCAGTTTAGATATTATAACTGCGTCTGGATATTGTGAGGTGGACGTCATTCACTCCATCATGGTGCGTTTGTTGTGATGTACAGGGTGTGAGATTTATTCTGACGAGGGTAACCACGCGTCGATGATTCAGGGCATCAGGAACAGTAGAGCCAATCGCTTCATCTTCCGCCATAATGACAGCCAACACCTGGAAGAACTGCTGCAGCGCTCTGACCCCAAGACACCCAAAATTGTGGCATTTGAGACTGTGCACTCGATGGATGGTGAGTACTATGAAATGCTGACTTGGATTGAGGTTGTTTAGGCATAGTTTATTTGTTCTCACCTATTTAGGCTGACATAAATCACATAAATGAATAGTATACTGGTAAGTAGTATCAGATTCATTATTATATTATATGAGGAATTTGCTTCTGACAGTATAATTGACTTTTGTTTATATTATTGTCTTTTTGGCTTATGATCATAACCGACTACACTATTTACCACTATATCACTCCGTACAATCAATAAAATACTAAAGAGAGAAGAAAAAATGAACTGTGCAGTTGACAAAGAAGGAAACCCCAAGGGTCTTGGAAAAACTCCACAACAAAATGACAAAATCTCAAGATGACAAACAAAGACACAAACGAATTGGGCAACAGAAACCAACTGAAATCAAATATTTTTGTTGTATCATAAAGTATATGGATAAAAAAATATTTTCCATATTGTGCTGTTAAAATGAAATGTTAGTCTCTGTTGAAAGCAGCCGATATTGTGTACATTATGTGTACTTCATGTCAAAGTCAAGTCCTCACTGTCCCCCAAAGTAATATTCATTCTAAATTCCAGTTATTATGGTTTCCCATGGGACAATACAGCCCCCCCCCCCCCCGCCCCACACACACACACACCCTAATTTATGGTGAACAGCTGGTGAACAGCTCCATAAAATATGAATTGAAATAGATTGAATAGGAGGATTTTCTGGGGATAAGAATAGATGTAAATGTTCTCTGATTTCTAGATTTGGGAGAGACTTGTTCATAATAACAGATGCTAACTTATGCTATCTTACACAACAGTGACATCCACAGCACTTGTTCACTTCGCCATTGCACAGTTACTAATTATACCATTTTATTCCTTGGGGCTTTCAGGTGCCATATGTCCTTTGGAGGAGCTGTGCGATGTAGCTCACCGATACGGAGCCCTGACATTTGTTGATGAAGTGCATGCCGTGGGCCTGTATGGAGCCCATGGAGCTGGAGTGGGAGAGAGGGACAATGTTATGCACAAGATTGACATTGTTTCTGGGACCTTAGGTGAGCGCTTTGTGGTTTAAATTTCAGCCTGCGTAGACCTGTTGTGTGCCAACTCCATTTTGCTTTGACGGAGGTATGACGAAATACCCTATTCTGAAAGAAACGAAAAGCCACTCCCACCGATACCACTTCCCTTGCATCAGTTACACATACACATAGTAGTGAATATGAGGCAAACGACTTCAAACAGTCATAGATTAGGCGAAGCCAAGTGAATCGCGCCCCTTGGCCGAGGCCCCATTTACAGCCAATTACACTAACTGACACCGTCATACTGCCAACATTCGCAGCAATAACTTTAACCAGGCGAGATGATGCCCTGATGTAGGTTAGGTTGACCAAGGGCACAAGAGGAGCTAACTCTTATCAGAGGAAACACAGGTATTATCAGCCATGCGCCTGCTCTACTCCCAGTCTGGCTGTAGTGATAAGACCTTCAACAGGGAGCCCATAGTGTGTATGGTTTTATGTTGGCTGTCAGGCTTTGAGTAGAAGTCCCTGTCAAGTGCACATCAGGTATAAACTAATCCTGGATTCCAATCAACCTTCAAGTCTTAATTTGACAATCACTGAGAATACAGAAATAAGCTGAAACTAAAACCACAAATTGAACATTTTCCCAGACACTATTTCCCTAACTTAAGAAGTAGAATATTTCATGCATTTAATTTCCTGTTTCCTGGCCTCACGTAGCTCCTTCTGTCATTACTGCTGCAGGCAAAGCCTTTGGCTGTGTGGGAGGCTACATTGCCAGCAGTGCCGCCCTGGTGGACACGGTGCGCTCCTTTGCAGCCGGGTTCATCTTCACCACCTCACTGCCCCCCATGGTCCTGGCTGGGGCCCTGGAGTCTGTCAGGTTCCTGAAGAGCACCGAGGGCCAGCTCCTTCGCAGGGCCCACCAGAGGAACGTCAAACACATGAGGCAGCTGCTCATGGACAAGGGACTGCCTGTGGTCAACTGCCCCAGCCACATCATCCCCATACGGGTACGACATCGTAGTACTGCTACTGCCTCGGCTACTGCATTATCTTACTGTGCCACCTCCCTATCTTACTGCTGCCTGTCTTATATGGGACAGAGCAATATTACCTACAGCAAGCAACAATTTCAAGGACAAAGCATAGGTCTATTATTAACCCCAGTCAGTTTTTATATTAGGGAAGTGACAACACTTTTACCCCATTAAAAAATGCCTAACATATAATGTACCATAAACCTTTTACACATAACATGTAAAAGTGTACAGCTTTTTTGATCAGCATCACTGTAACACTTTGTACTCTATAGTATAGCTCATTGGCATTAACAGTATTGATTTCACTTACCGCACTTGCACTTATCGTACTGGATAAAAGCATCCACCAAACGGCTTTTTACTTTTGTCTTCATTCCAGGTGGGCAACGCTGAGCTCAACACCAAGGTGTGTGACATCCTCCTGGAGAGGCACAACATCTATGTCCAGGCCATCAACTATCCCACGGTGAGGAGAGGTGAGGAGCTGCTGCGCCTGGCTCCCTCTCCTCATCACGACCCAGCCATGATGGAGTACTTTGCGGGTGAGTACGGCTAGCAAACTCTGTCTAGGGTTTCTCCGTAGAAATAAAGTCAAGAGTTGTTCTGGTTGATGTCCAATCAAGTTAAGTGGGGACAATGCTGGGTATGGGTGATTTACGTTTACCCTTAGTGGCTGTCTTTGCTTTGTAAGCATATATTTGGCCTCTTGGCATCCACTTGTCACCACGTACTGCAATGCAGTAAAAATGACAATATCCTGTCGAGACGGTAAAGGTCTACTACTACTACTAGCGTGGCTCACTGAGGAACCTTGGGGGATGCTGGCTAAAAATACTAAACATGAAACATAAAGGGGCATTAAGTAAGTATGATTTTATCAACCTTTATTGGTGACCAAGGAATTCTACCAATATCGACAGGTCTCTGACACAGCTTATGGTGGCCTGTAATTCACATAAATAATAAAGTCACATTTTCACAAGAGAGACAAGGTAAGCTGGCTAATTAAAGCAGAGATCCAATAGAAATGTCCAGTGAAGAGGTCATGATGCAAAATACTATAATGTTTTTTTTTAGATTAGTTTTTAGCTTTATTTGATAGTTGACAGTGGAGAGTGACAGGAAAGATGGGAGACAGAGGGGGATGACATGAGAAACCCAGGATGTTGTGATCACAAGGTATGCACCCTAGCCAACTGAGCCACCGAAATACTGTAATAATAATACTGCTTTGTACTTTGCTTATCAGTTTTCGTAGCTGAAATATCTTGCAACACCAGTAGATTGCTCGTAGCGCCGGCATTCCTCATTTAGCAGTTCAAAATGGAAATATTTCAACTGCAAAGTAAAACACTTCAGCAAAGTAATTATTGGCATTGATCAACCACCCTGTCAAACCCCGGCAGATGTATTATGGTCATTTTGTGCTATGGGATAGTAAAAAAACAAACTTATTGCACCTTTAAATAAATAAATAGATAAAGTGTTCATTGTGTTTCACTTACAGAGAAACTGGTGGAGGTGTGGCGGGAGGCAGGGCTCTTCCTCAGCAGCCCGGCCGCAGTCTCCTGCACCTTCTGTGACCGCCCGCTGCACTTTGACCTCATGAGTGAGTGGGAGAAATCCTACTTCGGCAACATGGAGCCACAATACATTACATTAAAATCATTCTGATGGTGCGTTGAGAAGAAGTACACATGTAGAATGTAACAAGACTTTCCTTTCAAGTCAGTGATTCGGACTTAATGTGTTTACTTCAATTCCAGTATTTGTATTTTCCCGCATTTATGCTTCCTGGAGTGACTTGTGTTCTGATTTAAGTGTGCCTTTAAGAGCATCAAACCTGCACACAGGCACTTTCTAAAATCTCTAATCTATTTATCTAAACGTGACAGTGTGGATTGTATTAAATTATGCTATTTATTTTCATGTGGTAGAACTAATCCTTCATATCATAAAACACAACCATCGTGATTTGTTTCCATTTCCGATAGTATCATTGCTGATGTTTCACTAAAACTGCCCACTGCCCAACTTCAATCTCTGAATGTATAAGAAATCGTTGCAGTAGAAGCCATTTGGTTTATTACATAAGGAATAATAAAATTTTAAATAAACTCATGATGTTGAATGTTGGAATACCATAACAAAGAATACCTTTAATAGCAGAAACTTCATTAGAACTTGGAAGACATAATATAATCCCTGCAACCCAAGTACCGTCTCCTATTCAACGAACCCTCAACAACATGTCTTGTAAAACTTTGGATACATTTCTCCATCATTTGGATAGTTCCTCTTCAATGCAATGACATCTTCAGGAACAGGCACTGATATGGCTCCATTATGTAAACTAGGTTGGAGATCTCTTGCTAGTTGACATTGCAGGGGCTGGCCACTTCACGTTTGACCTTTGCCCTGAGTCTGCGGAGCTCTGCATTCTCGCTGTCCACCACTAGGCCGCATTCAATCAGGCTCCAGGCCTTACTGAGCTGTTGCTCGCCGTAGTGCTGTAGGGCCCCTCGTAGGAAGCACTCAGCAAGACGCAGCCTCCCCAGACCAGCCTCCACACACTGTATGGCTTGGCCCCTGTGGAGCTCCAGGGCCCGGGTGAAGTCCTCCAGAGCTGGCCCTTCTCTGGAGCACAGCACCCGGCTGCGGCCTCGCCGAGACAGATCCTCAGCCCAGACCTGTGGGTCATCTGAGCAGCTGGAGTCGGACCCACCGTGGTTCTGGATGACTCGGTCTAGGTCGGCTACAGCCCTCTCATGTAAGCCCAGCTGGGCAAGGCAGGCAGCCCGCTGGCGGAAGTACTGGAGTCTATGATTACCCACTGCTTGTACCGCCACGGTCAGGAGTGGGAGGGCCTGATCCCAGTGGCCGCTTGATGACACAGTGCTGGCCTCCTGAGCTGCTGCCTATGACAGTACATACATGCAATACACATCATACGCAATTCATATATCAATGTATAAATGCTCTATATCTACAGTACATTAGTGAGATGATGATATATATATAGTATTTCTTCTTTCTGTGTTTGATAGATAGTAAATAGATAGTCATAGATAGTAAAATGTAAATATTGAATTTGCCATTACATTATGATCTGAACAATTTATGTTCTCCTTAACACCATTTACTTCTTCCAGTCATCAAAACAAAGGTATAGATAAATAGAAATTGACTACCATGGCCAATAGATACCATTGTGGCAATGTCTTCAATCCTGAAAATGTTTAGTGTTTGACCTATTTCAGGCTCATTTCGTCTCCAGAAACACGCTCAATAAAAGCTCAATAAAAGAGACAAACAAACAACCAAAACAGCAAACCTCCGCCAAGCACCTGTGCTGGTTTCTCAGTGTTACCTGTGCCGTGCGTTTCCGGTGAAGGAGAGGGATCAGGGCCAGCAAGAAGTCCAGACTGGAAGGATCTTTCTCAGCCAGTCTGCTGAGCCGGCGAGCCGCCCCGCTGTAGTTCTGCTGCCAGGCCTCCACCACCCCAACTCTGGCCTGTGCCACTGCCTCCCTGGGCTCCTGGCCAAACACCTGGCACAGGTGAGCGCTTGCTGCCTTAACCTCGCCTGGAGCAGATGGAGCACAGCAGTAGGAATAGGGGTCACTGTGCATGTAGAGCACTGGGTAAGGTGGGTCTTGTTACCGTCATACAACCCAATCCATACCCTCCTATGCAGACCAGGTCCAAAAACATCAAGGATCATATTGAGAATCCAAGCGGCACATTTTGGCAAGGTTTCCATCCTCACCTTTGGCTAACAGTATGTCCACGTAGAGGAGATGCCATCTGGGGTCTCTGCCATCAGTCCTCATCAGGGCTCCACCAATCACAAACGCCTCCCTGAGCTGCTCTTCCTGGCAGGGGACGGCGTTAGCGGCCAGGATCTCCGACAGATTGGTCCGACAGTACTGCTGTAGCCAATCACAGACCAGTTTCCGTGCCTTGTCCTTGAGTGACAGGATGTCTTTGGTGACTATGTCGGTGTTTATCTGAAGTGCTGCTAGGATATCGTGAGTGCATTCCTGTGTGAAAAGGGTTGTTTGACTATCACATTTAAATGGACAATGCACCTTTAAAGCTGCACTAGGCAATGTTTATATGAATCTACACAAACTACACTGGTGTCGGGTATGGACACTTCTCCGCCCACAGGAAGTGATGAATTGAAACTTTGGAGCGAAATACAAAGTGCCTCTTAAACAGTAGCAAGCCAGCGCTCCGTCCAGAGAAAGCTGGACACACTAACGTTTGGTCTTTTGCTTCTCTTGTCCCTTTGGTATAAAGCATCACAGACCAGCCAAGTTGGTAAACATGCAAACTGCTGCGTGCAGTTTACTGAAGTCACATTACATGATTTCTGGGAATTAACGTTATAATTTTTCAGTAGCTTCTTGCAGCCGTTTGGAGCCGCCAACATCTCATCAAGTTGCCTAGTGCAGCTTTAAGTCAAGAGAAGCCCACACAGGAAAACCAAGATTCAATTCTGTCAAAATTTGTTAAAAAAATAAGCTCTAAAATATAAGCTCTGGTCTACAATACATTTTTGCAACTTTTTAAAGTCGGAATACCTTTTGTTGGTTCAGCATGAGATAGGTGAAGCCTCTTCCGCAGAGAGCCTGTACATGGTTAGGATGCTCCTTGAGAATGGCACTGAAATCAAAGATGGCGGTCTTTCGCTGGCCCAGCAAGGCATAACACCTTCCTCTCTCCAGCAAGGAGTCTGCTGCCTCGCCACCTAGAAAAAAAACAAGTTTGGTTACTTCCATCTTTCTGCAGAAACAAGCACTAATATCAAATCGAATTACTCTAATTAGCTGCATGTATTTGTCTCCAGTGATTCATTTGTCTTGCATTCTATTCACAACCCACGTGACATTGTTGCACACAGACAATGGCAGCGTGCTGCTCAGGTTGGTTGGTAGTTAGCCAATATATAGTGAATCTGGCTGCCTGCTCCTTGCGTTCAGTGTCTGGAACAACATATTCCCACACTGTACTGAATCCAAAACTAGAATAAAACCTTTAGTGTCTCACCAACTTTTCTTTTTTATCCCTCTAACCATTTCTCCTATCTGGAGTACATCAAAACAACACGGTAATATTATCCACATTCATTAAAAAAAAGAAGGATGAAACTTGCACATTAAAAGTACCAATAATTAGAACAGAATCAATAAAAAGTCAATATCTCATGAACCAGAATGCAATCACCAGAGGCCATGATAGCGATGGAGAGATAAGCCACAGCCTCCCTCAGGGCGCTCTCTTCTTTCGTGCCCTCCAGGATGCGTTTGGCGGCGGAGTGGCAGTGCCCCTGCAGCAGTGCCCTGTCCTTCTGATGTGCCACCGCCAGCAGGGGGCGCAGGCAGCTGGTGTCGCCACACTGGATGAGCTTCTTCAGGAGCTGATGGGAAAATCGAATGAAATCTTTTTTATAGTTCATTTTGAACACTGGACATTGAGGAGATAAAGATATTCAGCTACTTGTCACCGCACTGCTTCAGTATAATATACCATACACAATGTGTGGTTCAGTTCAATTCTATTCTATTATTTATTTTCTAATAAGGGCAATTTGGTTTCACTGTATCACTGTGAAAAAAAAAGGCCTCTCGCGGCTTATTGTTAAATTCTGAAACAGGCACAAGAGGCTACAATATTGCATGCACAAATCAAGCCATTACGATTAGAGTGGGGCTGGATGAGTTTAGCCACTCTGGAGCAGCGTCCTGAGGGCAGCGGCTCAAACTGCCCTCTAAGGAAGTGACCAGCTGAGAATGGCTTTGGCCTTCCTCACCGCAAGCCTCTCGAAGGTTTCAGTTAGTTGTGCCTGGCAAGTAACCTCGTAGGCTACTTTCACTAAGCTCCCCACTCTGTTGTTTATTGCTCTGAACCAGGCAACAATATAAAATGTTAAAAATTCACCAGCCTTGTAAACAACTATCACTTTCAACTTCACTCACACATGACGGGCCGCTGTTGAAATACAAATCCTTTGCCGTTCACAAGGGGTTTCCAAACAAACGGCCTGCTAATAGATACATTAGGGAGGGACACCAATTTCATAACATTTTGTTCCACAGACCTCCAACTGATAATGTATATATGATTTACTATAGAACCAACCATTTATACTGTATGTGCAGAGATAACAGCAGGGAGTGTGTGAACAGTAATTCCATTCTCTCACTGTCCAATCTTCAAATGAAGTGATAAAGAAATGATATGTATATATTCCATGACCAGGGGCCAACCATAACCTTACACACACCCACCTGATTAGCGTCATAAAGGAAACCCCTGTGCAGCTGCAGCAGGGCGAGGCGTGCCAGGATGGGAGCCCGGGGGCTGGTGGGTCCAATGGCCAGCAGTAGCCGGTAGGCCTCCTCCACCCGGCAAAGCTGGTACAGGGCATCTGCCGTCAGGATCTGGGCTCCATCAGCACTGGGCTGGAGCTCCATCAGCAGCACAGCCAGGGAGTGAACCCCCCCAGGGGTCCTAATGCACAGGGAGGAAAAATTAAGCATGAAGGGAATTTAGCGTATCAACTGAAATGACTGATGAGACTCGTAAGTAGAACAGACATCACTCTTTAAAATGTAATTTGTAATTTAAGCAAGATGAACTCTAACTGAAAAAAATATTACATATTGCATTTTTATTTTTGGCTAGGTAACTGGCGTTGGTATATATGAGAGTACTAAAACATGGCATACACTGCTCTGTGGTTGTCTCGTTTTGGTGGCCGGTCCCCCTGCTTGTGCCCCCGGGAGTGCTCGCTGGGACTGGAGCTGCAGCCATGCTTTCCAGTCCCCTCCAGCATGACCCTGCCCTGCTCCAGGAGAACAGTAAACAGCAGCCCTCTGCAGTTCCACGGCACCAGGCAGCGCACTGTCAGCGCTGTGTCCTGAGGCTGCAGCCTGCTGGCTGTCACATAGTCTAAAGCCGTGAGGTAGTGTAAACTGCCCACCATGCGAAGGAGCCCCCTGCCACAGAGTGCCCGCACACAGCTGGATGGATGGGGAGCACTGTGCTCTATCACAGCCTGGAAGTCTTCCAGCGCCCCCTTGTGGTCGTCAGAGAGAAGTCGTGCGTAGCCACGAAGCACCTGAACTGTGTTCTGGTAGCTCTGCTGACCTGGTGCAGCAGCTAGCTGGCTACAGATGGAGAGGGCCTCTCTGTGTTCCCCTCGGAGGAGGAGACAGTCAGCCAGCCGAACCCGCAGCTCTCTGCCTCCCCCATCAGGCTCCAAATGGCAGAGAGTCCGTAACTGTGTGATCACAGGATCCAGCAGTTCTACTCCCTCGGTGGACCGAAGGTCTGGACGGACGAGGACCCTCTCCCTGTAGCCAGACAGGCCCCTCTCTGCCTGCTGGCGAAGATGGTTACGAGCAGCCACCCCAGTGCCATGGCCCGTGAAGAGTGTCTGGAAGTACATTCGAGCAGTAGCAGGGTGGAGCTCAAATGCCTCTCCCAGATCTCTGCATGCCTCTGCAGCTCGCCCGCCTGCTGAGAAGCAGGCAGCCGCTCTACCGGTCAAGACTCTCGCTCTCCTCTCAGGTGGCATGTCCTGGGCTAACTTGTCTGCATTAACATCTGTCTTTCTCTGAGGATGACTATGCTGTAAGGCAGCAGAGTATGCCTCTGCACTCTCTCCAAACCTGCCTGTCAAAAACAAATGTGCTGCTTGAAGTTCTTGTACTTCTCTATCCCCTGGTGAGATAGCGGACAAAAACTCAATCAGATCAGACGAAGCCTCTGGGTCTAACTCATTATCCTCACTTGTTCTCAAAGCAGACTTGACTTCAGACATTAGAGAGGGATGTATTTGCAATATGTGGTCTGACAGGGCCTTCACTATTTTGGGTAGGTGCTGAGCTTGTCTGCTCTTGACCAGTGTAACAGTTCCAGATTTGTTATTCTGGTAAGCTTTCAGGTAAAGCCTGAGCCCCTTGTTACTTTGAGGCTCTGAGAACAAGCAGGCCAGGGCACGAGTTACCTCCAACACCGCACGGGTCAAACCTTCCGGATGAGGGTTTCGCTTGCCTTCAAGGAGAGCTGTACAGCGGGTGAAAATCTCCTCACAGCCCTGCCCGCCACTCTGAAGAAGAGACTCCATTTTGAAAATGGTGGCTGACATGTTGTTGGGGCTGAGCGTGGACAGAAATACAGCTGCCAGACCTTTATTAAGGCCCTCGGCAGCCTGGCTTTCCCCATGACCGCGAAGCCAGCCCTCTAACGTGGAGATCACCCCAGCCAGGCTGCACTTCTCCAAGCCTCGCATGTGGGACACAGTGGAGGCTGCGTGAGTCCTGAAGGCAGAGGTGTAGAGGGAAGTAGCCCTCCCCAACTCTCCAGCCTCAAGGAGCTCGTCTCCGTCCTTGCACAGCTCAGAAACCCCAGCTCCGGGTCGAACGAGAGCGGTCATGGTCAGACAGCAGGCCTCCTCCGTCTCCCTCTAGCTGTTCAGTGACGTCAACACTGATGCCAGCTGACTGTTAGATAAAGGGTGATATATGAGGATGAGGATCTCAGATTATTACATCTTTATTAACAGTATCAATGCAAGTGTCAACATGACAACTCAAAAGCACAGAATAACTGATAATATAAAAGCCACACATTTTTACAATGCATATCAGTATAGCCTTATCAAGTGTTTTGGGGAATTATGCTGTAGTAATTGGGAATACTGTGTGCAATTACTATAGCATATGTGGGAAAACTCTTGGGAAGTCTATTAGTTGGAAGTACAACATTGTTTACCTACTTAGATCCCCTCTGGATCAACACACTGAAGACCTTACAGCCCCTCTGAATGAGGGGATTACTTGCTTCCTCTTCCCCACGTTTCACTCACCTGCTCCTGTTTCTGCTGGGCTGTTGTTGCCAGCTCGAACAGCTGACCGACCAAAAACCGGACAAAACGTTATCCGTGACTTCTTTTTTTTTAACTCTTGACTTTTAACCAGGAACGCCTCACCAAAATAAGACCATATCAACTCATTTTCTGCTATTGAACTTCCTGAGACGGTGTGGGAACAGAAAACCTGGGCTCCATTTTTTTGTAATTCAATAGCCCTCGGCTCGCAGCTACCAGGGCGACACCGGCCGCTCACACAACAAAGCTGCGGCTATGTTGTGTTTTACAGGTGTAATAACATAGCAACATGATAGAACAAACCACAACCTTGACATAACGTTACATTCCTTCGTTGTCTCTTTCCTTATAGAGCCGGGGTGGCTTTGCTGCGCGAGGCTGCGTGGCTCTGTTGTTCTAGTGAGCACGGGTCCGGTTGCCAGTGGGAACCACAAACGCTCGTGCCCATCGGAAGAGAACCGCTGCACTAGTTCATCTAATTAAGTTTAAAAGTTATATATAGGCCTGTATAAGGCAAAATCTTTCAGAATGTTACATTGCTCATAGTTTCACAGCTTCAATCGCATTATTCCACACTGAAAAAATAGTCTAGTTTGTTTAGCAATACGTTACAATATGTAGCTACAAAATTGGCCAAAAACTATTTGTACATCCAGGTGACATTTGATGACATTTAAAATACATTTCGGACAGTGGAAATAGGCCTACATTTTCTTTCTGCGCACTGTTGAAAATTACCTGCAAGGATATCCGAAATGTATTTTCTCCACGCAAAATAAAAATATTTTACATTGCCAGCATATAAAAATATATTCTTGGGATAGCTTTCTGATATTTTGAATCATATATATTTTTTAAATGTATTTATTTATGTTTGGGATCTGTTCGTTTTCTCCCACTAGTAGCACTGCAGCGGGACAGACATGTGGGACAGCTGTGGGCAACGTGCTTTGTGTTCAAGCATGATTTGCAATTCATGAGATTGGTCAAATCCACTTTAAGAATACAAGCTAGTCAAGCATGATACATTTCTTTGTATGGGGAACAAGCTCTGTGTTGAAGATTATACACCGGCAGCTGCACACACTCAGCCAACACTCCCATCTTGTGGAGAACGTTTTATTCAGACGTGACTTATGCCATTTGGATCTTTTTTGGACATCCAAGGCGTTTTACAGTACCATGAGTGCATACATTTTTAGCATGGGTGGCCCCAGCAGGAATCAAACCCCTAACTCGGGCAATGTTAGTGCCATGGTCACCCATTGAGCTACTTGTGGCCATAAACAGTATGCAGGCATCCATAAGTGGGTTCAGAAAAAGGAAGAAAAAAAAAAAATATATATATATATACACACATATGTAAATATATTTGATAAAATATACAAAGGTTTATCACTCCAGGATCATTAACAGTAATGCAGTCAATTGCATTGCATAGACCTACATTTATATGAAAACATGAATTAAAAACGCTATTACTTATAAGTCTTTTCCTGACAGTAATTAACTTTACTCAAAAAAAAATCCCAAAGTGAGATACCATAACACCACAAGAGAAAAGCCATGAGTTTCGATGGAATATACAAGTGGTTTTGAAGTGTAAGAGTTAGTTTCGAAGGAGGACTACTCTGCGTGGTTTATTTTGTGGAAGCTACAACTGTGACATCCTATAGGGATTTCAGTCTTGTTTCCTTGTTAGACTGCGTACGTGAATGAAGAGAGTAGCCAAGATGTACTCATAGAGTTCACATAGTTTAAATACTTAAACCGAAGGAGAGTCTTTACTTTGGCTAAATACAAAAGGCAGCCTCTACTAAAATAACTAGAGTAATCCATACTCCCTTGGCTTACTTTCTGGAGATAAACTAAACTTTTTATACTTTTCAGAGCCTCCCAACTTATTATACAGTACTACAGTTACACGCATTCACAAAATGTGTGTAAAACCTTCCACTGTTGCCCACGAAGAGACGTCACTTGGGTTTAAGTGCCTTGTACAATGACATTTTGACAGTGGTTGTTCAGGGAGGGGACTGTCCCCACCTAGATTACTAGAGTACTGTCTGACTGTGAAGTGACCCTTGAAATCCTTCTTATTGCCATGTGCCCTTGATGAAGGCATTTAATACTCTGAGCTCAAGATCTGTGACTGACAGTACACTGCAACCACTCCATCACGGGCTATATGTACATTCTGCATTGAAAGTGATAATCTGTCAGCGAAACTCCTAATGGCTTAGCCTCATAAAAGCCATATTATATACTTTTGCTGATGCCCATTCGATCACACTTGATCACACATTAAAAAAGTTAGAAAAGACAGTGCAGTCCAATGGCAGCTGGACATATCAGCGTGTCCATATTGCTCCATAAAGGTATTAACTAGAAGGTGATGTTTTTTTGTGGTTGCACAGTGCAGTACAACACAGTACAGTAATGTAATTCCTGAGAGATTGAAGTTTCGTATCCTATGCTTTGGCAGCCATGATTAAACCAAGGTCTCTCTCATTGTAGATACCTCCAAGACATATTCACACCTCATAAGGTGCGGCACCAGCCTCAACTGTATTATGTTGCCCCGGTGAAACCTCTGCAGGCTGCGTAGCCTTGCTTGTAGGCATCCACTGCATCTTCTCTAGGCCTTCTTGCAGCAGCTGCACGCAGCCGCCTAAGTCCATGTAGTGCAGGGCCAAGTAGACATCATCCAGGGCTGCAGAAGGGCGCTGGCTCCACAGCCTCAGCATCTGGTATTGCTTCTCGATAGAGCCCAGGCCGGCCTCCAGTTCCACCCGCTCCAGCTGCTGATCAGCCACCGAGAGCAGCCGCAACAACTCCTTCCACCTACGCAAGGGCACCTCTTTAATAATGGCGTAGAGGACGGTGGCAGGCCAGCGCTCTGATTGCTTCTCTTGTCTGGGGGCTGGGAGGAGAGAGTGACAGGCAGAATGATAGACTAGAGACTAGAAACTTTACAAATTGTTGCGATTCAATTGATAAAAAGGCTCAATCACAAAATGATGCCATCTCTCTGAAAGGGTAAAGCTATCGGAGCATGCTGATCCCAAACACATAGTACCTGTCCAATGTGTCCAATTCAAATCCAATAAAAACTTTTGTGCTGTTATAATTAAATATTATGTCAGCAGCTCAGCTCTACACTGATTTCATTCCAAATGACGTGGATCAGACCCTTAATGATTCTACTAATTTTAGCATGCAGCAAACCCACTTTCAAAATATGTATAATATACATTATATTTTCCAGGATTTGTCAGCGATTTAAACAGAAAACACCACTGTACACATGGCAGCTTTCAGTGCTGTTCGCCTGCAATGCTAAACGATTCACTGAGAGAACATATTGCACAGTGGCAAAAAATACCACATCCTCATTGAGGTTGGATAGAGGTTTTTTGTTGAAAATTGTCATTTTTTTATGATGTATCTCTCTACTGAAATTCCCCGACATAGTCTATATACAGTCAAAACACCTCTGGCAACACTAACCCCCACACAAACTGAAACCGCACCACATTCCCAGTAGCACCTTTAAAGTCCTACTATAGGGGAGTTTCTAGCTCAGCCACACAGTGAGCACGCAGTGAGATTTTCTTTAAAGGATGCACTGAGATCACGCAATAGATTCCAGGAAATAAAGTTGAATTTGTACTATTTGTACTATTTTTTTTAAATATTTATATTATATATATATATATATATTTAATATATACAGAAATGTGCCCGGCTACATTCGGTTGTATTGGCCAATCATTGAACAACAAGGTCAAACTGTGACATCAGCAGTGAAGCATTGAGCTCATTTCAAAAGGAACAAATGTAAGTAACTAAGTACGCAGACAAGCAAGCAATCAATTAATTAATTAATAAATAAAAAAAAAATAATAATAAATTATATTCAAATAAAGTAAGTGAGCAACAAGGTGGAGAAGCGCAGTGGAAAATCTACGTGCCCCCATCATCAACATTTCACAGCCTAGATTCTAAAAATAACAGTGATGCAGTGATGTAGGTTATTAACCAAACCATGTGCTCAGATCAGTCTGAGGTTACAGAGACAGGCAGAGAAGGTTCACTTGCCTATCTGATTTATAATTTCCCTTGATGTTGAACTGCTGACTGATGAGAAAAAGTGAGGGCGTCCAGTTTCCCAGTTTCCACCTCCACACAGTGAGTCACGTGGCTGATCAGTGATAAGGAGCATGCTGACTGAGTGGAGATGAAAGAGGCACTGCTCGGATTCTGAATAGATAGCGACATATGACTATGGTTACATGCACGCCCAGCCGTCCTGGTGGCGTAGTGCCTCTTTGAATTGCCCCGCCCAAGGTTTCTTCCATCTCCTATAGGGTTTTTCTGGGAGTTTTTCCTCGTCTTCATAGAGGCCTTAGGCTGGTGGTGCCGGCCTGGTTACTCTGTTAAATCCTTTCAATCCTTCATCCTGTTACTGTTTTCATGTGATTTTTGTACTGATCGTATTCTGTAAATACCACAATTTGATTTATAATTGATAACTCATAAATCTGATTGTCTATGAGCTTGTCCTAGTTCTTTGTGATAAAGGGCTATATAAATAAACTAGACTTGAAACACACAGCAACAAAGACTAAACTGTGACGCAGCAGTCGGACAGAAGTTACTGAATCTTACCTTTGTACTCTGGCAGCAGAGGGGTGATGTGGGTAGGATGCTCTGGACTCTGAATTATCATGGAAGTCCTGTCATATTTGTTGAGTGCCTTGAAAGGGGAAACAAAAAAAGAGAAGTTAAAATCTTTGTGGCAGCAAGATGTGAGAGTGATGTATAAAACTGCCCAACTTTTATGAAACACCTCTATACAATCTTGATAATTTATTGCAGTTGCAGTTAACGCTTGTGATTTTTGGGTTTCCCATCTGCTACTGTTGACCTTTATGTTATTCCACTGCCCTTTTGGCTTGCTGTCTGCCTACATTACTGCGCTAGTATGGGCCTTTATCTCAACAGAGCACAGAAAATATATGAAACTGAGCACAAACCAGTGAGGTCGGGCTGCCGGGTTGATGACACTGTTGTTCTGTTAGGAAGAAAAGATAAAAGATGTTATCATTTGGCTTCCTGCTTGAACCGTGTGGACGGTAAACATGTTTAACTGTGAACGTTAAAAATGATCCCCTGTTAAGATGCTGCCAAATTGCCAATGCCTTACTTCATTAAAATACTTGCGTTTAATACTTGTGTATGATTGTTTGTAGATAAATAGCAGATGACCTAACACAACAAAAGAGAAAAAAAAAAAAGCATCTTTGGCCTGTGAACCACATTTATAACTACTATACACCATGAAAAGTGTCGGCATAAACTGCAAATTTACAACAAATGCCACAGGAAGCACACTATCACACTATAGTGGGTAGAAAAAATATGTGTTTTAAGCCTTTGATGTGTGATGTGTGCTTAAAAGAAAATTGCGTGTGAAACTCCAACGGATGCACCCAAATGTATTGAGAGAAGCGCAGCTATGCATGTGGATGTCGTTGTCAATTTACCATTGAATATGGGGTCCTTGGCAGGCAACCCCAAGTCTGTTTCCGGGCTCCAGCAGCCTCTGCCTGGACGGAGGACCTGGGCCCTGGTGAAGAGCCACAGGCTGACCAGCAGCAGAACAGCCACCAGAACCACCAAGAGAATAGGAAAGGCCACATGGAAGGCTGGGGATATAGCTAGAGTTAACATGACCAAACTGTGCGTGGTCAAACCAAACAGGTACGGTTCACCTTGTTGAAATATCCACAGCTAGTATGAATGTAGAATGAATGTAAAGGCTGAGTCCTCAACTATAACACCACAGTCTCGTGAGACAATCTGCGTGCCATAATAACTCTGAGGTAAAGGAGAAATTGTTACTTGTTGAAATATATATGAGGAACTAACGTTGATCACTGGGCTGCGGTGACTTCCTGTCCAAAGTTGTGGCCATAGTAGGAGTAGTAGTAGTAGTAGTAGATGTAGTAGTAGTAGTAGATGTAGTAGTTGTACAATTCTTCCGACATTCTAGGTGTAGCAAACAAGTAGAGACCCTGAAAAACAAGTAGAGACCAAAATAGAAAATAGTGGAATTTCTCAGCAGATTTATCAATTCATAGATATAGAATAATTTGTCAATGTTTATTAAATTATGGTGACTTTAAAGAAAAGAAAGCTAAGGAACTATTTTAAACTTTTTTTTTTTCACTTTTTATTCTCTGAGACTTGAAGCAGGATCACAGAACTCTCCTCCACCCTGACAGGAAGCCATGAAGCCCCTGACCTGAATACATACTAATACGGCATCAAACCTATGCTTCCTCTGTCAGCATCAGAAAAACATGCATTTTGGATCAAAGAAGATCCAGAAAAAAGATCTAATATCAAAAAAGAGCAGTACCTTTTCTTTGATTTGTTAAACCATTACTGTGCAGCTAACTCTCTAGCTCTGAGCGTTTTGTAAATATCGGCTTACTAAATATCTAAAGACAGGTGAATTTTGGCACTGATATGGTAAGATCTCACACCTTTTGCAGTGTGGTGGCAAACACTTCACCTCCCAATCTGCATCTGTACAGAAAAAAACAACCACAGATGTGACACTGAGAATCCACAACTACTGTATATTGCCTCCATTAGACATGAGCCAGAACATGCACAAATCCTGATCTGCTTCAATCGAGTTTAGCTTCGCTTACCTTTACAGTTTCTACAGGAAGGGCATGGGTGGCAGACGTGTTCGTGTCCAATGTATTCTATGAAGAATCCCTCCTTGCAGGTACATACTGTGTTGTTCTTGTAGGTGCAGACCTTTCCTATCATCTCTCCATCTAGGGGCAAACCACAGATAGGGGCAATCCATAGCATGAAGGCACAATCCTGACGACTACAGCTTTTCATGCTGTCCATTAATGTCCAGGGTTACCCTTAGTCCTAGATTATGAGCTGATTCGAGGATTATCATAATCCGTTTTCACTTTGCTTCAGATTGCGCAGAGCTAAATTCTTTAATTCTTCTGCAAAATGAATGCTAACCTCCAGGACAGGGCTAATTAACTCCCCAGGTTAAAGGAGGAAGTACCACTCTATTTATGAATTCACATATAGCCTATTATTCTGGAACAAAGTCTCTAATCTGTGATAGAACACACATGTAGCCTTATACAATGCTTATGAAAGACCATGTATCCATTAGAGTTATATTCAATGGTGGAGGTAGTAATGGTAGTAATGTACCTGGATCCCCAGAAAACAATTCTGGATACAGTCACAGTCGCATTTTTTACAATTTCATTCCTTATGGAGCTGCACATGACCGACTAAGAGGTGGACAAAACTCTTCTGTCTTGCTTCAGGCTGTGGGAAACGGCTGTGAACGCTCACTAAAACTAACCCATCTGTCCTAAGGCGCTGAAAAGGCAAATTTAAAATCCAATAGTGTTTCCCTTTGAAGTGAAAACCAACTTCAAATAACGTAAAGGTTATATTTCTGCTCATTTTGTTGTTTGTGGAATCAAAGAATAGTACTATTGTTAAAATGTTCCATGGCAATTTCTTGAGAGATGGGGTTTTGCTACCAAAAGACAGAAATAATAGAATGTATTGGAAACCTGATCAATTTCTTTTGGTAGATTTTCTATGAATGAATTTCTATTTTGACATAAATCCTACTTATTTGGATTGATTTTTCCTTCAAAAAGGTTGGACAATATTCCACAAGCTGCCAGTAGAGCATTTCTTACAAGCCACTAATCATTTGAGCAGAAAAATAATACTCACAATTGACACATTTCTCACAAGGGATGCATTTATCTTTATAGTTTGATATCTCAGTGTACGTGGAACCATCAACACATCTTTCACATATGTGCATGTTGTGTGCATTTGGATTGTGCTTCTCATCACAGGGTCTCGCTTTATGATAGCCTGGAAAACAGGGCAAACAAATAAAAATGAAAATGCAGCAAAAATTTAAAACATTCAAGTAAATTGCCACCTCGTGGTTCCTCCTGGTTCCTTATTTTAACTTACCAGGTGGGCACTCTGTACAACAGATTTGATTGTTTTTTCCCAACATCTCCTCAGTACAACTCTGTCCGCTGGGAAGTAAGGCTAGTATCAGTGGGCAAACCTAACAGACATGAAAGACTGGGTTTGTTGATCTGAGGTACCGGATGTAGACGGGAGGGCGAATCTGTGCCCCGACACCACAGCTGTTCTGGTGTGCTGGACAAGGACAGCTGTGGTGGAAATATTGCTGAATAAAATTTGAAGGGGCATCAATTCAGTGTCGGAGGCATATATCTCTATTTCAAGTTTTGTACCCTTCATATCAAGCAAGTCATCAAGTTATAAAATTTGAGCCACAGGGCCATGAAAGAGAGCCCCATTAATCAAGACATCCCAACTCACACATAGCAAGCCATATCACTGTCTCCCTTTAGAAGACTATCCTTGATTGGTTGGAGACCAATCTTTGGAGTCATTTATGTTATAATGTTATTGGGAAAAACAGAATATACAACAAAAGTTAATTGAATGTAAAACCTCTAACAAATCATTCATATCTTCCATATTAAAACATATATTTATTCATTTTATCTATGTGCGTATTGTCATGTCAGGTCTACGCACAACAAATAACAAATAATAGAACAAATAAAACTTGCATATGGTTTGAATGAAATACGTGAAATGGATTACTTACCAACACAAAGCACATTTTGAAAGAATAGGCCTTAGAGTGTTTAAACAAGACGTAAACAATACTCAAGACAAGTATTTGTTTCTCTCATTTGAAAGAAATAATCAAAGCATCAAAAAAAAAATCAAAAAAATCAATGAAGACATAATATCACCAGAAAAATACTTAATAAGCCTACAGTTTGAGGCATTGTAAAGTTAGACCATTTGTAAATTTCCCTTCAAGCCGAGCCACATAAACTGCCTGATGATTTAGAAGGAAGGTCAGATGGAAGTGTATGTGTCTTGTCTTGGTGTGAGCAACAGGAAACACAGTCGGATCATATACCCCACACAACCACGCGCTATTGGTGGTAAGGAAGAGTACGTCAGCAGACAGGTTCTTCTGCAGAACTCTTTCCTGTAATTCCATTGCACCTCTCTGATAATAATGTGGTCAAAGCAGAAAGAATGGTGACATAAATTGGAATATTTCATGAGCTACATAGGGGGGTTGGATGGGAATAGGGGGTAAAATTCTCCACATTAGGCAAGGGTTGTGGGGCAGGTCATGTTTATTTTGCTTTTAAAAATGTCAATTTTAATATGTACTGTATTGTGTTTATGCAATCCGGCCACTTTTTAAATGAACCCAGGTGTAGGCTATAACCCTAGATTTGACAATTACAAATTGAATGCATTGGCTTCTTAGACTTATTGCTGAAATACACACTTATTTCCAAGGTGCTATGAGGCTCCTACTGAGTTGTAACAGCTGCATGTGGTCCACTACTGGACCACATGGATTTTTGTTCTTTCACTGAATGAGAAAAAACAAAATGCTATCTTTAGGATCCTAGGCTATAGCCGACACAGGTACGCAATGATATAGACGATTCGAGCATATATGCTCTAGAGAAATGTGCTGTATATTAACCATGAATAAAGTAGGTCACGTTCAAATCCAGAGCAATATTAGGAGAATAGCCCGTCTGACTGAGCCTGCAGCACCCAGAAGTGAACAAAGCGACCCGGAAGCGCTGGTCCGACTGGAGGCAGGCAGAAAGAACATCAACCTTTTATATTATAGCTGTACTCGCAAGACAATATCTGCAATCAGGACATAAGGTATTCGTGCATGTCTTTTTATGTCTTCGTAAATGTGCAATTCTGCAATAAGCGATAGTCTACAAATCCGTGCGTTACGGACAAAACGCAATCGCTGTCCCTTGATTCGTCAAAAAGTTGCAGAATGTAAAAAAAATACCAAAAGTGAATTTTGGCTAAGATGGTACAACGTCTTTCGGGGGGCAAGGCAGTGTGCTCCTGCTACATCGTGACCTTTACGCATCGATGCTGTTGTTTTATCAGTATGTTTAGGTCGAGCCCGCATCTTGCCCGTTTCCGTGCTATTTTGCAGGGCATGGTTGTTGTAGGAAGTGTCAGTTTTTTCAAGAGGTGGGGAGGCCGGGCTATTCAAACCTGCAATTCGCCGTAAACAATCATTCATGCCTTTGACATGATAAACACACCTTTGTGTGCGCGTCGGCCCCTTATTCCCCCAGATAAGATGTTCATGTTCCTAATTTTGGGGTCTGCAGAATATGGCGTCCCGCCTTATAAAAATAAGGCTGCCATTTTTGTTTCTCTTTTGTCTGGAAATGTTTTAACAAAACTGTCTGAGAATGTCTGAGTCGCATAGGGAGGGCCGCGCCGCAAAATACTCCCATCAGTCAGTGTTAGAGATGCCCGGAGGAGGCTGAGATGTCTCAAAGTCAAAGAATGGAAAGTTTTTCATTGCGTTTTTTTCTGTAATACAGCGACCTCCACTTCTATTCAAGAATTCATATTCAGACAAAAGGAATAGATGGGGAAAGATTGTTTGCTTAGAAACAAGACGCCCGTGCTAAATAGCTATGGCTGTGTTAGATTAATGTCTTTTTTTATCAGCAGAGGTGTCAAAATAACATTTCCAGTTGACATTTAGATGGTTGACCTGCGTTACAGGTGACAGTTTGGCTAACGGAACCATGGCAATCTGCACCTTGATTTAGATACTTCACAAATATAGCTTATAAACCTATACAATTAGCTTAATGATCCAATTAACCTTGGCATCTTAGTCTAGTGACACTATCATTATTGTTGTTGTTGTTGTTGTTGTTCCGTACAATAATCCAGGTTTTTTAGTAAAAAGAAAAAAACACCTGTCTACATTGGATTTGCATGTCTAGCCTAGTTGTAGTACAGCAGGTTGAAAAGGATAACATAGTTCTTTAGATTTTAAATTGATATGTGATGAAGTAAATAATATCCTGCAATGTGAAATAGATGATCTTGCAAAGTTTTACAGCAGTCAAGTATGGGATGAAACACATCAGCTGGTCAGGTGGCTAACAGATCATACTCACATTTTCTGTTTAACATGAAACTTGTGTCTTGCATCTGGCCTTCTTCATTTTGATCTTTTAGAGTGAAAGTCTACCAATGCAAAGGTCCATCTGTCATATTGACCCTCGCTTTCTATAGATTTTATGTGAAGTTGTTTTGAAAATTTTGGCAAGACTTTGCTGCTTGTAAGTCTGTACAGCTTCACATAAAGACTGGTATCAGATCTCCTCTCCGGTTCCCATTTACCCGTGTTATTAAATGTTACTAAAACAAGTGTTTTTAATCTCAGGATGGCAGAGCCTCGATTCAACAACCCATATTTCTGGCCACCACCTCCTTCTATGCCAGGCCAGGTAAGTCCATTTTATTCCTAACATTTAGCTACTGTGACACTTCCATCTTCCGTTGCCATTCGTGTCCATGTGTGAATGTCTTTTCTGCCGCTTGGTACCGGTCCGTGACCCAAACAGCGAAATTATACTTTCTGGTCTTTTTCCATCTTCAATTGAATATTCGCTGGTTTCTTCTCATGGATGAAAAATTGACCCAGTCGGGTGTTCCTGACCTGGGATGTGTTGTTGGGGCATGAATGACATTCACACACGGTGACTGTTTTCTGTTGAGCATGACCCGTTAACCCTTTCAGCTGGATAACCTGGTGCTCATTAACAAGATCAAGGAGCAGCTGATGGCTGAGAAGATCCGACCCCTGCACCTGCCGCCTACCTCCACTCCCTCCCAGCAGCCCTTGCTGGTGTCCTCCTCACCCCCGGACGGTAGCGCGCAGCATGGTATGCAAGTGTCCAAGCCCCAGCCACAGCAGGTACCTGGCCACCACCCACAGCCTCAGGGCTCTGGTCAGCCCGACATCGCCCTACACGCCCGCCCTGCCTCCGGCTCTGGACCAGGTACGGTCGGACATCCGCTCTTCGCAGATTACGCCTCATACGCCTCATACGCAGATGACAGAGGTGAAATGGATGAGCTGTGCAATTCATAGGGTGTATTTTAAAGGTGGATTATCCCCCTCTTTGCCAACAATTTTAATGTAGCAAGAGACAGTAAAGTTAAGGGCCCATTTAGACTGTTGAGATGCCATGATTTTGCTTCTTCCTCAGAATTGAGCATGATGCTGTATGAGACGTACTAAAACTTCCATCACCTTACAACTTCTCAGATGCAAATATGGACGACAAGACAGCGGTGAAGGCCAAAGGACTGTGGGAAGACTGGCACATGAGACAGCTTAGTGAGCAATCCGGCAGAATCAACCATCGCTCAGGTACAGCAGTCAGTTCCTCTCTGCACACTGTGGAAATGGGAGACGTCGGTGTTAATCAGACATGATGCAGAACAGCAGTCTGAGGTGCCGTTTGAATTGAAAGCAGAATGATCAGAATCACGTTATTCGCCACGTACAATAAAATGTACAGGAAATTTGTCGACACATCAGCAGATCGTGTGGTAACATGGTACATATACTGACACACACGGGGACAATAGTGCAAGACATACTATATACTGTAAAACTATACATATAGCACTTTCACTGTGCCTTCAGCCAGGCAGCATGGCTTTACAGTGTGGTGTAAAGGAGGTATGTGTGTGTCCAGCTGTTTGTTGGGTGGTTTCAGTGTACCATCGGGTAGTTACACTGAAATGCATGAAGTAACTGATGAGCGTTACAGAACATGGACATAATTCCCGAGGTTGAAAGTGGTGTAATGTGCAAAGACTATGTGCATCGTACAGGCATTGTCATGGTGCAAACAGTGAGAAACAGTAGCGGGTTTACAGACAGGGTGTGGCGAGTAGTTCGACCAGTATGGATTCTTTGAAGGCTGATAGCTGATATTTTGTGTAGACTGTTTTCATGCCAACAAATGACAAGAATTCAGTGTTTCCCCTGCAATCCTATCCTAGGCAAGGTGGAAAAACCCTGAAACAAGTCAGGGTGACACACCACACCTCTTCCATGGATACATTACACAAAGAATTTGGATTGTCATTGCAGGTTTTGCAGACGTTTTATGTCGCTGTGGTCAGGGAGGAACCTCCATCATATCGGTAGTGGACGACATGACTGGCTGACATCCAATATTTAATGAAAGACCAATATCGCCCCAATATATCAGTCTAACCCCAGTGCTGAGGACAGTTAGGACAGGAGCTGAACCTTACAAAGTTGTTCATACAGAATCAGGACATGCCTACATGAGGTCTGTAGCTGTACTAGCTATCAGTACAACTATTAGCTGTACTAATGTGGTTCTGGTGCCCACAGGTCTGGTCCCTTCATCCCGACCAGACAGCCTCAGCACTTCAGACGCCCTGACCCCCACAACTCCAACCTCCAGCAGCCAGAACCGCCTGGGTGGAGCCCCGTCCGTGAATATCATCTCTGGGCTGGCCAGCGGTCCGGGCATGGAGCACATGAAAGCCGGGGGCCTGGCGGGACTCTTGGGGCCCCCACCCAAGGCGCCCCGGGGACGGAAGAAGATAAAGGCCGAAAACTCCGGTCCTCTGTTGGTGGTGCCCTACCCCATCTTAGCTGACCAAGGCTGTGTCACTATTGCACCCAAAGAGGGCAAAACCTACAGGTTGGGCACATGACGTTATTTTTTTTCCCCCAGGCAGAAATATTGACATATTACATTAAATTGCATTAACGGCACATAATTGATTGTTTGCCCATTTTGTGACCCTTCAATTGGCCAGATGCAAAGTGTGCCCGCTCACCTTCTTCACCAAGTCAGAGATGCAGATCCACTCCAAGTCCCACACAGAGGCCAAGCCCCACAAGTGTCCCCACTGCTCCAAGTCGTTCGCCAATGCTTCCTACCTGGCCCAGCACCTGCGCATCCACCTGGGGATCAAGCCCTATCACTGCTCCTACTGCGAGAACTCCTTCCGCCAGCTCTCACACCTGCAGCAGCACACCAGGTCAGTTCAGCTATGTACACAAGTCACTGGCCTTTCAGATAGGACAGGTTTGCTCGGCGCTCGAGGTACAGCGCAACTCTTGTCTAGATGTTTCAAAAGTGTTTTTTTTTAATCATTTCTAACTTTGTTCGTCCTTTCCTTCTATCATAGAATCCATACAGGTGATAGACCTTATAAATGTGCCCACCCCGGATGTGAAAAGGCCTTTACCCAGCTCTCTAACCTCCAGGTCAGTACATAATCACACAGCTCCATTGTAACTTCGCACCAGGCATACGACACAGTAACACGTTGAGTAAAAACACAATGACAAGTTCAGTGCTTTTTTTTTATTATTCCAATCATGAGGCAAATCTCTGAGATAAGTGAATCGCTCTTACCTTTTTTGTTGTATGCCTTTCTTCCTCAACAGTCTCACCAGAGGCAGCACAATAAAGACAAGCCGTATAAATGTCCTAACTGCTACCGTGCCTATTCAGACTCAGCATCATTGCAGATCCACTTGTCAGCGCACGCCATCAAAAACGCTAAGGCCTACTGCTGTAGTATGTGTGGCCGGGCATACACCTCAGTGAGTATACCGCAGATTGTACCATTGAAATATCTTAAAACGTGCCTGGCCCCGTGTGCCTTGGGACAGATAATATAATGTAATAATTGATGATTGACAACAATATCATCTTATCTGCCCTGAAACGAGCTTCGTTTAATGTTGTTCCTTCTTTATCTAGGAGAGAACGTGACAGCATGCTGACATTTGGACATTTTCCCTTACTTTGCTCACTTACAAACACAAACACCTCAAAGAATTTTCCAAATCATTAGGGTCCACTCTTTATTTTGGCAGGTTCCACCAAGCACCAGTTATTTTAATGAAACTTAGAAACTTCCTTAGAAACTGGTTCATCCTGCTATGCCCATGACCTGTACTTTTCCAATTACCAACACAACAGCTGCCAATACCTCTCAATAGATTCCTCCATATAATTCTTTTCTTGCCAAGGCTTCACAACATCAGTCTACTCTTGTTATATCAAGGAGTTTACTGCCAGAAATTGGAAGACGATGACAATAATGGAATAGCTGGCCAGCCGGGTTACTAGTTGACATTTTATTTGTTTTAACACTTTAGTAAGTGTTCGTTGATGGATTAGATGAATGATAGAATGACGAGTGGATCCTAACTGTACATTAAGAAAATGTTGCCTCAAAGAGTTTGATCACTTGGCTTTGAAGAATATGCAGGTGAAACTGATCTGATGACACCACTTTGACACAACAGAAACCAGTCAGGGCGATAGTCACAGCCATTATGACGAGTGGTTTTGGATGACATCCTTATTGACTTCTTTTTCTAAAAGTGAGAAATAATGGTGTAATGTATATTAGCTGAAGCTTTCAGCAATAATGCGTCAGCAGTATTTTGTTTTATTCTATTATGCTTGCATGTCAATCCCTTTGCGCCTGGCTTGGCAGCCAACACCACCGATGTCTTCGTTGAGGAATGTAGCTTTTATAAACTTTGTGTGTCATTGGTCAGTGTTATTGGCCAATTATAATTTCTCACAGATATTGAAAAACTTCAAAGTGAGCAAACGCCTCTTTGCTTCAGTTCGTTGCTTCAGAGCGAGGTTGTGTCCAGCTCCGGTTCATCTCCTTCCATTGACTTTGCATGCAGTCGCACCGCCTCTAAATATTTTCTCTGTGGTCTGTCTGAACATAGGGTAACAATTAGAAGAGTCTTCAGTCATATTTTACAAGGTATTTGTATGAGAGTTTGTACGTGGAAAAGGTCAAATGTCCAGATGTTGGCATGCAGTCTGACGTGACGTTCTCCCCTCCAGAAAGAGAGAATGGCTTCAATCAGGGCTACGTGTCAAATTGACCATTTGTAAAATAACTTGAACTGGGATCCCTGTTATTTACAAAGCGTACACTGGGTTTAGGCTTTTCTCCAGGCCACGCGTGCTACTAATGGAATGCAAGTTCTTTACGCTATTTGGTGTCTTTTTGTCTCTTTGCAGGAGACCTACCTTATGAAGCACATGTCCAAACACACAGTGGTGGAGCACCTGGTGAGCCACCAGTCACCTCAGAGGACCGAATCCCCCAGCATCCCCATACGCATCTCCCTCATCTGAGCGCCCCAGCCGCACAGCAGTAGGTTGGATTCATAGTCTATGTAAGGCTGGAGCTTAGGGGCCCTGCACACACGGCCATCTACATAAGGCTTACATTAGTATATGACAGCTGACATAAGCATTCAGTGCTAGATTCAGTAAACGGACCCACTCGATCCGTCTTGACACAGGCAGTCTGTCAAAATGAGCACAGTGTATTTTTTGTGAATGTAACAATACAGCTAGATATTGTCCAGAGGATCAAGTGGTTAAGAATGTCTTACGTCAGATTTAATCAGCACTTTCGTAAGCGTCATGTAAACTGCCGGATGCATTGGCCCTCAAATTGAA
The DNA here is from genome assembly GCA_034670385.1 of Hoplostethus mediterraneus. Classification (NCBI taxonomy): domain Eukaryota; kingdom Metazoa; phylum Chordata; class Actinopteri; order Trachichthyiformes; family Trachichthyidae; genus Hoplostethus; species Hoplostethus mediterraneus. The sequence continues at coordinate 16,801,832 of JAXDDW010000001.1, read as the reverse complement.
ATGTTAGGGGATTTCCTTTTTGTTTTCTTTTTTTTTCTTCCTTCCATGAAATGGGTTTCCAAAATGTGCCAGATGATATTTGCCCTTATAAATAATTGAGAAAGAAAAAATGTTGCTGGGTGTATTCTGGAGACATCCAAAGATAATCTTAAAGCACTTTTAGGCCTTGTGGTTTTGGCTCAAATTGTTTCAATCTTGTCGGATGGAAATGCCAAAAGGCATTTACTTGAGGCAGCTAAGAGTATTGACTGTGTTGAAATGAGTCTTTCTTTTTTTGTTACCTTTTTTGTTTTTACTTACATTTATGTGCAAGTATACATATACAGGGTCATCTAAATTTGGAGAAAGGCAATCTGTAGATGACAATTAAAAATGTTAATGATTGTATTCAGAAGGTGTATTATTGAATTGAGGAGGCAAAAAAATTGAGAAACACAAAAGGTAAAAAAAAGATGAATGTTTTACCATTTCCCAAATGTTTTACTCCATATTTGATGTTCATCTTTAGGACCATGACACAAACAAACACTGCTATTTACGTTCTACTTTTCCTCATGTCCAGTTAACTAGTGCCATATAAACCTTGTGAAGGTTTTTCTAAGAAAGACATCTTATGTGTTAGCTTTCACTATTTTGTTCAATTAAGCTATGAACATTATGTTTCTAAGTATTAGAAGTGTAAGGCATTATGCTGTTGCTAATTGGGGTTGAATACATTGCACATATATCAACGCCAGCTCAACTCTTTTCATTTCTAACCCAATTCAAATTGAAATAAAAGTTTAGTGAAAACACAAATGTTTTAAAAGTTAACCATTGGACCAAAATGTGAAGTTGCTATTGTACAGCTACTCTGACCCAATCGTTTTTTTATTCCATATAATCATATTAACAAGCTTTACCCATTTGAAATGAACTGCAGTATAAGTCATATTCCATAGGCCTATATGACAAGTTAATGTGGAGGTGATGCTTCTCCTTTGATGTTTTTTTTTTTTGTTTTTTTTTAACTTAGTATTCTTTTCATTGTACACAGTATTGTTTGTTGTATTTTTACTGTAACTTTAACCTCTGGTTACTCTGGATGGTACTACTAGGGTACCCTGTATTCTTCAGGGCACTTATGAAAAGGTGCTACGGCTAGACGTATGTTTGAGATGGAACTGAGACTAATGTAAAATACATATACAGTATATAGTATGTTTTCAAAAGAAAAAAAAACTATTACTCAAGCCACTGGCCTGAAAACAGACATTTACGCCAACAACAGACCCTGCCTCTTCAACTTACTCTCTTTTGAGATAATGGGGAAATGTACATGTTGCTGTACTGTAAAACATGTTACTCATTTATAGTACCTATTTTAAGTTTTCATACACCGTTCTTTCTATTCGGGTTTTGTAAAAGGTATGTTTATTACTTACTGTAATTATTTTAGTCTACCCGTATGTTATTAATATCAGTTATTTACGTATAAGCCTTAACTGTTTTATCATCCCATGACCTTTCTATTTCCATTACTCTGTATTGTGTTCTGCAGTATTCAGTCGTGTAAACATTTTTATTTTTCCTTCCGCATGGAGTACCCGAGCTGTAATCTGTATGATAACTGTTTAACACATGTTCTCTATGAAAAGATACTGCGTAGATTTATTACACTTTTTCCCGTCTTGCATTGTGGTTTCATATACAGTTTCTAGACAACTAAATATGCACAGCCAAGACTGAGAAGTAAAACTAAGGATATCAATGTTTAAAAAAGGAAAAAAAGCTTTGTATCTTTACCTTGTTTAATAAACAGACTGTTATAAACTTATTTGCTTGCTGGTATTGTACAGACCACTCTTGTACAGGACACATACCTTCCAAAATGTGTCAAACCAACAGATCTCCGTTTTCAGAGGAATGAGAGGTGGAAAAAAAAATCAAATATATTGCAGGATAGTGATTCAGTGACCTTTTATTTATGAAAATAGTTTTGTTTAAAAATGTATTTACATGGGTACATCAAAGTCAAATGTTACTGTCCATGATAACATTTTGATTTACACGTACATCACAAATAGGCTTTTATCGTTCGATGGTATTCACTGTCAGCTTAGCAGCAAGACAAAGTTAAACACTTTATCATTTCAGGCACATTGAAGACAAAATGCACAACGGTTTCCACAGTGTACAACTGGATATTTTTTTAAAAAGCCAACATGAATCACTATTTCACAGTGGTATGAAATAGTAGATACATACTTGATCCCATCTCCAAAAAATATATCTTTTACAGTTGAACTGATTGTTCTTCACCATGGTGAAAATATAAGCGCTTTCTGATCTCCCTTTATTTAGCCTTGCACAAGGAAACCATGTTGGCTGACGAGTCTACACAACAGACTGGGACTATGCCAATGCCTGGGAATCAGACAAAAACATTGCTTCCCTGGAAATTCCTTCGTTTTACCTGGCATCTTGAATTTTACATTTTTTATTTATTTTTAAAAACAAAAGTGAAGCTTTAAGCAGCGTTCTGCATATTGTAAATACTTGAGTGGCTATAGCTGAGATGCTATAAATTAGCAACAAAGTTCAGGAAGTAATCCAATATTTACAATTAGGCCTAGATTACCATACACACAGTCTATTACAAAACACATTATCAATATCATACCACTCAATATCAATATGAATTTGTAAACAAAACTGATTTGTTTTAAGACTTAACCAACAAAACCATAAACATACAATCCGAAGGGCAACTTTTCATAGAAAACACTGCCAACATTGAATTTAAATGGGGTAAAAATAAGTACCAATGATATACTTTTTCTACTGCTACATTTTTCGGTATGTAAACCAAGTCACAAACATAACTTTTTTTTATAAAGTGCTCATTTCAAACTAGTCTCATTTGTCCCGCTTGAAAGGTCTCTCTTGACATTAGCTACATTCTAGTGTGAAGTTTGTGGCCCTACCCTGTTTTATTTAATAAAAAGATGCTTGTCATTTTGCTCATCAAGCCACCACTAGGCTTTCAAGAGTTCTCATTTGGTTTGGTGGTGTTTTCAATTTGACCAAATCCCTGGCAAGAACACAGATTTGTGCATTTATAAAAGATTGTACCACATACGTCAACAAATGTCATAAAATATATTCGATTGAAACTCGCACAGGCTCCCAATTGTTCACTCAAATACATTCCCCCAGTTTGAACCTGGAACAAAAGTATTCACAAGCCAAACGAGGGACTGGTATGTAATGCAAAAGAGATACCTCCCTGAGCATGAGCAACTGTGGTGGAAGCCCCCTTTTGATAGTACTCATCCATTGTCTTTTTACAATGATTAATTACACTGTAAAATATTTGTTAAACTCCTTTCATAATTTTTGTCTCATACTTAATAAGTGGTCTTGGTGGTCTGTTACACCAATTCCAATGGAAGTAGTGGATGCTAGTACCCAATTATACTAATTATACCCAATTATATCTCCGATGGGAGCTAGCTGTTGCAAACACGTGCAACATCCTCACCAAAACCTTCCCCCTCTCATACCTTGTCACTCCTATTGGGGCTCTCCTCTGGGTCTTTGGTGCCTGGAGGAACCACAGGGGAGGTGAGGTTCAGGTAGCCCAGCTCTGAGGGCTGGGACTGGGGGGTGGAGAAAGAGGCTTGGTTGCCCTCCACCACACGCTCGCCAACCTTCACGCGGCAGATGGCGTCCAGGATGCCCATTGGGTCAAACATACCTGACGTCAGACTGATGACAAATAGACATTCACACACAAAGTGGTGAGAAACGGCGGGAAAATGCACATACAGAAAAAATATTTTTGAAAACAATAGAGGTCAACAGCGGGACCCTCTCAAAACGGTCCTACCTTAGAGTAGATGTCTGCAGGATGCCGTCACCAAAACCTTCAGAGGGGAACGTTTTCTTGGCATTCTGTTGGGAAGACAATTGAACACTTTAAGATCAACAAACATCTCTTTTAAAAAAAAAAAGATATGTCACCCATTTTACATTATGCCACACTAGTTCTCTTACCTTTAAAACATCCAGTGGAACAACACTGATAGAATCCACCTTGCGCCACTTCCAGCCAAACAGCTAACATTTAGCTTCCCAGCAGTAACTATCGCTCAATTAGCTTGTGCAAACAATTAAGAAAACCACTGTAAAATGATGCAGAATGGGCGACACATGCTTTTAACACCAACAGGAATAAAGGGTTGCGTGGCGTTACCTCTACATTGTAGAATGACTGGACGTTCCTCAAGGCGCGCTCTAGGGAACTGACTTGATTGGACAGCTTCAGGGTTCGGTCCTGTAGTTGCCTGTTCTCCACCTCTAAGACGTTGACCCTGAAACACCCGGTCATGGTCACACTCACCGGCAAAAACAATTCATCTAATGTGCTTTTTTATATGTATTTACTAGGACATATACATTGATAGCCATTTAAGTGGACAATGAAAACGGTCATTCTTTGCTACACGTGTAAGAACCACTGTCAGAACAGCCTGCACTTGTAAGGTGTGATTTGTTGCTGCATAAGACAGCTACAGGCAGGCAGTATTAGACAGGCAGACATCAGAATGGATGGCTTGTTTACAAGATGAGTCTGGATAAAGCCCCAAGAATCACTTGTATTCGCTTGTTAAACCCATGACAATTTGAATTATGCAATTTATGAGACTGGCATAGTTGTCTTTGGCACTGCTTTGCTCAATAAATTTTTGCCTGGACCAATAATATTTTAATTCTTAGCAGACAGACAGTAGCCAGGAGGTGCTTTAATCATGTGGGCAACCAGCCCACACATTGGCAAGTCCAATCAGAATACTTGCTCCCTGTAACCTCAAACTGCCTCCTCAAAGGACATCAACTCCACATCCTTTAAACGGCGAGTTTCACATTGTTACCTAGAGTGCAACAAAACTGAGGGATCTGTGGGTCTGCGGGCTAAAATACCTGTGTTGGACAGTGGAGGCGGTCCTCAAGCCATTGCTGCCCATTTCCTCTGCCTCGCTCATCTTCCTCAGCAGCTCCCTCTTTTCCACCAACAGCTTCTCGTTTTCCTCCATCACCGTATGGATCCACTCCTTTTCCTGGACACCACCAGGGAGGAATAGAGAGGACAGAGAGAGTATAGTAACAGGGGTTATGATCATATAAGACTAAATATAACACGTTCCATTTGGTGGATGCTTTTACTGAAAGCATCCTACAGTTCTATAAGTGGATACATTTCTGGCAATGGTGACCCCAGTGGGAATAATTCTTTAGTTTTATATCGAATTTGAAAACAGACATACAACATGCTTTACAGACAATGACTGATTTTTCCATCGTGTACCCAGGCAGTATGCCCTGATCCAGTAACAGGAACTCTGATAGATAATGCTGTTTTTGCTGCACTGGTGTCATAAGTGACACGATGATTGTGTTGTGACAGAGCCAGGTCTCTGACCTTGTGTGAGAGGCTGGAGGCTAGTGCCAGGTCGTTCTCCAGTTTCTGGATGGTGCGGTCTCTCTGTGCTGTGGCCTTCAGGAACATCTGCTTGGCCTGACGCAGCTTGGCCTTGTGCTGAAACTGCTTTTCATCATACTTCCTGGAGAGTGTGTTAAGCAGAGGACAAGCACCATAAAACTAAACACAATGACAAGAAAAGGCAAGAAAACAGGAGCCTTTCAAGGAAACATCTTTGACCTCTGGAACTGACTGTATGAATGAGCTGATATCAGTGTGTGTCTGACCTGATGTGCGTGTCCAGCTGGAGGAGCACCTGCTGCAGCTCCCCCTGCAGTCTGTCACAGTCCTGCTGACTGGCCACCAGCTCCTCCTGCAGCCTGTGGTAGGCCTTCTGGCTGTCCCGGTCCTGGTAGGCACATACAACACAGACTTCAATCTAATGTGAAGCTTTTCAAGTGAGGACAGAGATCTAAGAAGAATTGATGACATGCACAATGTTGATTAAATGCAATTTCAACCAATGTTTCTTATACTATTAAAAGACCCATGAAACAGAAATTAAGGCTCAACACCTGATGTGTGGCTTTGATAACATCAAATATGGACAGCAGTCTTGTGTGGGTGTGACATGCAGTGTGTCTGTAAAAGTGCCAAGTGGCAGTAACTGATTACACAGTGTTTGAAGAAGCAGTAATGAAGCTGCGATTGTAAAATATAATTGCAGTAAAACAGATTTTTATCACCCTGTTTGTAACTTACTAGGGCAACAGCTGTTGATTGAAATCTCTGGCTGCTCTTCTGTCATAAAGATAAACTGACAGAGCTTACATTGTGTCTTGGAAACGAGCCCCCAGCACAAACACCTCAAGCAGGCCAAAGATCTATCACTCAAATTACACTCCTGGGTGCAAGATGAAAACTTGCACTTCAAAAAAAAAAAGAAAAGAAAACTGGATTTTGAAACCTTTTCAGCCAGGAAAACATCTTCTGGAGAATGAACTGCTTGCAAAGAGGAAGGCAACTTCCTCTGGCCTAAGGTGATTGAAATCTAACTGGAAGGCGAAGCTTAGGAGTTTGAACAGTGCCTCAACTGTCCAAATTTAATGTTGCAATATCGACAACATCTGATCATCAACCTCTCTAGGCTGCTCCTCACCTCCTCCCTGGCCTTGCTGTGCTCAGCCTCCAGGATGGCCAGGCGGGTGTCCAGTTGCTGGGCACGGTGGCTGAGCTCTGTGTTTGTCCTGGTCAGGGTGGCCTCCTTCAGCCTCAGGGAGCGCACTTGCTGCTGCAGCTCCTCCTCACGCTGCTCTAACAGCTTCCTGGGAGGTGAATGTAGGAATAGATTGATGGAAGGAGGGTCCGATAAAGCGGGTGAGAGAGCAACAGTCAGACAATCCGAGGAATTATTGCTATATTGTAGTGTGGAAGTCTGATCAGTTGTAAGCAATTTAGATCAGGATCACACCCTCCCAACAGGCCATTTGGACCTTATTTGTTATAGCGCTATTACTACTTAAGGGACCAAGTCAAATTCTTTACATTCTAGACAGGTGATGGCAGAGGCGTTGCTGCTTGGCATAATTTCACACCCTGAGAAAGTATGTTACATTCTACCGTCAGTTATCTGGTTGGGAAACAGAGGTGAAGTAGGACAACTAGCAAATGGACTTCAGCAAATAGATGAACAAGGGTCTGAAGTCAGTAGATCAGTTAAGTGCGGTGCTGGCGTTACAGTTTGTCTTGACCTGGTGATGTGCTCCTGCTGCTGCTGGGCTCTCAGGGCTGACAAGGTGTCAGATAGGTCCCTGCTGTCCCTCTCCAGGCGGCTGCTCTCCCCGGCCCGAGCCTCCTCCACGCGTAGCTGGTGCTGGGCAGTTTTCAGCTGCTGCTGCAGCTCCAGTACCTGGCGTGGGAATAGAGCCGTGGGCTTCACGCAGTGGACACATGTTTGGAGGTCAAAGATTTACAAATTTACAGTCCAGCGCCAGAGCATTTATGCAGAGTGCGCAAATGTGCATCACTGGATAGTCCTGTGATCAGAACATGTGCTGAATAGTATTTGTTCCATTTGGTCAAGAGATAAAACAAAAAACATTATCCAGGCCGGTAACTGTAAATCCTCGACTCGTATCCCCAGCACTGACCTTCTTGTCAGCAGCAATAAGACGTGCCCTCTCAGCCTGCAGCTCCTCCTGCAGACTGGTGGTGGTGTTGCGGCTCGTGGCGTTGCGTGCCAACTCCAGCTCCAGCTCCCTGACTCTGTGTTGTTGGCGCTCACAGTCGGCCGCCTGACCCTGGACGCTCTGCTCCACCTGGACCAGCTTGGCCTGGGCCTGCTTCAGCTCTGCATAAAGCTGAAGGAAACCCCATGATAGACGAACACAAAAACAGATACTATATCACAATATAATAAGTAGGATATTAATAATTATGGCCATATGTAGAGCACTTTTCTTCAAGTTATTATGTGCTGTATAGGAACTACATGTCAATAATCAGCTACAATAAATGACTTATGACTTATGGTGAGTCAATTAATGTCTATAGCTCATTAAGGGCGACTCAACTAAACAACTAACAAATAAAGAATATTTTTATAGTAAGTTCTGAATTAAATGCAAATTTATATGTTTTTTCTACGTTATAGGTTTTAGAGTTTACTGAACATATTTCCTCCAGCAGGTTGTTCAAAGATTGACTGGCTCATTGACTAAGAGGATGATTAAGCGATGACATTTGTTGGCATTCAGAAAACTCCAGCCAAGTCCACTGTAGTTAAATGTCAACCTTGAGTTTCTCCTGGTCCAGCAGGGTGTTGTGTCTCTTCAGGTCCATGTTCTTCTCCCTCTCGTAACGCAGCTCTCTCTCCGCTGAGGTGAACAGGCTCTGGGCCCTCTGCAGGTCCTGCTTCAGCTGCTTAGCCTCCTCGGCCTTCTGGCTCAGCACCGAGTCCTGGGACTGAAGAGGCACACATGAGAGAAACGAGGTGGAGCAATGGAAGTAGTGGAGTACAGGTGAATAAAGCTGTAAGGACATGTTAAGAATGTGTTGACATGATGTTGGGTACCTTGGTGCGTGCCTGGGCTTCATTGATCTGTGCCTGAAGAGCCAGTTGGTGCTGAGAGGCCAACTGCCTCTCCTCCTCCAGGGTGGCCTGCAGATGACTCAGCTCCCGCTTTAAACATGGCAGCTAGGAACACAATACATCATGCACACCAAATGCGGATCATCAGCTTGTGTGTTGTTATATCACTATAGATGTTATATATCATGTCATAGAACTGTAGGAGAAAGCAGAAATATCCATGCAAAATACTCTATTGTCTATTGATCTACCATTGTACATACTATCCAGCTACCTGATCAAAGCCTTCATCCTTGGTCCTCCCCGTTGAACTGAGACTAGACTCAATATGAGCTGTGTGTGGTTTAGGCTCCTGGCTGCTACGTGATGCCTCCTGTCTAGAGGAGAGCTGCTCCTGCTGCCGTTGGAGCTGCTCCCTGAGGTGCTGCACCTCCAGGCCCAGCCTCTCTCTCTCCCCCTCAGCCGCCAGCTTCTCCTGGACCCTGGAGCTCAGCTGGGACTGGAGCTCCATGTTCTGCCGCCGCTCTGCAGCAATCTCATCGCTGAAAAGTACAGATGCACATGTATGGAAATAAAGTAAGCAAACACAAATACTTGTTTAGAATATGGTATGTAGTACCTAGTAAGGACAAGTAACAATTGTCATTAAGTACGACAAAATCACAGGAAATCAAACTTGCACGGTCACACCATGTAAGTACACATACCATTATTATATTACAATAAATTATAAAACAAAGTATAAGTGCTTCTTTTTGGCTAAGAAGCAAAATAGCAGTGGAAGCCAGTTGCAGCAGTGCCATCAGTTCTCTCCCACCACTAGTCCATCTCTAGGTCAACCCACAAGTCATGCATGAGCCAACACTCTTCACACTGTCAACAACCTCAGTGTGCTGTGTGCCTTCTTAAGGTTGGTGAGTTCGGTGGTCAGCCGGTCAGCCTGCTCTCGGAGCTGGTCCACCTGCAGCCTGCTCTCCCTCAGGTCCTCCTGGGTCCAGCCACTGTGCTTGTGGTGCTGCAGCTCGCTCTGCAGCCGGTTCTGGGCACGCTCCAACTGGGACACCTGAGAGGGAGGGAGGGAGGGAGAGAGGGAAGGAGGGAGGGAGGGAGGGAGAGATAGACAGAAACAGATGTTAGTGGTGTAAATGCAAATACAACACAGTTTCCACATCCAGTATATATGTAAATTCACATATACTTAAATATTTTCATTTCATTTTCAAATATCTTGATACTGTTATAATGTTCATTTATTGTCGCACATATTTTATATATTTCAGATACTTCATATTTTCATTCATTTTTCTCAGTCTGTATGTTCTACTGCTCTTATTTTGTACACTCTGCATACATGCTGTAATTTATATATTTTCATACTTCATTAATACATTTCTATATAATTTACTTAAATCTTCACTCTACCTTTTAATATTTGCAACGACCCGATTTCCCCACAAGGATCATTTCAGTTCTAAGACCTTAAATTCAGCAAACCTTTTCCTCCAGAATGGCCTTTTCCCCCTTGACTTGGGTGAGGCTCTTGATGAGAGTTTTTCCTTGTTGACATTCTGTCTGAATACTGTTGACCTCCAGTCTCAGCTTCTTCAGCTCTCTCTCTCCTATCTGCAAAGCCTTTTGTGTACAGAGAATGAGGGATTGATGAACAATAACAGAAAATTTGGATGCTAGTAGTAGGATTTTTGTACATTAGGACTACACTTCTTTGTGTTTAAGATAGAAATGTGGCTAAATTCAATTCAAATTAATTTTGTTCAATTTGTTATTCTAGCAGTGGTTGTGTTGCTGTGGTGGACCACCACAGCTGAATAAATCCAGAGGAAATGCTGGACATGCATGGTCTTACCTCCTTGTCCTTTTTGAGAGCAGCCTGGGCGGCGGTGAGGTCCACCTCCAGCTGTTTCCTCCAGTCCTTCTCCTCAGTCAGACGAGCCTCTAGCAGAGCCACTCTCTCCTGGCTGCTGCCCCTCAGCTGCTCACCACAGGGTGAGAGGGACCACAAATTCATAGTTTAAAAGCTCACAGCATAAAACCACTACACAATATAATCACAGTATGAAACATTTATGGAATGAACCATTTGAATTATATAACCAACAACGTTTACTTGAATTCTGTTTGAGATAAACTCTTGTGGGTCAAACTAGGAACATCATTACCGGTGTCTAGTCTAATGTTTGCTCTAATTTTATGCAGCAATGATGCTTGGGGGCAATTCTAGTTTTGGTTCCATGTCCATCCATGTCTTCTAGTTCTAGTGCAGCATACAGGGCAAAAACTATTTTTGGATACTTAGGATCCCAGTAAAATCTCAAATTCTAAGCATTAGGACTGCATCTTTTGTGTTTTATAGGAAAGTTTGGCTAAGATACCATGACTTTCTTTTGCTATTTTGTCTAGGAGGTTGTAGTGTTGTGTAGAGTTGTTGTGGTGATGCACCACTGCTAAATGACCACAGAGAAAACATAACATGATTATGTTCGAAGATGAATGTTTGCTAACCTGCTGTAAGTAGGGATCAGTCTCTCTACCCTCTTCTCCATTCTTCAGTAGCTTGTCCTGGGCACCCTGCTTCTTCAGCTCTGCCTCCAGGCTTTTGATCTACACGACCAGTGCAGATCATTAGTGAGCTGGCTGTTTCCCCAGACACAGTAAGTCTAGTCCTACACTAAATTATACTGCCAGAAGGATTCTTGTCGAGCACTGAGATTAACTAATGTCTGGGAAACCTCCCTTGAAACCTCTGCTGTCGAAGGGACAGATACAGGAAATCTTTCCTGCCACATGCCATCACAATGTACAATAACAGCTAAAACTCTGGTCATAACATACAGTCACTATGCACTTTATATGTTTTTACACAACTCTGTTCACTGCACCTTATTTTTTTTTTTGCACTACAATAATAATGCTTATTTATACATTTTTATATTGCATTCTATATTGCCATTTTAATATGTCTAGGTTGTTCTTTTTTATTCATTGTGTTGTTGTTATTGTCTCTGTGTGTAATGCTGCTGCTGCACTGCAATTTCCCAGCTTGGGATTAATAAAGTACATCTATCTATCTATCTATCTATCTATCTATCTATCTATCTATCTATCTATCTATCTATCTATCTATCTATCTATCTATCTATCTATCTATGTTTCTCAACTCATGATTTGTCTTTGCAATTTTTGTAACATTACTCACTGCCATGTACGGATTCTTAAAAACTACATACTGATCAATAATAAATCCATCAACAAACCACTGTTATTAATTTAGCACCTTTCATATAGATTTTCAGCAAAGACTTAGGGCTGCTCCTCACCTTCCTGTGTAGTCCCTCCAGTTCTCCCTCATGGCGCTGCCTGTCGTCCTTGCTGGCATTCTGTGCCTCCCCCAACAGGGCCTCCAGCTCCTCATTCCTCTCCACCAACTCGTCCTGTTCCTTAAGCTGCCTCTGGAGGCGTCGTTGCAGCTCCCGCAGCTGTGCCAGCCCATCCTCCACCGCCTCACGACACCTGGCCAAGGGACAGATGAGGAAGATGGGAGCCGGCGAGGTACGGGGCGAAAGACGAATGAAGTCAGAATGGGCAGGTGAGATACCCAGGACCTATATGAAGTCGTTCATTCATTGCTCTTTGGACCAGAGTGCATTTGTTGAGGAGGTAGCTTTACCGTTTATGAATGTGATCCTGGTTTTGAGGCTCACTGCCAATGCCCTTGTCCTTTTGATCCTCTTCTTTGACTACAGCACCTCGGTCAGGGTCGTTCTTTGCCAACTAGATAAATGTAGTATAAAGCACTTCAAATTCTGTCGAAGGCATTAACCAAAACAGTATCAAACAACGCCATGTTGCTGCAAAAGCATTTGAAGTTTGTATTTACTTAGTAATTATATTCAGTAAATACTAACCATCTCTAGAAGACTTTTCTTCTCCGAGTCCAAGGTGCGGACTCTCTCCCTAAGAACTCTGATCTCACCGTCCAGCCTCTCGTTGCGTTCCTTGGCTCTCTGCAGCTCAACCATATCTGCCGAGTGACATAAACAACAACAATCAATATGTAAGAACATTTAATAGCAGACAGGAGACTTACTGAATTGTTTGTCTTAGCCATTATGAAGATTATATCTACAGGCCACAGTAGCTGAAAGTCCCAAACTTCACCTGACATTTTTACCATTTTATCATCCAACTAGATCTTTTGAGAAAAACCTCCAAACATTGGTTGGTTACCTACCAAGGTGACTGGGGGTAACTTCCCACTCTGAATGGCATATTACTAAGTTTTAAGATCAAACCCAAGTCTCTCTCACCACAGTGCTTCAGTTTGTCCACCTCCTTTCTCAGATTCTCCACTTCTTGACCAGTTCGCTCCAGCTCAGCTCCTGAGATTAGAAACATATTTTCAGTTCTGTGAAATATATATATATTTTTGCATTTTGTTTCTAATGTCAACAAATCCTTTGTGATGTGGCTGTGAAAACTCAACAGTTCCACAGATCTATCAAATCTACCAATGGAAATATCAGCCTCCTATCTTACTCAAAATTGCAGCCTAGCAGTGAGCGGTAGTAACATTTCAGTACAGGAAGACACAGTAGTTCTGTAGACAGCAAGCCAGGTATGGAGCCCACTAGGGCTGTGTGTGTAATGGTGGAGGGTTCAAAGCAGGTTGAGAATTGATTTGTTGTGAATTAAAACATCACATTACTGAAGCAGATGAAGAAACATATTCTGCCTGGCTCATATGACCAGCAGGTTCGAAGTCATTCACCCGAAAGTATACAATCACTCAGTCAACCAACAACATGTACAACCGGTATACAATACAAAACACATACATAATAATATTAAAAAACATCTAAATCTAAAATGGGAACATGCGGTTCTTTATCAGAGGGGTCTTTGGGAATCTCTGGAACGTACCACTGAGTCCTAGGTTGTTGTTTCGGGTAGCATCCACTTCGTTGGTGAGTCTGCGGATGTCCTGGTGGGCCATGGCCAATCTCCTGGATGCCTCCTCCAGGTCACGCTCCAACCGCTGGCGCTCACCTCGCTCCCAGGACATTTCCTCACTGTGGACCTGACAGAAAAAGAACGAGAGAGGTGGCTAGACTGGGAGGAGTACAGCAAGAGAAGGGATTGTTAGTTGGATTGGTGCTACAAATAGCCCAACATGCTGTTGTCGGAGACATGCTTATTGAGGTTGAGATTCGTTGTCACTGCAGGCCTGGAAAAGGAGGGGGGGGGGGTGAGTAGCATTCCCATATCTCAGCATTACGATACACCTGTGAAGAGAGTTAAGCATGGTAAGAAGTGTACATGCTGTTGCCTGTGACATGCCATTTATGTTTGTTCCTCCATTCAACCCTTTTCAAGCATTAATTAGTATTAGAGTACCCGATTGACAGATGTGTTAGTGAGACTAGCGAGTGAGTTAACAATGCGGTCTATATCACAGCGGTCATGCTGACATCAAGGCACATCGTCAGTGTGAATGTATAGGGAAAGGAAGTATTGCTTTGAAACAACCAGTGGTATCTTGCCTCTCGAGTTATTACAAATTCAGGGTTGGTTAGTTAGTAGTGGCTGTACAGTGGGAACCTACGGGAGCACCATTGTGTTTGCTCTGACCAGACCTGCGCGGACCAAACAACTTCCTCCATGGACTCTGAGATGAGCACTGCTGAGAGGAGAGACCAGTGTGCATAGCATCACAACAGGCACTAAATCAATGTCAACAATGGTTGCATCCATGTGTTTTAACTGGAATCAACCTGATTGCCCTTTCCTTCACAACCTTAATTGAACATCAATGAAAACACTGAGAAGTTATGATGATTTTTCCCCAGCCAGGGCTATAGTAGAACCTCCTCACCTTGGTCATGTTATCTTTGGTCTTCAGCATGTCCTCCTTCTGCTGCCGCAGCTCCTCCCCCATGGTGTGGTGAATATGCTGCAGCTCCTCCTGTCCAAAGGTCAGATAGGGACAGAGAGAAAAAGTGACCTCCCTGAGCTTATATGATCTCTGGACAGTAAGCAATCACTCTCCACTAAAAATTGTATTTAGTTCACACATACAAACATCATGAAGCCTTCAGATGAAAAAACAGATTATTTTAGGTTTATTTTAATTCTTAAGAAGAATGGTGCTTTCAAATATTATCTAAAGATGCTACACGGTGGGGTCCAAAAGTCTTTTAGTCAAATGACATTTCTCAAAATGAGAGAAATATTTAAATATTTAACCAGATATTTAGTCAATATCTGGTATTAGTTGTTAAAAGACCAAAACAATTCACTGTGTATTAGGAGCATGTGTTAATATTTGAATTAAATATAGACAATATGATTTGTATCAGTTCTAAATAATGTATTCTTGAATAAAAGGTATCAACTGAGTAAACATTTTTTATTTGTTTTTGATATTTGTTTTTAGTGGACTCGGACAAATATTTCAAAAGTCACTTGTATGGTTCTTCATATGAAGGTTTCCTGTAAAGAACTGACATCCTCAGGAATCCTAACAGTGCTTTGACATAGGCCAGTCCTATACCTGGATTTGGACCTCTCTCAGGTTCCCAGTGAGGTTCTGGGTGTCCAGCCTCCTCTCAGCAGCTTCCAGCCTTTCCAGCAGTGTGGCCCTCTCAACCAGCAGGTATGCCACCTGCTCACTGGGGCTACTCAAGCCCATCTCCCCTAGGTCCTCCTGAGCCAACATCTCTGCCAGCTCCTTGTTCTGGTTCTCTGAAAGAGAGGGAGAGTTGTCAAAAGGTCAGTACTTTGTCTAGCAGGGCTGTCAAATCAGCACACTAGTACTGAAATGACACGGTAATGCTAATAGAACATCAGAATAGCTTTAATTCACCAAGTTGCACAAGGAATTTGACCTGGTTGATAGGTGCTGACACACCACACAGATAAATACACAATACAAGTATAGTGCAGACAAGATATGGCAAGGTATGACAATAGACTAAACATAATCACACTACAAGTATACATCCATAGCCAAAGAACTGATGCGATGTAGCAACATTGGCTAAGTTGGTAGAAATGTTGACATAATAGATGTGCCAGGTTTCAGACCTTTGTGGCAACTAAAAATTGTGGGGTGAGGAGTGTTCAAAACATCCTCCTTAGGACTTCTAGGGGACCAGGGCCTCATTCCTTGTATGCTGTTTAATTAATTCAGGCTAATACAATACCATCTGTTTCAAAGTGCCTTGCTAATCCACATCCGGCTAACTCAGATCTTGGATAATTGCACGCTCTAGTTTTGAAACAAAGGGAACATGAGTAGAGAGTCAAAACCATGGTCAACAATCATACGAATGGCTGGCAAGGCATCATCGCTCAAGAAAGAGCACCTGAGCAACAGTTAATAATTGAAGGCTATGGGAACTAAGGGAACATAACTTCTAAAGCCTCTAAAATGAAAGAGCAACTGTTTCAGATCCCTTCTCGACTAAACCTGCATCTTTCAAACACCAAAAAGATCATTGGTGTTTGAAAGGATCTCTAAATGCACGTCCTCTTAACAGCCTGTCTAATTATAATAGCACCATGATCTATTGGCGCCTCTCTAAGGAAAGGTGCAGCCATGTCTGAAAATGAGTTCATGGATGGGGTAATCTTAAAAGAAATGGTCATAATCCAGTTAACTCTGAATAAGCCTGTGTTTTTGGAGGTTTGAGTCTTGTCAACAACTCAGTAATCCACATATGTTGTGGTGCATTAAATTCACCTTGCTGGAGTCTGATCTGTTGGAGCTCTAGGCGCAACTGCTCATTGTCCCTTTCATAGTCTGCAGTCAAACACTCTCGCTCCTCCAGCAGCCCACGGATATGCTCCACATAGCTCTCCACCTGAGACAAAAAGACAGAAATCAAAGAGAAATTCAGGTGTGACTGAGATATCCCTTTCAGGAACTAGTGCTGTCCTTGAAGAGGAAGAAGGGCAAGTAGCTGAAAAGACAAATTCACCATATTTCTATTTCAATGCATTACAACACAAGGATGTATATTTGTGCAAGATGGAAATGATTCCATCATCAAAATACTAGGCATAGTTAGGAGAAGGGTGTAAGTATCCATCAACTTGCTATAGTTATGGGCTGCAGCACTTATGTTTCTGTAGTATTTCAATGAGATAGAAGAATAATATATCATGTTGTTATATTGGAAATTTGGGGACTTTCTATCATGCACAATCAGATGAAGAGGTCTATGATAGTGTTGCAATAGTTTGTTAACTGGAATACTAAACTATCCAAACCTCTGTGGCATTTCTCAGTGTCTCACCTCTTTCATCTCACTAGCCTGTTGGGTGCGAAGGGTGTGCAGCTCCTGGGTCGATGAGTGAAGCTTTGCCTCACTGTGGGCCAACTCACGCCACAGGTGGCACTGCCGGTCCTCAGCGCTGGCCCCCGGAGCCAGGCCATCCTCCTGCAGCCGCACAGCAATCTGGTCCAGCTCCGTCCGCACCTGAGGACCCAGAAGAGGCATTGAACGTTTTGCGTCTTCATTTCAAATTTATCAGTACAGTGTTGAATCTTGATGCTTATGTTGTAGTTTGTAGTTTGTAGGATTTTGAGCAGTGCTGAATGAGTGTTTGACACTGCGCCTGTCTGGCCAAAATAGCTGTTGGTTTCTTCAGGTGTGTATGAATTAACAACATTTACAAAGGAAAGGAACCTGCACACATATGGCATACTAAAATGGAAATCAGGGAGCTGAGATAGCAAAAAGAGTTTTTTTTTTTTTTTTAACATGACATGGTGCAACATAGTGGTCAAAAAGTGCAAAATAGTGAGGAAAAATTACAGCAGACATTTCAGCCCATGATCAGCGCATAACTCTCACTCGTAGAGGGATTGACCATGCCACAATCACTAAACTTGTGACATGGAACATATTGCCTGCCATCATAACACAATTCATATCATGGCATATGGATATTCACTTCAAGTGTCATTCCCCCCAAAAATGATACAATGCCAGAATAAAAATGCTCAAAACATCCTCAGAGGCAGTCATTTCCTGGTTTAATGCAGTATACAATTTGCATTCATTATGCGGTTATCGGATGTATCACACTGTGATGCCTGTAATACAATTAGCATAACATTTTTGCCCTCATGCAAAACAATGAGTTAAACATCCAAGATGCAAATTACAGTGTGACTAAAAGTGCTCAACATCATTGTTGTCAGTCAAGCTGCAAACTGATCCCTTGAGTGGCACATGGGAGAATGACACTACATCAGAGGGCCCTGCCAACGCTAAACACCTGTTGTTGAATTCAATACCACAACATGCAGACCCTGTAACCTGAGTGGGCCCCTCATTTAGCGATTAGACTACTGTGGGAGAGGACACTGCTCCAACATGCTGGGTATTGTCTCCCCAGGCTGGGCAAAAGCATCGGATCTCATGTGCCTGTTGTACTTAAACATCACAACAAATTGTCTGTGCTGTTGTAGTGGTGGATTATATACAGGATGGGAAAGAAGCGGCAGCCATCTTCCAAATACAGCTATATTTTGGCTTTGGCTGGTGCATTTGTCGACTCTACCAGCCACTTTGGAATGTAACCAATCATCATTTTTTGGAATAATTTCTACATGCCCTATACGTATGTCGATCTGCATCTGAGCATTGCAAACAAGGTCACAAATTGTTCAGATTCAAAAGCTTCAAACATAAGTTCCACTGAATAGTTCTGGTGTTGAACACTGGGACTGAGCGTCTCAGAACCGGCTCATTATAGGTTATCTAAATAAGCAAATTAATAGTTATGGCTGTTACCTCTTCATGATCCATGGTCATGCATTAGGTTTGAGGAAGTGGCATCTATAAGTGATGAACGTTTTCCTCAGTGGTGAAAGTAATGACTCCAAACAGAAGTCTACCCAACATGGTATCCAGCAGACAAAATATGAAGTCTCCAAAACATGTCAAGGATGAGTAGATCCTCAAAACTCAGCACTTCCATTGTTGATGTAATTTGTCCATGTCAGCTTATCTTGTCTGAGTTCACCTGTAAAAGATGACAGACATTAAAGCAATGTGCACAAGCAAGTTGGGACCTGTAGTCACAAGCTTCAAGATTGGAACAGCTAACGTTACCTTATCTTAGATAAACAGCGACACTCCATAGCAACAGGCAATTTTCATTACATCACCTGGGGTTATGCAAAGCTACAAGCCGATTAGCTATGTTTGATCTGCTGTTATGTTATAATGAGACATTTAGCATGGCCTTATCTTGTCATTATCCTTTCCTACATTAGGCAACTTTGACATTGATAATAAATTATATTTTAATTATTTGCACTGTGGACAGTACCCCTAGTTTTCTTGCCAATAACTAACGAGTTTCAGCTTACAGGGGGTTAAAATAACTAATTTTCATGCGAACTCCTCTTCCCAAAATGTCTGACGAGGAGGAGCAAGTGAGGCTTTTTCTAGCACAACAGACACTTGCATTCCAGTCCTTTTTGCCACGCTAGCTCACTAGTGAGAAAAATGTGGTTAGCTGCTCATATATATGCATACATTTGCTTGCCACCTAAAGTTCATAAGCAAGCAAACAACCAAGACGAACAGCTGCAACTAACCGCTAGCTAGTTAGCAAAGTTAGTCCAGAAGTTAATTACTTGACGTTCAGCAAATGCTAGATCGCTAACGTTAGCTGGCTTGCTCCGCTGTCCACTACACAGCAACTGGTGCACTGAGCAAGCAAGTAAAATTTGAACGTCGTAACGTCGATAACTTACTTCTTTGCAGCGACGAAATCGAGCTTGTGCAAGGTTTACCCACCTTCCAAAAGCTAGCATCGACAATAAGACCAGGCGCAGAGGACAGGCGTGGCGGACTGAATTGGCTTCCACAAGCACCTAGGCAACGGGCCGTACCATTCAGGTGATGAAGGGGGCAACGGGAAAGTCTATCTACGGGGAGGACACGTGACAGCTGCTGCTGGTTGCCTCAACCCAATAGTAAATCTCTTTTTTTCCCGAAATGACAAAAACAAATTAAAAAAAATTGTCACGAATAATTAACTAAATGGACTTTACCAGAAAAGCCGTCGTCTTGATAAAACGTACAAAAAGTTTATGGCTATAAATAATAATAAAACTCAATTTCGTCTTTGGCAGCTAGCAAGTAATTAAAATCAATAAAGGAACATCGTTTGTATATGTATATGCAATCCCTCTCATAATAGATGACGAGTCACACATACATAGGCGCTTTCTGGTGAAGATGCAAGGAAGGAAAAAACACCTTTGCACAGGAGTCATTTTTTAAATAAGCACTGTGAGGTTTCTAACATTGGACTATTGTAAACTATTATCTTAGTTATTATTATCTATGTTATCTTAATGCATTTGACTATCGACCTCTGCACACAGGCACCTTAATAGCACAAATATGGAAATCAGCAATCTGCCCTGTCCTATCTTTGTTATATGATATGTGTATTCTATGTCTGTTTTCAACTTTGGTTGGGGCTTTAATTGCGTCCTTGAAATTGCCCCATGTGGAATAAATAAAGTTGTATTGAACTGAAAATACACTCCATATTTACGTTATTTTCCCTAGTCAATCTTTTCTCACTGAGCTAAGAAGGCAACCACCAGAGGGTGACAAGATGACACTTACCTTTGCTTTCCCACTGATGGCCCTGGGAAGGCAAATGTTAACTAATGTTAATTAATCTAAGAATTTAGCATTGCAAACACATTGACAATGTACGACTGTGTTTGTTTTGTTTTACTGTTAAGATTAAAGAACATTGGCCCTTTAAATAAACAAAGATATTTCTGCCCAGCTCAGATGCTCTCTGTGTGACCAAGGATTCAATCTTCAGCTGCAGAATAAGATCTGTTAAAGCTGTGTGTTTATTTTTTATATCTACTGTCTAGAATCACAACATAAATAACGGTAATATGATCATTATAGGTACCGGAGTGCACTCCAAATGGACTGTTTACAGAATAAGTCTTTTCATGTGGTTTCATGTGGTTCCACTAACCATGGGTGGGTCTCACTTGGGCCTTTTTTGGATGGTGATTTTGTAGTGAGGGAGTACGAGAGTGAGCAAAAGGGAGCTCTGTTCTGCTTAAAGGAAATGGGCGTTTAGAGTTTCTTTTTGGGAACTCTGCATTCCTCCCACTGGAAACTTTGGATGCAGTGTGTGAAAAAATAAAGGGGTGTGGCAAGAGTAGAAATGAGAGGACCACCAAGAGGGGCACAATACTGCAGAGTTGTGTGGCTGCTGGTGAGGTCTGATTCAGAAGAACAAGAAATACCCAAGGTGAGTGGAGATTTACTTACTAAAGACATGCTTTTTAATATTATGTCTGTCTTATGATTCCACTCTTTCCAACGAAGGCTCATTTCAAACTCAGGCTCATTTACTCACTGTAGTAACTCTGTTGAATGACATCTCATAATCACAGAGGGCAGCAAAATAGTGCCATGAAAAGATACAAAAGATGCATTACCACGCCTTTATTGTGCCAAAGTAAGATATAGTAAGAACCTGTGTAACAGAAAACGTGTAAGCGTGGATGCCATATGTATTTCACTGAATTCTCAACATCAAAATCTGGGTTTAAAGCCCATTTCACTAAATTATTGGCTTTCATTCACCTTTCAGTGTGATGGATGTAATCTAGTGTAATGACATAATTTGACAATCATCCTGACTCCACCACCCACCTAGTCGGACCTCTCCTACAGATACAGATCTATGTAGACAATTTCATCCTGTCTCTTTTTTTCCTCCGTTTCTTTTTGTTGTTGTTGCCCAATTCATGACTCCTGCTGTGGACTGTAATTACTGTTACTACAGCTACAGTAGCCTCTTCAGTGTTTGCTTACACACTTACCGTGGTGTACAGTTTCAAACAGCTTTGTCAAATCACATTCTTTTCCTCAGACTTAAATACCCTCCGAGTTTACAAGTAGAGCAGCTTTAATGAAAACCACGTGTTACGCAGAGTAACCCACTGTTTACTCTGCGAAAAGAAACTACCATTCAGAGGTTTCTAGAGGTTAATTGGGTAAATATTTTGACACCATTTTGATTTCAACAGGCATCGCCCACTTATTCCACTACAGGTTCGCTGTAATATGGCTACACACAGGCCAGTCAAAGAGTAGTTTTAGAAAGAACTGCACTCTGTTTTGGAGCGTGTGCTTACGTAACACAGACTATACTTTGTTCAG
This sequence comes from Hoplostethus mediterraneus, assembly GCA_034670385.1. NCBI lineage: Eukaryota > Metazoa > Chordata > Actinopteri > Trachichthyiformes > Trachichthyidae > Hoplostethus > Hoplostethus mediterraneus. Next base: position 16,780,027 of record JAXDDW010000001.1, on the reverse strand, counting down.
CTACTCAGATTTTCCATTTTATGTTTTAAGGAAAAACAGGAAGGTACCTTAACACCGAATTCCAGTGTGGCACCAACAAATGAGCTAAATTATGATGATCAGAGTAAAACAGCGATGCCTTTTTATGACATTTCCATGCTTATGTTGGACACATTTGCTCAGGAAGCTTAGATTTTAACAGAATTTTTTTTTTGGCAGGGAATTTAAAATGGCGTACTTGCTTATGTTTGTGACGCTGCTGCATCTCATCACACTGGCTATGCTCTTCATTGCAACCATGGAGAAGGTAATAGTCATATTCAGGACATCGGCAAATATTTTCTTTCACTTTCAACGTTATTATTCCATATGTGCAATATATCTGTCTGAGTCTTTCATGCTGTTTTACATCTCTCTCTCCAGTCCTGGTGGGTGTGGGATGGGATGGAGAACTCAGACCTGTGGTACAACTGCAGGTTTGACAACTTCACAGGAACCTGGTTGTGTGCGTCCTCCAGAGAAACCGGTAACGATTCAGGCACCTATTCCCTTAAAAGGGAGTTTACAGGAACAACATGAGAAGTGGTCTGGAATATATGGCATGTGTCCTGTTCTTGATCTTCCCGCAGAGTGGCTTCAGGCAGTCCAGGTCCTGATGGTCCTCTCAGTGGTCTTCTCCTCAGTCTCCTTCCTGGTTTTCCTGGGTCAACTTTTCACCATGTCTAAGGGTGGACTCTTCTACTTCACTGGGTTGTGTCAAGTATTTGCAGGTAACAACAAAGTGAAATAATGAGCCACAGACCCTCAAATGATGAGAGATCCATCATTTCAAAACAAAACAAAACAAAACAAGTTGTTGTATACATTTAAGGACTTTTTACAGAGTGGACCCTCTATATTTTAGACAATTGACAATTGAACAATGCACTTTAAGTAATGATTTTCTTTTTCAAAATGGATTTATGACATTTTGGAAATTAACTCTTCATACACACATGGCGCTGTGCTATTTATGAACAGGTATGTGCTTTACTCAGACTGTCAATATTTGCAATCAGCTAAACATACCCCATAGTTTCTAGATGGTTGAATATCATCCTGAAACAAAAGATAAATGTTCATCATGCCCCCTGCCTGTCTCCCCATTTGTTTTAGGTCTAACGGCACTTGCAGCAGCTCTCATCTACACGTTACACCACAAAGAGATCCTTCAGGACTCCAGAGAACTGACTTCAGGACACTTTGGCTACTGCTTCATCCTGGCCTGGGTGTGTGTCCCTCTACTGCTATGTAGCGGGGTCATATATATCCACCTACGCAAGAAAGAATGACTGGAAAAAGGAGGATGACTGCAACAGTATTGAAAACCTACAGCTATAGCTGATGTCTTTTTCAGAGGACAGGTATACTAATATTGTTGCCATAGTAACAGTCTGTTGACACAAAGGCCTATCATATGATTATTGTTCAGGCTTTGGCCAATGTGATTATGTTTTGCATTGTAAATATAAAGGAACAATACCAACATATAATAGGCTATCGCATTTGGTGGCCTTTGAAGCATCAACATAAAATGCAATATTTGCTCAACTTCATTTTTGATATTTTTACTATTGCGGTCAAATGTTGTCCTGTATTGACCAAAGAAGCCAAATGCTAAAGGAGTGCTTTTGTGTGTGTTTGTTTTTTCTCTAGCTTAGTTTTACCTTATGTTGCTTTGAATTATATCTAGAGCAAACTCTTAATATATTTTTGTACCTAAAAGTCATGTGTAGCATCTATTTAGTAGTTGCTCCTAATTTTCTCAATAAATATCACACCAACAACCAGAATTTTTAATTTCTTCTATGGACACCCCACATGCTTTTCATAGTAATGAGAGTAAATTGCACATTCCATACCAAATTAATACATTTTGGTAAATCTGCTGGTGTTTACAAAATGAATAAGAGGTGCATCTTAAATTAAATTAGTATTCAGTACTAAAGGGGACCATATTAAAAAGAAAGACATCTGCAGAATAGAATAGAATAGAATTTATCCTTAATTTCCCACAAGATATATACGTATATTATATTATATTAGAGAGGAGAGGAGACTCAAAGTTCAAAGGTCGTCACCATAGCGACCGGAAGCTTACAGGAAGCAAAACGAGTTTCAGACGTGCTACCAGTTCCGTTGTTGTAAAGTAAAAACCGTCGTGTTTTCATTCAAACCAGGCCTGTAAACCTTAAGTTTCGAGGGTGATGTCCACGATAAACCCCCTCGCAATACCCAAAGGTGCGAAAAGGTTGTGTGAACTCTGTCAAAAACCAGCGCACCTGCAATGCACCAAGTGCTGGGTCACTTTCTACTGGTGAGTTCGAGTTGGTATTTATTTATTTATATATTTAACAATAATCTCCAAATGACCAACGGTAATATTCCTGTGTTCATTTTGTGTCACTTTTAGGCAAATGTTTTCCACACAACGAACCTGTTGACAAATCATAGATTTGAACGCTAGGTGGCAGCGCTCACACTATTTTTAATTTTACAGCCACATCATAGAACCATGGCGCCAGGCCTACATATGAAAATGTCGTCAAGAGGAAAGCAACAGCTGGAAATTAACTTACCACCAAGGATATTTCTGTACATGTGACTGTCCGGGAATAATGCCCGTGTCTGTTTTATAATATGAGTCAACGTTTCATGCAACCTAGCATTACCGTATGAAAGTATATCCTACAAAGGTTAACTTGTGAATGTTGTAAACTGTTATAGAAAAGCATAAGATGGCACTTCAACATGCTGGTATGTACAATACAGGAGTCAAGGGGAGCACTGTGCAACATTTGGGGCCAGGACTTAAAGGGATGAGCCACTAAAGCCACTCTCTTTTAGGAAGCTTAGAGCCACTACTATCCCCAGCTCTCCACTCCTTGTGCTTATGTCTTTCTAAGCCTTTACAATTAATTTCATGTGACATTTTTTGAATGAATTGAAACCTCTTACACTTTCCTCAAGTATGCTGCAAAACAAGGGAAAAGGGGGCGGCGGAAACATGTGGGAGCAGCTGTCTCTATGTCCGTCTGATTAGTAGACTTGTCTGTGAGCCAAGAGACTGCATAAGAGTCAGCTACCATTCTGAAGAATAACCAGAGAGAGAGAGAGAGAGAGAGAGAGAGAGGAAATTCCTAAGTTTCCAACCAAGTGTTGAGTTAGCCTTGGTAATCTGCCAGAGCGAGATCATTTACTTGTGTCCTCCATAGTGGGTTTGTTTCATTCCTAATAAACCTGTATAGCTACCACATTGTTAAGCTATCATAGGGTGAAATGGTTTATAGCAGGCCTAATGAGCCATAACTTATTGCGAGGCTGCTGACTGGCTAGCATCCAGGCTAATGTCCATGGTCACTGTTTGTTATTAGGCAGAGTCCGATTTCTGCAAGGAAAGCGCACTGTGAATGAGAAAGTGCAGTAGCCCTTGGTCCCGAGGAGCCCCCTTAATTTGCGTGTGTGTGTGTGTGTGTGTGTTTGCAGTGCAAGCACAGACACACACACACATACACACACACACACACACACACACAGTCGTTATCCGTGTTATTGTTGGTGTGACGTGGTCAGTTCGCCTGCTGCCTGCCTGCTGCCTTTGTCTCCAGCCAAGTAAAAAAAAAAAAAACAACCCATTGGAATGAACAGACATACTCAGCAGAAGAAAAACACCAGGAAACCATAGACCAGTTTCCACAGCACTGAGCAGAAGTGGACATGTAGAGACTAGATGAGCAAAATTACAGATTGTGGTGGTTATGTAATGGCATAGAATTTAGTACGCCCTCTGTGCACTAGATACTTCTTAATGGGATAGAAGTTCTGCTCTGGAGATGTCAGCAGAATTCAAACCAGGCCGTAGAAACCTTTCACTATTTTATAAATGGTACACATGATTGCATCTGTCTGGCACTCTAACCTCGGTCTGATCCAAACCTATTGATCGGAGCTACTGCGCCACACATCTGGGCTACAGCTCAGTTGTTCAGAACTTGTGGGGCCAAACGGGTTCATCATCAGTGGTTTGATTCCCAAAACCAAATTGGGCACTCTGCCCCAACTTAATATGTGAAAAAGTCTCAGAAAGCCTTGAAGGCACTGTGGATCAAAGATGGTCAGAGGGAGAGAGGGATGGAGGACGGGAGTCAGCTTGGGACTCTGAACATGACCTATGGCTGTGCCTGCCTGTTTTCATATAACTCAGTGACACGGAGCACCAGCAGGCCGACTGGGTGGGGATCCATGAAAGAATCTGCCAGCTGCTTGTTCCCATTCGCAGCCCGGCGCCCTTTGACTCCCTGCAGGCTGACCGTGACATCCACCGCACCCAAATGCTTCTCAACCAGGTGAGGATGTCCCTGGTGCCCTGGGACCATGTTTTGTGTAGTGGCCTGTAGTTCGAGTCTGGTTCACAACCTGCAATGTTGCCACTGTCGGGAGACGCTGACTTAACGCAAACCTGAAATGTATCTCGGTTCTGGTTTTCGTTGTCCAGGAGCAGCTTGTTGAGATCTGCAGGACGGTGGCCCAGAGGAAGCTGCTGGAGGGGAAGCACCAGGAGGCGCTCCCCGCTGCCCAGTTCTCCCTACGCTGTGCCATGGACGTCTACGGTCCCAGTGCTGTCCAGCTGGTCCCCGCCTACCTGCTGCTGGCCGAGGCCAACATAGGCGAGGAGGAATACAAAATGGATAATCTGCTCAAATGAATCGCTTTCCCCTTGCTATATAGGATGTTTAATGCATGACTCTTCTGTGTGCGTGTGTCTGCAAACGTGTGTGTGTGTGTGTGTGTGTGTGTCCAGGTCTGGGTAGTCTAGACCAGGCGGAGGAGTGCCTGTCCCAAGCAGAGTGGACGGTCTTGAAGAGCCCAGACTGTGGCCGGGCAGTCCGCCACCAGCTTCACAGGAACCTGGGCCGCCTCCACACCGCGACCGGCAACCTGGAGGCAGCCCTGCTCGACTTCGCCAACGATGTCTGTGTCATAAAGACCAGTGTCTAGATCCATCAGGAAATGGCTTCACTAAATGAAACCTTATCCATATTTTTCATAACTTAACTTCATTTTAACTATCAACATTGTGCTGGGTTGAGTTTGACTCTGCCATGCCATGACTTTGCAATGGAGTTTGTTGCCGATAGTAAATGGACTTTTCTCACGGAGGATGAATTTTGTAATGCATATTGTAAACATTGCAGCATTTTGTCTATTCATTTTGCTGAATTTATGTTATTTACACAAACTCAAATTACCTGGTGGGTTAGATTCTGATTGGCAATCTCCACTCTTGCTTTCAGGTGTACTATGCCACAGAGGAGTATGGTCTGGATAACATAGTGACCTGCGGCGGCTACTTTCTCATGGCCGGTGTGTTTGTGAAACAGGGGAAGATGCTCGTTGCTCATTCCTTGTACTCTGAGGTAAAATAAAATATCAGCTCTACAGTGACAAATGATTTGTTTGCTATTATGTTACCATCACTGTGGCCAAATCTTTAGCGTGATTGCTCATCTTTTATTGCTCTTCACTTTGTAGGTGGCACGTACTTGGCACTCCCATCTGACCAAACTCTTGGAGATCCACAGCCAAAAGTCCACCGTGCCATTGGAGCCCTCTTTTGGTGCGTCTTGTCACATCAAATATTTTACATTTGTCAGCATTTGTTTTTTTGTGAAAATACAATTAGTAAGAAAGTAATATGTCAGCACATGGTTAGTTACCTCATAGCCATACTATTGCCACACTTTTACTGTACCATCGCACCACTGAAGCTCTGTGCAGCATCAGACCATGACGTCACTACTCCATAATTTCTTCACCCACTCAGCAGCATAGGGCTCCATTGGTGTATCAGTGAAAATAAGGTCAGCGCTGCTATATTTAGCCATGCTAGCCTGCCGTGCTATCCAAAAGCTAAACCCCAGATTTGCACCAACATCCTGGGGGCTGACAAAAGACCACTACTGACACATCCCTGGCTGTGCTGCATCCGCACCGCTACCCTGCCCTAGATATGACGCTAAGCCTGTTAGCGGCAATGCAATTTCCCAGGCTTTTCTGATCGGCTACTGAGGTGCATGACACTGCTGATTAGTGAGTTAGGTTGCACATGCATGCCGACGGGATGTCCTTTTGCCTTGTGTTTACTGTTTTTATCAGTTTGGGGGTGGAGATCCTGACACAAAATATATCAAAGATACAGACAGACCTAATTATTATGTTATTATTATGTTATATGTACATGCACATGTATTTGTGTACATGGTATATGGTAGAACATATGTGCCTCGTTGTCTGTATCCATTCGACTTTCCCTCAGACGATGCTCAGCGAACCGAGGTGGACCAGATGCTAAGGGCTATGCTGGAGGTTGAGGAGAATGAGTCCAGCCAAGACGGAGCCCAGACTGCCCTAGTGGCCCACTGCCTGGCCATGCTCTGGTTCCTGGGAGGAAACTCCCAAAAGGTGACAAGATTACCGGGCATTGGTACAGCTTCAGTTTGACACTGTGACACATTTCCACATTTCCCCCCACGCATGCTTCCTGTTGAGCGCTGTCTTGAGAAGGGATTAGTTCTAATTGGTAAAGCCTTTAAGACGGAGTGGGATTTACTGGGATTTGATGTGACTGGCCTGACACTCTGACTGCACACCTTGGTTGCCAACCTCTCTGTGACAAGAATACTACTCCTTGGTTGGAGGCAATTTGGGTGTGTGAAAACTACACCTATAGCGAATCTGGGATGACGGAGTATATCTCTAGAAGGTCATTGCCAAATTGAGAGAATGAAGGGCTAATGTTTAATCTGTGTAAGACAGGTGAGTGCCACAGACTTAAAACCTGTCGGGGTCTTTGCGTTTACTAGGTCAGGGAGGGGCAATAGGGATGGATGAGCTATTATGGTTAAGGTCTTTAAGGTGACAAGGATACAAACTGTAGTGAACTCTAGACACACAGACAGCACATCACATAACTGTTTTCCCTTTGTGACTTTATTGGCTAATTCCCGATAGAGACAGACAGGAAAGATTGGGGGAAAGAGAGTGGGGGATGACATGCAAAAAGGGACTCACACCCATGATTTTTGACCTGCCTATTGACCTTATTCCCCCTGTGGCTGTTTTGAATTTACGTCAACACTCCGGGTGGGAAACACAACCTGCAATATTGGCAAAAGTAGTGTTACTTCAACACATGAGTGAGGACTTCAGAAAGACCTAACAGTTCAAGTTAAAAATGGCCGCTGTGAGAATAAAGTCCACGTCTCATATCATCATGGGCTAGCTGGCTAAATGCTGCCCATTCCAACCAATTCCATGGAATGCCTTAAAGGGTAATTCCGGGATTTTTCAACCTGGCCTCTATGTCCACAAAATCGCTTTTCATACCTTTAAGTAGATCCCAAAAGTTTCTGAGTGTCTCGAGTCCATCGGCTCAACCGGCAGTCGCGTAACGGCGGCTCTATGGCAGCAACGTAATCCGTAAAGGCATACTCGGCCGGTCAAAGTACGTCCACTAAAAGTGCTTGTTTTTGTCACGGACGGGCTCAGATTGTTATTCGTGTTATTATCCAAATGTCTGATATGTCAATTACGGTTGATACGTGAGTCGGAGAGACAAGTTTTGAGTTTACGTAGAGGAACTGCTAGAACTTGCAGCAGCTGGTTCACCCTCTCGCTTCCATAAACTATCTTCGTATCCTTTTCACCGTCGTTTTCCGAGCTGTTTCTGTAATGTTGTCAGACATTTGGATAATAACACGAATAACAATCTGAGTCCGTCCGTGACAAAAACAAGCACTTTTAGTGGACGTACTTTGACCGGTTGAGTATGCCTTTACGGATTACGTTGCCGCCATAGAGCCGCCGTTACGCGACTGCCGGTTGAGCCGATGGACCGGAGAAACTCATAAACTTTTGGGATCTACTTAAAGGTATGAAAAGCAATTTTGTGGACATAGAGGCCAGGTTGAAAAATCCCGGAATTACCCTTTAATTTAGCACCATAATAATGTGATACGTTATTGGTACCTACAAGGACATTTTTTTTTTAGTTCGTCCCCCTCCATTGGGCAGTCAGACTGCAGGGTCACATAGAGAACTACCCCTGGAGCTGGAAAGGGATTCAATGTCTTTCTCAAGGACACTTCAGCAGGATAGATGCCTGCAGAGATGGGTGCTTGAACCAGGGTTGAAGGATGGTCTCCGTACTCCTTGCTCAGCTGTTTATAGTTCTGTCCTACGGTCTCCTGTTCCTCAGATGTACTGAACTAGAAAGGAAAAAAGGCAGAGAATTATAATAACAGGTTTTCTCCTTTTATGTAACAGTGGTTTTTGGTTTTGGTTCGACTTCTGTCCCTGTTCTGGTCCAAGTTATGGCTCTAGTGTGGGTTTCAGTGCTACAGATGTTCTCTTTGGTAGTATATCATAAGAAATCCACAAATCCTAATTAGGGTGGAAATGTAGCTAAATTATTTCACGTTTGACCTGCGATTGGAAGTGTTATCGTTGTGGTGGCAGAGGAATGGAGGAAACGTCACATTGAGAGGGAACAGGCAGTTTTCTTTGATATGAGTGAAGTTGAAGGAAAATGAGAACACCTTTTGTCTGTGCAGCAGCCTCTGATCTGCCACCTGTGAGTAAGTGTAACACTAAATGGACAATTCAAAGCCGCACTGCAGTCTTAATACAGTAACACACGTGTAAGCGTGCATGAATTGTCAACAGTATCAAACAATGCTTTCATCTCCACATTTTCTGTCATTCATGAAGTGGAAAGGACTGGGCAACGGTCAAACGGATCAAGTGGTCAGGAGGGATAGTGGGACACATTAAGCCGACTGGGATGCAGCCCAATTCGCAGTGATATTATATAAGTCAGCTTTACTCTCCCCAGAGAGTCTAACAGCTGTAACAGCTGCGGCCGGTGTGGTTGTTTCCGTTTGTGTTTGTGTGCCAGGCATCGGAATTTGGCAGCAGGGCCCTGCAGGCCAGCCAGCTGGTACCAAACCATGACCTGACAGAGCCCATCCAGGGCCTGCTGCAGCTGATACAGACAGGCCCACATCCTGGTACTGACGCAAGCTGACTAGCCGCCTCCCCTCCCCTGCCCCGCCCATGTGCCGCTCCATCTATGCCACCATGCCACCTCTTCAGCCCCACACTGATTCCCCAAGGTAAATACGGGGCATAGTTGAAGTTAAAAATAAAGTTGTTGTAGTTGAAATAATGTTGAACGGATTATGTTTTGATATTTTATGTGAATGGGATTAAATGCTTGAGGTTTGTTTTTTTAAGGATCAAAACTTAATTCAGAAGCTCAATTTTTTTTACCAAATAAAATAAACACAGATATGGACGTTGTAATGCTTCATAAATCCAGTAAAAGAAGAGACACGTTTTTTAATTGGTTTTGAATAATGACTCGTTTTTATTTTACTCTAAAAAAGAGGGGGTATATATTTACATCATTTTGAATTCCAAATGGTTTTTGGGATCCAGTTTGTAACACTGTCAAAATGATTCAGAGTAATGATGAGGGCATTTGCTGAATCAATTTCTTCACATGTTCTCGCACAACTCGTACCTGCATAGCAATCCAGTGCCTCTTATCATTTCAGATACTTTAATCAATTCATCAGATGCAGATAGTATCAAAAATGACATTTCTTCTGTGATGAATAAGAGCAAGGTGAATCTTTTGTCTATATTCTAACCAACAGAGAGTTGCATCAATTCATCGAAGCATGAACATTGCATTTCATATTGTAAACCTTACAGCAAACCTGTAAAAAAAAGTTCATTTCCGAACACATCGACGGATGAAAGGAACCCAATGATCGCTGTGAAATCCTACACATTCTATACAATTCTGAAACGTTTCTTTTATTCTTTATATCAAAACAAAGAATCAATGTTAAAATCATCTCACTACTAGTATTATTAGTATTAAATTATACAACAAAATGCTTGTTTTTTGGCATTCAGAATCATTTTCTAGGTGTTGAGAGGCAGCGAAACACGGAAACACTTAAGATTTCCTCATATTCCCTTTTAAATATTTGAGCCAAATATACATTAGCAGCAACTCAGAAATAAATAGTAACCTTGTGTTGTGTTGTTGTACACCGTCGCCAGCCCGGAGGTTCCCAGAGCTTTGCTCCAGGCTGGCAGAGCACGACACAGGCCGACATCTTACATCCAACGAGGAGTATTTCATGACTTACAGATGTTTTTTTTTCCTTCCTCTGCAGTGTCACTAATAGGCAATATCCCTGCTTCTATCAATACTTTACTTTGCCTAGTCTCCCCTTTATCACGAGCAGACCGAGCAGACAATACCAATGCAGAACTAGGACCTCGGGTTGGTCCTACTGTGATCCTCATCTTTCAAATCAACGGACAATGAAAAGGCAGTTTGAAGATTTTGAAGTTGAAGGTCACAGGTTGTACTGAACCTCAGTGAGCCAATCGAGCTAGATTAGCTTTCTCTGCTTACGGATACTGTAGATATATTATTTCATCAATGGGAGATACAATGAGAGAAACATAATTTCACTCTCTCTCCTATGGCTGGCTTTTTAAGGTCTAGAAAGGATATGTGATCTTTGATTTACATTTATGTACAAAACAGTGAATGTGGAATGACACAGGCTTCAATACAAAGACTTGGAAAAGAGGGACAACAACAACTGGAGATGGGACTCCCATATCAGCATTAGTGTTGGTGGAGGGGGGGTGTGACTTGTTGATGATCATCCCCTTGGCCCTAGCGTTTTCAAGTGAAGGGAAAAGGGGTGGATTTCACAGTTTATTTATCAGAGATATTTTCGTTATACTGTATATATACTGGACAACATCACAGTACTGTAAATGGTGTTAGTCCCTCAGTGGAGCCACTGCGGTTACTTGACAGCAGACCTTTCAGAAAAAGTCACCTTTCCTGTTGCCTGGCGCGTTTCGGTTTGGCACCCTCATGATTACTGCCCTCAAGCAGGCCTGTTAGATTCCAGACGGTTAGTCAATCGCCCCACAAAAAAGGAAAAAAAATCAAGCTTCACAGCGGTCTCACTTTGAGACAAGATTAGTGCACACAAACCTTTTTTTTCCTCTTAAAAAATACCATAAATTAGGAGGAAAACAAGGAACAATATAAAACAAGCAAGGAAAAAAAAGTGCATGTTATCTTTTTTATAGTTTACAACCATTTTTTCATTGTTGTTTGTGTGTCTGTTGTCTGCCTGTTGGTATGTGTCATGTTTTTGACAGATCTCGAGCTCGGATGGATATGTCATGCCTTTGGGGGGTGGTGGTGGGGGGTGGGGGGGGGCGGGGGGGTGAGATCCAGGCTGCTTCCCTGAGTTGTGTTCAAGTCAACTGCAGACAAACCTAAAAACACGAACGCCATCTACACCAAATGGCACAACTTAGGGTTTATGTTTGTGCTTTTGAGCGTAATGTTTTTTTTTTGGTGAATGGCAGTTACCCCAGAGTTTGTACCTATATGTTGATAGGCATTTCAGAAGGCGTAGTGGAGGTGAAATAAGAGGAACCAAAAGCTCAAGAAATAAGCCCCTGGCTACAGAAATCCCTGGAAAGGTTTTTTCCCTATTGAGGAAAGAAAAAGTAACATTCTATCCAAACAGACTGCAAAAATATATTCTTTTCCATTTTTTTTATTTGTACATCATGCCAACATAGTTTATGGGGTCATTTTCGGTGAAAAAAAAAAGAACAGTAAAATTGTCATCTGCAAAATAGTATGACTGATAAATCACATCTAACCAAATCCAGAAGCGTTAGCACCAAATTTCAGATGAAACCTTTTTTTTTCATTTTCAACAGTGCAATTCTGTACAAACCAATTTGTACACAAGCTTATCAAAATGTTAATGTTGGCAGTTATTTCAGCCCTTCCGGTTTCATCAACTGGAAACTAGTAAGCGTTAAAGCTAGCCCGCTACTAATATTTACAAAACAAAATACACAACTACGTAGCTCCTAGAGAAAAAAAGGGGAGGGGAAGCCTGGTGTATCAAGGCCTGTTTGAAAACCACAAGGGTCCTGGCTGATATGTATGTTTGAGTGTCTACTTCATCCTATGGCAGTGAGAAGTCATCTGTTTTGAGGTATATTATGCTTGCAGATGTACACGCGGCTTCCACACTCTTATCTCACGTCTCCTAAAGATGGCAAAGAAAATGCATCTGTTCGTCATAAAGTGCTATTTATTGAATGCATTTATTTTTTTGAGTCGCAGACCAACCGAACTGCCGTTTGAAGTCTGTTCTTGTAAAAAAAAATAATTAAAAAAACAAGCGGGTAAAGCTAATGAAAGCTACCTAAAAACATAAAATTAAAATCAAGAAATGGTGCTCATGTCATTTTTATCTCCCAGGCTGTAACATGTCCAGAGGCTTTAAGAGAAAATCCACCATATTTGTTATTCCTACCTTAGACAATTCAGTCAAGTTTTGTGAACTTGAACAAGTCCATCCCAAAGCTAAAAGCCAGGGAACCACGTGATGTAAACCAGCAACAATCGGCTCTCTGATTAGAAGTTGGGGTTCCCTGGATTTGAACGGTGGGAGAGGGTTGTTCATGTTAAATTGTCCAAGGAATAAGCTTTGTAATGCATATTGTACGTGAAACCACCTTCAGGGGACGTTCTATCGTGTGAATTCCTCCAGTTTCAGTTCAATTATGAGTAACAGTGAATTTGACATCATAGTCTTCCAATCCATGTCTAAAATCACCACAGGATAGCCCCCATCCTGTACCATGTCCTTTTAAATGAGGACTACATTGGAACTGTCAGTACGCTGTGCCTAGCACCCCCTGGGTTTGAATCCCACTCCCACGGAGCCAACCACTTGGAAAAAAAAAACACCTTCACATTTCGCCTCCAATCCACCAAACCTGCTACAGTCTCAGTAGGAAACCCTCTTTTTGACGACAACATACATTCTCCTTCATACAACATTATAGTGTGTTGAGCATGAAAACCTGGCTGGTGTATGCTTCTATGGGAGTCCCGCACCCACCCGCCCCCAAATAAAAAAAACGTTGTTCAACTCAACCCTCACAAATTCTTTGCAAATCGAAAACTAGGATCGGCCAATTTTGCAAGTCTACACCCCACTCTCGCCACCACGCTGCAGTGTAAGCTAAGGTTGGATGGTGGGGTCGGTTTGCAGTTTAGAGTAGAGGCGGGAAAAGAGAGGAGAGTCAGGGGAGCAGCCTCAGATCTTTGTATTCATGGAGGGAGTTAGTATGAGAAGGCTCACGTGTCGGGTGTCTGTACGTCGGCTTTCTGTGGCTGTGGCTTTTATAGGTTGTGTGTGTGTGTGTGTGTGTGTAATGTGTTTGTTCAGCTCTTGTCCAGTTAACATCCTGACTTTTGTGTTTTTTTGGGTTGATGTGTGTTTGTAAAAAGAGTGTGGCTGAGTGTATCGGAGTGTACAGGTGGCTGTGTGTGATTTGATATGTATGTGGTGTTTCTGTGTGCTGTAAAGCTGCTTCCAGCTCACTCAGTCAATAACTTGATCTCGTTGGCGAGGAGGGTGTTGAAGTTGTAGGCGGGGTCGGGGAGGTCGGGGAGGTCGGGGAGCCCGGAGAGATCGGGCCGGGCGGGGACTGAGGCCTGGCGGTGGGACGACTGCGACGGCTCGGCTAGCTCCGGGTCGCTCTCGCTGGAGGTGGAGCCCACGCTCATGTTGCAGACGGCCTCGGGCAGCGAGCCTCCGCCGGTGGGCACGGGGCAGACCTCGGGCTCACTGCTGGTCTCGCTGGTGCTGGACACAACGGACAGCAGGGACATCTTGCGGGTGAGGCGGCTGGGCAGCAGCGACAGGGCGTAGTCGGCCACGATGCCCGCCACGTCCATCCCGCAGGCCTGGTCGAAAGCGATGAAGCCTACGTTGGCGTTGGCCTCGCACACCACGAAGGAGCCGTCGTTGAGCTGCAGCAGGTCAATGCCGCACACATCCATGCCGAGGATGTTGGACACCTCTGTGGCCAGCTGCTTGCCCTGCTCATTCAGTGGGCACATCATACCTACACCGCCTACCGAACCAAGGGCACAGAAAGACACATCAGGCCAGTTAATACTCCCTGCCATCTGCCATCCACATTATCTGATGTTACAGAGTATAACAGAGTTCATTTTCATCCATTCATTGAATTTGTTAGGAACCAAGAGAAATCATGTAGTATAAAGGGCTATTACAAAAGAATGAAGCTCTTTTCAGCAATATTCAATGTGACAGAATCAAACACAACAACCATCGCCGTGTCAGATCCACCTCCAAACAGTGCCGGTGTCAACAACATGCGACATGTTACATAAATGCAGAATAAGCTGATGACTGGTGTCCCATATATGCCACATTGCATTATTGCCTCGGCGAGGCCGAAACTGCACACACCCTGACAACGTTAAGTCAATTTGCCATCGGCTGGAATGCTGTGTCATTTATTATGTCGCCGAGACGATTCAGGACACCCTTTTTCTACCAGCACTGTCCCAATTTTTTTTGAAATATTGTTTCAAGGCAAAGAAAGGTGTTATACTGGATCAATAGTTGTAGAAGATGCAATGATCTAAACATAAAATACCACAAGTATACATTCAAAGCCAAAGAATTGTTCCAATGTAGCAGCGCTGGCATGGATGGTAGCAGTAGTGTGAGGTAGTGAGTGATCAGTAGTGCAGTAAGGTAAATAATCCTCATCATTAAGGTTGAACAGAACAGGACTAACTTGAGAACGTCGTGAGCCACTGGTGGTGAAGAACCAATTCACAGCGCGCCATCTTTGCCTCTGCGGCGTCTACCTACCTAGGGAGCAGTTGCTCTGCATGCGTCCATCAGTGGAGCAGCGTAGCATGGAGCCGATGACACGGCCGCCCACCAGGACCACCCGCACGTCGCGGCCGTGTGACTCCTTGATGTATTCCTGGAACAGGTAGGGGGCGTCGTGGCGGATCAGGTGGCATAGGTCTGACAGGTGGTGCTTGTCCCTGGCCAGGAATACAGCCTTGCCTGGAAGAGAGGGGAGGGGAATGGAGCAACAGGAGAAAGGAGGTGAGATATTGGCTCGGGCTATCTGTCATGATAATAAAGTTTCTTGAATTGCCATTAGATGAAGAAGAGAAAATCTGCCAGCCCAAAGACAATCATTGATAATACCTTGATTTCTCACTGTTGTAGCCTGTTATAGATGTAAGTGAGGTTAGATAACTTCTTCAAAGTTTAGCTGACACCTAGCTGCTTCTGCTGACCAAGTCTCTCTCCAAGGCAACCACATTAATTCACATCAGTTGCCGTAATGGCTAGAAGGCACCCGTTTTAATTAGCACTGTTTAGCTCTGTCTGCTGGTTGTCACACCCTCTGACACCAAGGAAGACTGTGTGTGTGTGTGTGTGTGTGTGTGTGTGTGTGTGTGCGTGCGCGAGCAAACGACGATCCACACAATGAGATGACGAGGCTATCCCAATTGGTCACATCATAAAGATGTGAAGACGGTGGACGGTGGCACGTATGACACAACACCTCACGGCTCAGAAACAAGACAAGCGAGGAGTTATGAGTTAGTACCTCCCATAACTAAACATGGCAACCAAATGACAATTCAATTTGTGGCCTAGTGTAGACCGCTAACTCTAAAAGCTTTGTTCATCAGTAGGAAGGCTAGCCGTTCTTTAGCCAGTGCTGATGGTCAACTGTAGAGAGAGAGGGAAAACAACCCCTGAGGCTGATCTCCACATAAAGGGGTCAGGATGGTTTTGACCAACGGCTGCTTTCCTTAACAATGCCTTGTGGTGACGGGCTGAGCTTTGTTAGTCGCTCACACAATAGCAGAGCCAGTCAAGTGTCCATAACTGTGAATTGAAAAGGGCCAAGGGGACAACAGGCCTAGTCCACCTCAAGGAAATGACGTTAATGACAAGGCTCAAACTTCCCAGGATATCCCCACAAAGTAGGTCAATTAGTAAAGTGGGATTCCCTATGATCGCCCCAACAGAGATACCTCAAATAATAAGATACACAGCAACGACGAGCATCGCTTTTGTTCCGTTTGTTGCAACACCACAGTCCTAATCATGTAATACTCCGTTGATGAATTCCTTACATGGGTGGGCTGGGCCGCCATGAGGGACGTGCGGGGTGCAGATGGGTAGTGGAGCATTGAGGTGTGGTGTAGCGAGCAGAGCGGCTGCTGAAACCACGAGGCCCAATTCATTCCCTTACCTCTGTGACCACGTGCGTTTTTCACCACCACCGGGTAGCCCAGCGGCTCTGCCTCGTCGATCATCTTACGGAAGTTCTCGTGCCCTCCTGTGAAATACACACACACACACACACACACACACACAGACACACACAGGCGGACAAATACACACCCACCCAGAGGTGTAAACTATGTCAGAAATTCTCCTAATTTTGTTAGCAGGGTTCACACATTGCAGCTGATGGTGGGGTGGGGTTGGGGGTTGGGGGTTGGGGGTTGGGCGGGAGTATAGTTTGTTGCTATGGAAATGTTACTCAAAACAGCAAGGCTATGGGAGTGCCTTATACTTATTTTCCTGCTTGATTCGTTGATTGGAAGTGAACAGCCTACGAAGCATACATCCATTTGAAAAGAAACACTGAAAAAAAGGCGGGGTTAATAACTTGCTGTCTCTCTTTCTCTCTCTCTCTCTCCCTTTGTTTGCCTGTCCGGTCTTATCTGGCGTTCAGTCAGGGGATCAGATGTGAGCTGCCCTATCCCATGGCTTTTCCAAAAAGCACATGTCCACACTGATCCACATGTGCTTTCAGCGAGAGAGGGGGGGAAAAGCAGAGAACAGAGGGGGGAGAGAGCGTAAACCAAAATGCTAGACTGGGCCCAACCACGTCACGAGCTGCTGCTGCTGCTGCTGCTGCTGCTGCTGCTGCTGCTGCTGCGGGGAGCGGGAGGGAGGGAGGGAGGGAGGGAGGCAAGGGCATCTTTTATTCTCAAAATCATGAGGGGGCGAGGGGGGAGGGGTCAGTTACATAAGCGCTCCAGCCGCTCTGCATGCACCGCCTGGCCTACTGTGCAGAGACGAATGGAATTTAGGGCAAATCCCCCCCCCCGCCTCCTCTCTGTCTGTATCCTTCCCTCTCTGCTCTCACAAACACCACGGCGCTGGATTTCTGGAAAACAACAAATATGCGGCGGTTGGTTATCCGACTTTAATTAAAAGGAAAATATATTTTTTAAAAACGGCACGCGTGGTTTTCCGGCTGTGTGACAAACAGGGGAGTGTGTTGTGCCAACGATGAGGAACAGGTGTCGTGGTGGGACGTCTGGGATGCTCCGGGTGAGACGGGGGGGCCTGCTCTCTCTGCGTTCGGAGAAACAGCAGTGGATGGTCTAATGGCTGGTTAATCTGTCCTATAGAGCCGCGTGTGGCCTAGGAGCTGTGATGTAACTGATGTGATGGGCATGTCAAAACTGAAAGGCTGAGACAATCACTTGTTAGAGGGTTTATATTCCAATAACTGTTTACATTCTTTTTTTTTTTTGCTTGACTGTTTTAAATGTTTCAATCCTACTTTATTCTACTTTTGCCTCTTTTTTTCTCCTGTTGAATCCTGCTACTTTTGCTGCTGCAATGACGAAGTTTCATCTTAATCTCTTAATACCAATAGGCGGCGCTATTAAGAGTCTAGGGGGAAATGTTGCTGAGGTGTATTTTGCTTTTGTTTCCCCTGCTTCTGCTTTTTAGCGTTTTTTGTGGCTTTTTTCAGAGCCAAACTCAACAGCCCCCAGCTCACTGACCCGAAATCACTCACTGATCCCAGCTCAGGTTTATTTTTGTGTATAGTTAAAACAAATTGACAAGAAAGACTGACAGCTGATTGATCCCCCCCAGGCCGGCACCCCCTTGCCTAACAATTATACTATATCGGTTTCATATTGTGGTGCAAGAATTCTCTTCAATTAATTGCGTAACAACAGGCTGATGCAACACAGGGAAATGACTACGGCCTCAAGTTCAAATCAAATCATTCAAAATGAAACTTGTAGTAAGAAAAATAACAAGTCTGACAATAAGGCCATTCTCTTAAGAGTTAAAGATCTAGCACCGCCTGTAAAAATAATACTGTATACCAACCTGATACCAGGCTCAAGTATTCATACTTGATATTGGCAGAGGCCACAGATGCAAAGAATTGAGTACTAGTACAATTAGATAACACCAAAATTATGTTTACCTTCAGCTCCCTAAGACGTTGCAATGGAGGAGTTGTTATTTCATTGGCTTAAACAAAATGTAATTGTTTGTATAAATGAAGTAGTTGGGCCACGGTCAATCTGCGCACCTCCACTTGTTCTAATCCCTAATCAGTGGTTTACTGTCATTCTGACAGTATATGACTGCTCAGTTTTCACTTTCATAGTAAGACAATGGAGTCTCATGGGAGTATCGCTGATTTACGACAGCAACTAATAAAAACTTCAAGTGGGTTAAAACATTTATTGGCCATAAAGTTTTTAGTAAACACTAAGGATGGAAACAATCCACCAGCTTATTGATATAAGAATGAATTTCCACTTTGAGGATGAGAGGGTCTGTGGGACTGCTTATAAAATACAAAACATATCTCTGACTATTTAAAGTACCTCTGTTGTCAGGTCAAAGTGATGTATCCCTCTCTGAGTAGTCCCCTCCCAAGGTTTCTCCCAATTTTCCAATAAGGTTTTTGTGGGAGTTTTTCCTTGTCCTCTGTGAGGGTCTAAGGCTGGGGGATGTCGTGTACTAATCATTTATTATTTTCACATGTTGGGCACTGTGAAGCCCTTAGGGACTGTAACGGTGATTAAGGGCTATACAAATAAATGTGATTTGATTTGATTTGATATTGGCGTACCGTAGGAATAGGTGTCCGGGAGGGGCACGCCGTGGCCGGCCAGCTCCTGAAAGGTCCAGAACTTGTTGACACAGTTGAGGATGGCCTGGGGCCGGTTGATCAGCCGGCAGCCCATCTTCTCCAGGTGGCGCAACACAGTGATGTCGCTGTCCGACTGCACCCAGGGCGTCGGCACCCGCACCACCGCCACCTGAGGGTAGGATGTCACCACCTCCTGCTCCACCCGCAG
Source organism: Hoplostethus mediterraneus (assembly GCA_034670385.1). Lineage (NCBI taxonomy): Eukaryota > Metazoa > Chordata > Actinopteri > Trachichthyiformes > Trachichthyidae > Hoplostethus > Hoplostethus mediterraneus. The sequence goes on along the minus strand of JAXDDW010000001.1, from coordinate 16,760,883 downwards.
GCCTGGATGGAGGGAAACACAGATCATCGTTGGACTAAATCGCTTTACTTGTTGGTGTTTCATGCAGAGGGTGGTACGGGGATATGGCAGATGAAGGCAACCATGAAGGCGTCTGCATAAACTATGAAACATGAGTGGAACCTCAAAACGTTCTCCCCTAAAGCAAGTATTGCGATCACTCAACCCTACACTGAGCCATTAGACAGAGAATCTACTCATCTGATCTGTTTCTCATAGAAGCCAAATGCTGGTTTTGTCTTCCCTACTAGCCACATTAGACGGCAACCAACCATTGATTACAGGTCCTCTTCTATTCTAAAAAATCATAATTACAGTAGTTGGAAAAATTGTAAAAAAATAAATTTAAAAAAAAGGAAACATTTTGGAATCCATGAAACTGCTGTAGCTGGTGGGAAAGTTCCCTGCGTTTGTGTACACCGCTCCAGTCATTACCGAGCGGCTCTTCAGTGGGAGTTGAAGGACCGGGGAGAAACATGGCAGCTCCGAGGCTCGGCTACCGCTGGCGATGTCTGGAAGCAGCCCTGCCTGATGCTGATTTACACGCTGCCCCGTATCCATGTTACTCCCCTGAGGTGCAGCCAGCCGGCTTCCTCTGGACACAAGGCCAACGCTGGCTGCCTCTTTGACTGAGAAAGAGATATCCCACACTAATGTACTTATCGCACGCTAAACAGTACTTTGTCTCAATGTAGGGCAGTGGGCTAGGGAGATGTCTGATGCCCCGGGGAGTGTGACATGAATTTAATCACACATGAACACGCAACAGGGAGAAAAAAGCATCTCTAATAGCTGGGCATACACGCCACCTCCAGTTCCAAGTGGTTTTCGGTGCCTCGGCCTCTCACCTTTTGACATTTATTGTGCAGATGTGGACTAACCATCTGAATCTGTCTGAGAGAGTCACTGATCGGCCGTTTTAATGAAGGAGAATCCAGCACAGCGTCTATCAGGAGGCAAATAATGGCGAAAAAGGATAAATAACTTGGAGAAAATCATGTAGCATGTGATGAAGGAATGAAGCAGGTGTGAAATAGAAGGAATGGTCTTGTTTTACAGGAGACAGAGAGAGAGAGAGAGGGTTGAAGGGAGAGATGGACAGTGAGATTTTTGAGCAGGAGCTGTGGCCCAACAGCTCATCGGGAGAGACAGATTGGATGATGATGGAACCTGAGGAGAATGGGGGGGGGGGGGGTGGGTGAGGAGGAAGAGACGTGCAGGGGAAGGAAGGGCTGTCACTGACACAGCACTTCACCTCCGCCGTGACCCGCTTTTTCAGCCATCTTATGATCTCCCGGGCTCACGACAGCGCCAGCGCCAATGGCGGGGAGATCAGCAGAGGTCGCAGGAAGCCTGATATTCGGCACATACGTAATAAGAAGGGATGGACGGGCAAGCGAGCGGCGCGCGGGCCAATGCACAATATGACCGTGGGTGGCACGGCATGTTTTCAGGCTCAGCTGGTGTGCATACATGTAGAAGGAATGACAAAGGCAGAAGACAGAAAGGTCAGGGATGTCCTGTAGCCTCAGTGCAGGGGAGGTGAGGCAGGGGAGGGGGAATCAGAGGAGCATGAAGACAGTGTGTGAAGGCACGAAGAGAGAGACAGCCCTGCCTGCCTGCCTGCCACCCCTCCCTCTTCCTCAGCCTTTTTTCTTCTCCTCTCAATCTTAGCATAGAATCAGGTGGATTTGCTGTCCTCCACCCGCCCCCCGGGGTCCATTCAACACATATACACACTGCTCTGATTGTGCAAGCCACTGAGTGGTGTTACAGTGGGAAGTGTCAGGGGATGTGGACAGACAGTATTCAGTGTTCGCGGTGCTTGTCTCCATCTCTAAGGGAACCAAACACTGGCCGATGGAGCAGCCAGATGAATTAGCCCCATTCATTTGCGCGAGTGTTCATCTGCACTGTCCGGTCCGTCATGTGACCGCTCCCAAAAACGGTCAGAAAACCCTCATAACCATTTCAGTCTGTGGCGAACAAAAGGCAACACGGGCTTCCCTGTGGTAATGTCTAGGTTTAGTGTGGGGTGGGAAGCCTGTTTATAGGTTCTACTCTTTTAAAAAAAAAGAATATTTCTACATGAAAGGCCTTACGTTGTCATGGTTCAATGGACTGTGTGTGTGTGTGTGTTATTTCCATTCTGCCTGGCAGCGCTAACAAGCTCCATAACTGCTGAGTAGCGGGGACCCCTGTTCCTCTTCAGCATTCTGTGCATTCCGCTGCGACGTCACAAACACGTTGACACATGCCGTGCCAACGTTTGGTTGGCGGGCCGTGCCAGCCCTGGATGAAATCTCAGCCGCCGGCCCTGGGCTAGCCTGTCGGGGCAGTAGGTTACCCAGTATTTCAGGGTTGGCCTGGGTAACCAGTGCCATCATTTCTCTGCGTGTATGTCATCAGTGAGCACATGCATCCTAAACACATCAGGGCAGGTACACCTCAAAATTCAACAGCCACTTTCACTATTTTAGCAGCAAACTAGATTACAGAATATCACCATCAAAGCTAAACAAATTTAGCTGAGGCTGATGTTCTTTTCCTGCCTGCTTTCTGCCTTGGCATTTACATGCACTGACTCAGACGGAGGAGATGTGACATGACAAAATTGGTATGGATTTCCTGTTACCAAAGAGCATGCGAACACTGTTTGCCGAACACATAAAACTGTCATTGAAGAATCCTCAGACAAACAGGGCACACCCGAACCACAATAGCTGGGATTCTGAATGTAATGTGAGAGGCTTTAATGTGTTTGATGTAGGGCTACTTTTGATCTTGATTCGTGTTTGGTAGTCACTCAAAACATCACTTAACTGCCGAAGCATGGTCATTTTGAATCCAGTCTAGAGTTTGCATCGTAATATATGGTATACTGCAGTACGCTAATAATTGGGTTTGTGCTTGGGAGTGGAGGAGTAGCTAGTTGGGTAGCTGGGGACCATTGGCTTGGTCAGAGTGATTCTGTACTCCCTCTCCTTAGCCTTACCCAATGCTTGTTTTTATATTAATAATTCAGGGCAGGAAACATTTTATTGTCCACCAGCCACAGTGGCTGGTACAGTCGGAAAATTCACCAGCTATTTTGACTATTTTATCTGAGATTCTCCAAATGATGCTGCAGCCCTTGACAATAAGCTTTTTAAGTTGGTGGCCCACAGGGCCAGTAGATTTGAGAAGTTGGTGGCCCTGCTCAAAAGTTGGTGGCCCTGCTCTAAAACCAGGTGTGCGGATACCGTTTTTTTTTTTGCGAATCGAAATATCATTATTTCCGTTCATGTAACCCGCCATATTGATAGTGCATGCACTTCATATAGCTTGCTTAAAGCCATGTCTAATTACTTAATTGTGAATGAATTATCTTCTTAATAGTACATGTATACGGGCAGTGGTCAAGTGTGTAATGAGGCGGGATGCTGATGGTCCCCTATTACGTAAGTTTGGTCCATTTCCGAATCCACACTCCTCCAGCAACATATAGTGTAAACGAGCGGTTTGTCCCACTGTACGCACACTGTCCCAAGTGTGCGTACATTTGATTTCCGAATGCACGCTCCGTCAGCGACCATTTAATGCGTTTGCCCGGTTTTTCCCACTGTCGGAGTGTGCGTAAAAAAACGATTTTCCGAAGTTAGCCGAGCGGACACGAACTGAATCAAAATGGCAGATTGAAAGAAAGTTTACCGATTTCGACATGAAGATTTTCATTATTTGAGCATCGATAAGGTAGGAAAAAGTGTATAAAGTAATTTAAAATGTGGTGGCCCGGCCGGGCCATTGAATCAGGAAGTTTACTGGCCCGGACTGGCCCGGACCGCTCAAAACACCTCCGGGCCAGGACCGCTCAAAACACCTCCGGGCCAGGACCGCTCAAAACACCTCTGGGCCAGGACCGCTCAAAACACCTCCGGGCCAGTGCTTATTGTCGAGGGCTGTGCTGCTAAAATGAAAAAAAATGAAAAATGAAAAACTAACCGGTGGCTGGTGTCAACTTGTCTAACCTGATAAAGTGTCACGTGATCCTGTGGGGATGGGACATTTATGTGGCACAACAGGACAATAAAGTTAAAAACAAAACATGAATGTCTCTCCATAATGAATGTGTGGTTTCCTGCAGTCTCCTTCTGCTCCAGTGGGTGTTTCCACTGATGCAGTCATGACATATCAGCGAGTTTGAAACTGCAAGTATGAAAGTTGAGACTGTTTTATCACATGAGGCATTTGATTAGCCAAATGAGGAAATACAAAAAACAATGTGTGCCACTGTTGTCCACTGTTGGCGTGGGACAGACAGGTTTGACATGAAGATGTGGCAGACCTCAGGCTTTAATAAACCTTGTAACAAACCAATGCCCCTCCTTGTGCTGCTGATAATAACATTGTTTCTACATGAACAAGATGCCAAAGTGGTAGAGATTCACTTAATTGGGTTGACGATCAATGGTGCAACCGAGTGTCGCTAAATTTTGGCTGTGGTTGGTAAGTGTCTGGCAGACGCTTTAGCGCGCAGCATTTTGAGGGCTCTGATCAGTTGTAAGTATCAGGTTTTCCGCTTTTTTTTTCCACATCCAGGGTTATGTACTGTAAGCCGCTTTAGCAAAACCTCATAAAATGCAAATACGCTGTTCCAGTCACTTGAGAGAGCACACACACACGAGATACTGCTTGCTAATCAAGGACCCGGCTGTTAGTCTGAAACTGCTGACATATTCTATCAAGTCACAGCCCCGAAAAACACTGGGCACACTCATTTATATCATATTTACATAGCATGTATGCTCTGACCCAGAACAACCCACAGCGAGTGCAACAGTGGGATAAAACTAAGTTGTCATCAAAACTGAGAATGTTCACCATAAATCTGCAATAATACATTCATTTGCTTTTTTATTGCCTGTTGTGCTTACTTTTGTTTGTACTTGTACTGTTTTTAATGGAAATGCGGTTGGCCAAATACAACATGTGGCAGTGCTGCTGACAGGAGACCTTTAAGTCAATATAACCAGACAAGGGACTCTTTCATTTCAAATTCATTTACAGCCTAAATAAAAAAGCAACCTAGAAAATAACCTACAATCAGCGTTTGGACAACTGTATATTATGGCCACGCTTTCCTTCAGGCAAGATGAAAGATACAAGTTGCTGATCGCCTCAAATGGAGAGTCTTTCCTTAGAAAATGATCAAATGCTCAGATTAGGATTAAAAGAAGATTGCCAACTCCACCCCACGCCTGTTGTTGCTAATACAACGACACGCTCACATGGCCGGTGGTAAATTAGGATCCTTAATGGTCTTGTGTTCTGTTCAGTGACATGGAGGTGTTGCATTTATCATCTTGGGTATAAAGTGTGCCCACTGGGGGTGCACGGGGACCACAGAGGAATCTGACAGCGATTCATATCCGGTCTATCAGCACACATCATGAGGTGTGAAATATCTGAAGCCAGCTGAGCGTTGGGTTTGGCCCTTTCTGATGTGAGCAACCATCTTTGGTAATACAAACATAATAGTGTGTGTGTGTGTGTGTGTGTGTGTGTGTGTGTTCACGCCTTCTCCTGGGAACATGGTGAACCCATTAACTTCAATGTAGAATGTGGACCTCAACCTGACTTGAGAGCGCACAAATGAAACCAGAGAATAAGAAACCACTGAAAGACTGATATCAATTTTCGGATTATCACCACATTCAGACCCTGAAGCTAATCTTTGCTAACCATGTTTCCTGATACCAATTCACAGTTAATAAATAATGTATATGAGCTTTTTTGGATTTGAGCTGTATTCCACAGTCACTACTAGTTTAAAGCTTAACCTAAACCACCACAAGTATCAAAGTCACCGATTTAAAGGGCTTCAATCCAAAATGCAGTCTATCCAAAATGTTCCCTGCTATTTACTACTCAATATTTCAGAAACATAGATCATTTAATTTCATCCTCTATATAATGTTGTTGTAAGTTAAGGTCTGAAGATAGCCTAGCACTTGATATTTAATGATATGTTCTACTGTAATGTCAGCAATCATCTTGTGTACATTTTTTCAAATACTGGATCTCATTTTGGATCACGTGTGTGCATTTGAGACACATGGAGACTAAATATCCTGGTGGAAATGCACCCAAGACACACTGAAGATGGACAGTGATCCAATTACCCTAACCACCCCAGGAGGTGGCCAGAGACACATAAGAGCATGTTAGGTAAAAAAGTATTTCCAATTCACAATCAATAACTACAATCGCAGAACTAAACACTCACTCCACAAGTATCTTCTGTTGCCACGTATTTGGCTGTATTTCCTGATGTTTCCTTCAATTTTCCAACAGCATTAAGATATGGAGGGCCAGTTATTGCCTCCAGTAGGTCCTATACTGATTCCTACAGCCTGTGAAGATACAATAATTACATGAGATTAATAGTTTTGTATTTAAGCAAGAGAATGCTGTCAGGCTGCCAATGCATATTTGGGTTTGGCGTGGGAAAGAGCATTCTGACTATGTGGATAGTTTAGCTTCGCTTTTAGTGCCAGTGACAGTGCATATGAGCGCTCACCCACTTCACTCCACAAAAAAACAAAAAACTCCACAAAAAACTCACTCCGAATTCCCTCCATTTCCCCCCCTAATCAGCCATAGAAGTGTAGCCTTTTGAATGAAATGTAATCAATACTCTAAACATTGTATGATATTCATTCAACACAACAGGAAGAGAAAGACATTGTAATAAAATGAATTGGCTTGTTCTTTGACCAACATTTAACAAATGAGTCACAAATTGTGCATGGTAACTATGTGTGGCTCCCTGATTATAGGGGCAATCAGGCCTTCTGCAGGAAAACAGAAAAACTATTAAAAATATTAACACGCTCCAATTCATCCGATTAAACCATTAATCCAGTTCTTTGTCGAGGTGGCGGGAAGAAAATCTCTGTCCAATGCTTTAATTTACAAAATCACAGCAGGCGACATGTGGGCAAAGTGGTGATTTGAACATTAAATAAAAAAGTAATATGTCAGTAAGTTTTCTGTAAATGTTTGCCCATAATATAAAAACAAAACAGTATGAGGCTATGATAGCCTATCTGAACATTTACCATGAAACACATCCATGAAACAAATCTTGAAGCAAACACAACCAAATGATTAGATACTTATAACAGCACTCTGTTCACATGCTATGGGGTAAATAAAATCACTCTCTACTCTGTTGTCCTCAGTGTCTGTGTGGCAGGTCTCCAGCATGGTCAAACTGTCCACTGGCCGTTAATCTGTGATGTAAAGCTTATAGGGGCTACAGCCATATACGTAGATTAGAGGTCAGGCTAGCTGCCCTGCTCCAGTTGTGACTCTTGCTCACCTACAGGTCTACCTAGCTATGTAGGCCAATGTGCTCTCCTCTTCCTGGCCTCTGCTAGATTACCTTAGCATTGTACACTATCTAGCTATAGTATCCTATTCTTTAGGACGGGTTGTCCTAAATCCTGTTCGCAAATGCATTTTTTATGCAGTAGGAAGAGATTTGTCCTCAACGGAAATACCACAAAAAAGCAGCATTGAGACTTGAGATGTTGATAAATACTACTAGGGCAGAAAAACATTTCTTAAATTGCAAGGCCTTCCCCTTTAATACTCCATTGCTGGCTTCAGAGACCCTATAAAGTGTTGCCATTGGATTGTAGATCTTACCTATGTGGCCTGGGCAAATATGGCTGATCCTGCCCAGTCCCACTCCTATTCTCCCACCTATTCAGCCTCTGCCAACCGCCAGTCTACACGGCATATGTGTTAATTGACACATTACAATTACACATCTCACGTCATCAAACGACATGGCCCCACTTCACACCTCCCTGACAAATACCATGTGCCTCTCCCTAGTGTTATCATCAAGGTACCAAGGCTTCCCCACTAAGACTATTAAGTATTGTTTATTTCATAACAACCTACACAAAAACTGTTTGGTATAAAGCAATAAAACAGAAAATGATACCAAAAGACTGAAGCCTGGATGAATGTCAGCACGAATAACGCCATTACCTTCACAACCACAATTTCTGAAAACGGCATGAATAATAGACAAGGCAACAATACAATGTCCAATGCCTGAAACATGCTTACATCCAGTCACATGTCACATGACAACTTTAACGAATCCTGCCCCTGGTAACGATATCACAAACCCTACAACCGTGCAGAAAAATTACGTCAGCATTATCTGATAGGGCCAATGGGCAGTACGTCTCATTACCCAGCCTTCAAGTTAAAATGACAAGATATTTGGGGGAAATGGTTTGGTGAAGGTATAAAAGTCACCCACCGTGTCCGAGGATTTCTAAGTATTCCCTGGAATTTCATCTACTATTACTCCACTCGGGCTGGAGGCAGTCTGGCTAGAAAGTGGGTTAGGCGGTCACGGTCCATGCTTACTTCGCTACCTTGCTAGCAGGTGGACGGCTAGCCCCCTCTCGCCTACAACACAGTACCTTCCAAACAATACCGTTAGCTGTTAGCTGCAACTATGGCACATTGTACAACGCGTAGAGCAACGTTATTAACGCCAAAACAGCCACGGTTATACCATAACAATACCCTGTTTCCAACAAGATAGCGATTGGGCAGATTAATCGAGTGATACTTGCCTAATTGCCCCTCGCTGATGGTGAGCACGATTTGGTCCATGAGGAGAGAGCGGAATTCAACGTCCTCCTCGGCGCAGCGCTGTTTCAGCGCCCGGAGGATCTGAACCTGGGGATACTCCTGGCTGATACGCCGATCGGTCACAAACCAAACCCGAGAACACATTTTGGATGTAGAGTAGAGTCCAAAAATATGAGTGAAAACACACAGATGTAGCTGAGGGGGCGGCAGGTGTGTGGCAGCCGGGGATCCGGGGGTCGGGCAGCGATGGAAATAGCACAGAGATGCTCACACAATGGAGTGCAGCCCCTAGCTGAGCGAACAGGTTGAAATGTGGCTGAAGCAAGATCACGATTGAACTGCCGTTCGGATCGAGCCAGCGAGCCAGCTAGGATATCCAAGTTCCGTTACCGGCTTTGCTTCCCTTCATCTGCAGGCCTTTAGTCCTCCCAGATCGTACTCGGGTCTTTGTCAAAGGCAGATTATAGCGAACCGCGTTGTTCCAATACTAGCGAACCTAACGGTATTTTACGCGCACTTGTTCAACCGAGATGCAGCTCTTGGCGCTATTTGCCCGTTAGGGCAAACAAATCTCGAGCTGTACCGAGTTATATCCTCCGCTCGTCGTCTCGAAACTACCGACAAAGTTTTCTAGTGACCACAGCAGTTGGCTGGCTTTGCAAACCACAAAACAGTGGTAGGTTTATCACAATTGAACGACCACGACTACTCCCTCCGCTTCGTTTGGCTGCTATCCATGAGGTATTGGTGCTGAAAAGTGCACGATGTATGTTAGTCCTCAGGCACGCGCCTCGTTTACAACTCCACTTCTCCGCGTTCCCGTACAGTGGCTTCCGATTTGCAGTGACACCGACCAATCGCAACTTCTAAAGCAAACAACACATCCATGCACCATCTACGTTGTCCAAACAGAATGCAGAAGGTGTAGGCGGGCCGTGGCCATGCGAGCCAGTGAGGATGGTTTAATAGAAGTGGGCGTGAGGTCTGAGGCTGGTGAGAGCGCGCGGAGACAGCGAATCAGTGCAGAAAATAAATAAGTTGCAGCACGCGAGGTGTCTGCACACGAGTCCGCGCATTCTCCTAACCGGTTCAGACCGGGCGCTACAAGGAGGTTTGGCGAATACTAACGGCGCTGTTTCCATGCCGAAATGGCAGGAAATAGAACAATGTCATCACAACCAGTCTGTTCGTTCTTTCTTTTCATATTTTCCTTTCCTTTATTTTATTTTCAAACCTTATAACCTTATACGTCTAGTATTTCCTCGTCTTTTATTTCCTCGTGCATTCTGAAGGCTGTATCTAGTCATTTGCATTAAGATAGTGTCTAGTGTTCAACATTATCGTCTAAAGATGAATGTGTTCAGTGAATGATGAATGCGCTTTGGACATAAAAACATTTCCATGTGATCACCGGGCGAAATTGTTCCAGTGACCCATTTCTCTCTCTCTCTTTCTCTCTCTCGCTCCCTCTCTTTCTGTCTCTCCTCTCTCTGCCTTTGTGCGCGCGGGAGAAAGAAAATAAAACCCAGACACAGATTAAAAGCGTAATTAGCCGTAAGACTATCCTTAAATGAAACATTCGATTTCTGACTAAATGTGCATTGGCGCATTCGTGCTTGATTGCTTGAACGTCATCCACTCTAACAGGGTTTTTCCGCAAAATTGGGTTTGTTTTGGTTTGGCGTGTATAATTATGCAAGAAAGTCACCCACGAGCCACGACTCTCCTTTTTTGCCTTTGTACTCTGTGATTTCCTTGTTGCAGAGGAACCCCCAACAACGGAAAGCCTGCTGGGCCATATTCACCTTTTTTCAGACGCCATAAGCAGAGAAGCCACTACCTTGCCCACATGGCATCATATTACTTTAATTTCGCTCTGACCACCATTAGTTTACCACCGTGCGCATTTGTATAACATTATATATAGACTAAAACACACAAATATTTACAAAAGGTCAAGAACCGGTAGATGCATGTTTTTATTCCAACAAATCTGTTACAATACAACATGCAGTATAATACAACATAATATTTTGGTGGATGCTTTCATGCAACTTTCTAATACCATGTATGCATACCTTTTTAGCATGGGTGGCCACAGTGGGACTCAAACATATCTGAGCTATTCAGGGCCGCTTAGACATATTATTATTAAAAGGATGATTGGCAACCCGCAAAGAGTGAAATTAAAAAAAGGTTTGATATCCACAGCTTAATTATTCTGATTCTCAATATGACAGACGTGTAGTCATTCAATGTGTGTTTGCAGTACAAACCAACTATAAACACAAAACAAAAATGGCATCTCCGCTCTTTTTAACATCTCATTTAACAAGGAAATGGGCGATATTAGAGTAAACAAAGCTATTCACTCATTTTATATGTGCATTAACAAATCTCAAAATTGTTTGCATGGTTGCCATACCCAATTGACGCCTACGAATGTGCATCAAGTAGGATGAATGAGAGGCATACATTGTAAAGCGCTTGGATAAAAGCGCTATATAAATGCAGTCCGTTTACCATCCATAAGTGCCAATGCGTCTAGTGTGACACCCACTTCATCACAACAAAATGGATCACTCACATTCAATAAACAGCTGCATGAGGTAGACCTATAGATTTTTTCACTGCAGCTGTGTGCTGTTAGCAACATCACTGCTAACAACCCCCTGTTTTATTAAAATTGATCAGAGATGATAAAGGAATGACCATATCTTAAAGGGTAATCATTCTAGCTCTGTGTTAGTCGACTAAGTGACTATGTGAGTCGATGGTAGGCTTGGTAGTCTTCATAAACAGCAGTGAGACTCAGTAAACTCATCCACTTTAATGGAGTGCTGGCAGTCTGAATTCGTCCCCAGGGAGCCACTCCGGGGTCAGTCAAAGTGATACCTATAGGCGTTTGGATGAGCATCATTTTACAGTTGAAGTTGCGGCTGCATCGATCGAGAGATCACATTACTATAGTAATAAAGTTGTCTTTACCAATGACAATTATATTTAGCTTAAGAAGAGACAGAACCACAATTGATTTGTGGCTGACCTGTGACCTTCCCTTCACACCCAGTTTTCTGACACTGCACTTTTCGCTCCAAAATGCCTTGGTAATTTTGTGATTACATGATGCCCTTAATACGTCCAAGATGTCCATTAGGCAGCAAAGCAGCCCCACAGCATTATGGGATCTCCACCGTATTTGACTGTAGGTAGGGTGTTCTTTTCTTTAAAAGCGTAATTTCATCATCTGTAAACGAAGCGCTGATCTGCATTGCTAGAGAGCTCTGCCGCCTGTCACAGGTGAGTTGAATCACACTGCAAATGAGAATGTACAGTAGCCAATAGTGACGACCATGGCCACTTTAAAGTAGCAATAACACCACTGTTATTTTTTTTCTTTTGTGGTGATTGGAATCATATACCAACAAGTCCATAGAGAAAAAATGAAAATAAAATGAAAAATGAAAATGATTCTATGTGTGGGGGAATCTATCTCTATTTTTCTCTAAACTTTAATAAAAGTTTTTATTATTTTTTATTTATTATTTTATTATTTTTTCTTGTTGTTTGAGTATGTGCTGTTGTAAATTGATAGATGCATGTGTGAAGATTGAAAGTTGTCTGAACTTCCAATTAGTGTTCATTATAGTGTACATTATCATATAATAATCTATACACATTTTCAGGTTTCCCAGATATTGTTTTGAATATTTTTGTCCGTGTGCAAGGACAAAAATAGGATGTATGCTCAGAGTTGGTGGCCACATGACTGACCACTAGGCCACGTTTACTGCTTCAATACGGCGGCTGAACAGAGGTATAAATTAACCCACTTGGCTTTCCATACCCATCAGTGGTGAGCAAAAAAAACACATCAGTTGTGCTGTCCAATCACAGAGCTGATGTAGGAGCCAGACCAGACACATCCTCCAGCTTCACAGCGTCCTTGTTCAATGCTGCAAGCTCCACGGCGACAAACTGGCTGCTGCAGGAACAATGTTCTGATCTGTATGGACGACAAAGTACACTTCCGCTCTAATGTTTCACCCACCCATGTTTCCACCCTTTTACAATGATGATGAAAAAGACCTGTAATAAATTATATTTTTTCGTCGAGGATTGTGTACACCCCGATGAAGGTGGGTGAAAATAAAACATGGTGATCGCCCCGTTATTATAAATATACCGTATTGATTAGGAATTTTTTTACTGAATATTTGTTGTACCACTGTTTGGATAGAGGATCGTAATAATTATAGTTATCAATATAGTAGATTATACAGAATGCTGAACACCTTTTATCATCATGAACGCAAGATATTTACTGCAGTGTTATGAATATAAAGCCAACCCAACCTATAGGAGTCGCTGCATTTCACGATTTTACATTTAATGACTGAAAAGATCGACACATTATTTTAGTTTTTAGTGTTTTCTTTTTTTTTTAATTAAAAAAAAAAAAAATCCATTCTGTTGATGTTAATCCAAAATGCCTCAGATAAAAACACAGATAAATGTACATTCAAAAGACTTTCAATATTAAAAAACTAAAATAAATACAAACTCCTTGACAGTCCGCCAAACAGAAGTATTAGCTTGGTCTAGAGAGCCCCCTGGTGGCAGCTTTACAGACTACAACAGTTATTAAAGATTTTTAAACAACATTACACGATTTGTTTCATAATGAACTACTGCAGTTCTTTTAAAAACTTTCAATAAATCAATTAATTGTTCTCTATCATTCTCCTTGTCTACTTACTGCTCCACACTATCCTAGAATATTACTTAGAGCAGTTCAACCCTTCCTTATTTTCAACTGGAATAGGTGTATCCCAGAGAGTGATTTTCTTAAACTCTTTTAATTCCCCTTAATCTCAACATTAGTTTGTTGGCTTTCATTTTTTTCAGTCAAAGTATGTCATTTTTGGATAAATATATATTCCCTATATGCTGTATTGTACTGCTAGTGAAGTATAGCTTAAAATCCTCCATGAATACCCTTACTTTTATTTAATTATCCAGTGCAAGGACCCTCACCATCCAGATGAGTGCAGCATTGAGTTACATTTCACAATGAGAAAATGAAAATGGATCCATGTGTTGACAAAGCTCACAGACGAAAAACCCTTCATTTTTTCCAAGTCTGACATGATGTAGTCCTGTTTAAGGATTGAGCAAGAAGTGATATCACATGACTACTGAACAGAGTTTTATGTCAGCTTCTATTCTTAAATGTTATGGGTTTTCAAAAACACCATGAATGTGTTTGGTAAACAAGGAAAATCAATACCAGAGAATTGGTGTTTGCAGGGAGCTTACAGTACACCCAAGTACAAGTGTGACACTCAAGATAACTTCAAGTTTTCAGAAACAAACTGAAGGGTTGTGTCCAAACACATTTTTTTGCATGAGAAATGTAGCTTAAGTGCTGCTATTTGCAGTCGTGTGGAAAATCCATTTTCATTTAGGTCCACTTAACAACATCAAAACAGTCTTGTGCAGTCTTCCAAACAATTCTGTCTCTAATTTTTGATATATTAGATTTTTATTGTGAGAATAATCTCGATTGCCTTCTTTTGGATGTGTTTATTGCATGGTTTCCTAATGGGATTTGGTTTGGTTGCATGCCTAGGTGTTAGGTGGACTAGTACACCCAAATGTCCATTGTAGCCTACTGTGCCTGAGTGTCTCTATCCATTCCTGTATGTACATATTTACTGTGGTATTTGATGAGTGGGATTATGTAGCCTCAAGTAAACTAACAAAGTCAACAGCTTATGGCCCAGGATGGAAAAGGCCTTAGGTGAGTAAACTGACAAGGAGAAGTACTGTGGCAGCTAAAGCTATTGTTCACAGTGGCACTGTGGAGGCTCCTTTCTACAGAAGATGCTTTGTTGACTGTGTAGGGCATCTTATAATGCTCAGAAATCAACAGCATATGATGCCTTATGGTTGCAATTGTAGTCGGGCATTTTTGAAAGGTAGGAATTGCAGATGGGGGGAAAAGAAATCCAATATTTACAAACAATACACACATGCACAAACCATTCACAGCTGCAAAACACAACCACTCTCATGTGTTGCTGTCATATGCTGTCAAGCCGTTCTCTCCATACTCTGGACAACCAATCTGAAAGTGAATAAAACTGTCTTCAATCCACCTGACACTGAATTCAAATGACTGCTGTTATGAATTTTAGAAAGGAAATATCTCAGACTTCAAAATGCCCCTCCATAGCGTTTCCTAGAGCCACTTCCTGCACCCTCCAGTAGTGTTAGATTTTCAAAATCATGCAAGGGGGGGGGGGGGGGGGGGGGTGCAACTCTACTTCTACATCAAGCTTCTCCTCACACAAGCAAGGTTGGATCAACAAATTAGAGGTGTGCAGCCAAAAGGAAGAATGCCTCAACTGTTCTGAAAGATTGGCCTCAAACTCTACATTTCCTGGTTTAACCTAACAGCATAAGAGGTTTCAAGACACAGCATGCCACAATGCACAATTGTGCCTAAAAATATTCAGCAAAGTGTGTCGGTATACTTTGTGCCGTCTAGCAGTGAAAGCATTTTGACTCCCTTGATTCTGTGTCAGCGTAGTTGGACTACATTGTAGGTGTCTGGATACTAAGTGAAACGTTTTCTGTAGTGAAACTGCAGAATCCTCTGATTCACAGCTGTATTATAACAATCAGACACCCAGGTATTTTATCGGCTTGTAACAATTTTGTATGGCAATCTTAGCATTGTGTAAAAAAAAATATGAATGATAATGATTATGCTGATTATGCTATTATTATTATAACGTATAATAATAACAACAAGTATTATTATTATTATTATTATTATTATTATTATTATTATTATTATTATTATTATTATTATTATTATTATTATTATTATTATTATCCTATGTTGGACATCCTTGCCATTCATAATGAAGGTATATGATGACCTAGTGAAAGCTCATTAAATATTGAAATTGGGGACTAGTTAAGTGGATGCGATTTCATTTTTCCCTTTGTGGTGCATGAATTTATCTTCAACGTGCTCCGGCTGGCATTGGAAGTAGTTCCGGTGGTTTAGCAGGAGAGCGGAGCAGGGAGACCCGGGATCTTCGTTCGCTGCTGAGCGCAAATGCGAATAGCGGGTCAGGTCTGCCCGTCAGGACACTCAGATGACCGGAGCAGCGGTCAGTTTGACACCTGCAGAGTACCTTGCAGCCAGAGTGACAGCACCAAAGCATCAGAGGAGCTTTTGCCTTCGAAGGGGACATTTTTCAAGTGCAGAATAGGCGTCTGGAGCCTGTGAATCTGTGAAGAAGAAAAAAAATTGAGCCGGCATAAACACCTACGAGGGTGAGTAGCCTTGTGCTGGAGAATTGTCTGAATGTCAGTAAGCAGGGGTTTGGGATAAATGTCTCTCACTGGGAAAGAAACGAAAGCTTTAAACCCCGGGGTTGACTTAAAGGCAGGCTATGACAAGTTCCCTGTGCCTGTCACAATGTGCACGCAGACAGCCTTTTGTATAGCATTGTATCCCATAACCTCCACGAGATGAAGTCAACTTCCATAAGTTTGCATTAATGGTCGCACGGGACCGTTCAGACAGCGCGGGGGGGTGGGGTCGGCGGGTAACAGGCTGAGCAGAAAGGGCTATTTTACAAAACAATTACCCAAGTAGAGATTGAATTAGACAGTAACCCCGCTGAAAGCACTTTTGAAGTGGCTAACAGAGGAAGCGTGTACGGGCTGGCTTATAGCAATACGAAGAATGAGTCGGTCCACATTGATGTGTCCCCGTTAGTGGCAATGTAATTGGTGTCTATGTGGAGAGGCTATACGTTTTTACAATGGTGTTTCAGATACAAAGTTTCAAAAATCATGACAATAACAGTGTATCCTTTTTGTTCTTATGGCATAAAGTAGATTGTAGTAATACTGTAGTGAGAAATAACAGTAATGACATTTACTAGGTCACTTGAATTCATGTGTTATAGAGGATTTACAGGATTTAAAGCAAATACTGTATGTAGGTATGTGTGTGTGTGTGTGTGTGTGTGTGTGTGTGTGTGTGTGTGTGTGTGTGTGTGTGTGTGTGTGTGTGTGTGTGTGTATGTATAGAGCATTACCTGTATGCCTTAAGTTCCCCATCAAGTCAAGCTTTATCACAGTCCTGAGGTGCTTTGTGCAATCACCAGTCCTCACAATCTTAAAAAGGACATTTTCAACACATCCCTGTGTCCTTGTGTTGCTGTTCAACACATAATAACAAACACATACTGACATAATACAAATTGCTATTTACGGATGTTTGAAAAAGTAACAAATTTGTGCTCTTCCGACATGACATATCCTTTTTAAACAAGTGCGCCAGGTCAAAGGTTTCAAATTGAAAATGTGTTTTTATCTGCTATAGAACGAGTTTAGCCGATGCAAACTTTTTGACATACTGTAACTTGACATATTTGCTTCATTTGATTGTACCTTTTTTTCAGCAGTGCATGCAGGTCAGTTTAGTCTGGTGGTGTACAGAGTGTTAATGGTGCAGTTATGCTCAGTCTCTATGGATGGATTTTGCTTCCATGGGCTGCTCCAAATGTAAATGTAGTCTCTTTCCGTCAAGGGACCACAACCACACGCCACGAACACTGAAGAACAGTGACCATCTTATACTGTACGGGAGTCGTTATGTTTTCGTCATGATGCAGTGTTGAGAGCCAATACTGTACAATTGCATCTCTACAGAAACACACAGACAAGGAGACGAGGGAGGGAGAGAGACTACCCTGCTCCTGATTTGGATGCGCCTCTAATTCCTATCAAGATGAGAGCTGTCTGAACAGATTTCTCTCATCATTATTTGCACTGAGATTTACGTGCGCTCTTAAATGGTGTTGATTGAGGGTAATTTGGCTTTTTAATTGCAGAACAGCTGCCACACTCACTGCTGATTGCCATTGTAGACATTCTCAATAGATCACTCATAGACCTCTAAATGCTTCATTAAAACGTTATGCAGAATCGCATGAAATGTGCAGAGAAGGGACCCTCGTAATGTTTTCCTGATTTGTGTTATCATCGTAAAGGTCGTCGTAATTATTATCAATGTCAGCAAATGCAATGCTAAGAAATGAGTGGAGTATTGACTTTTTGAAAGTTGAATTAAGGGCTATTTGTGGATACTCTGCATGAATTTCATCTTTGTTAAGGGTGAACTCCATATGCAAGCATATGAATCAATCATGGTTGTCAAAATTAGACGCCGCCTCCCCCCATATTCATTAGAAATTATTATAATGTGTTCCTTTTTTTGGTGACTTCACGTACAGTTGTCGGGCAGCCATTCTTGTGTCTCATTGTTTGCCAAGAACGATTTGCCGACCAATTACAACATAATGGGGTTCACATCATGCACAAATAATGGTAAAGTCAATTTACGACTTTTTTTCTACTCAAAACAAACAGCAAGTTCCTTTATCAACTAAAACTCCTTTTTTTGTTTTTAAATATTTACCTTTAACCTTTAAAATGTGCGTAGAAATACATGTGGTGCATCCTGGTGTCTCTGCTGAAACTCAGCTGGACTAACCGGTCTCATCACTGAGCAGTCTATTACTGCATGCTTTTCCTGATGCGCCGAGCATCTCAGCTTCGGTCTCCATTGTCTGTGGCGTGCTGTGCAGAAGATGTTTGGCTGCCTCAACCGCAGCGTTGATCCCTGTGAACAGACATCGGCTCACCTTTGCATTCCAATGCCGTTATATAGGATCTGTTTTGAACCTCGGTGTACCCGGGGAGCATTTGCTGAGCATGAATACGCTTTCAGCACCGCCCTGCTTCACACTCGCTCGGTTACAGACAATCATGCGTAGGAGTTGCCCAGTCTGCTACCTTTTGACCAATGAACACTTCCATTAGAGCTGTTGGGGGTGAAGTGCCTTGCTCAAGGACACCTTGGTAGTAGTTAACGAGGAAGGGGTTTCTTTTGCTTCCCAGCTGGGGTTCACTCTGGTCTCAGTCTCCCCTCTAACCATTAGATTACTACAGCCCACGAATGCCATTCCTTTCCCCTGAGAGCATTACCAAATGTCTCACATGTTAAAGTGATTATTGAAATGGCTTGATATTACATGCAGTAACCAGACCCCCACAGGTGAGTGGAGCCCAGGTTCCTTGCACCCCGAATCTGCAGGGCGTACGCACAGTGTGAAATCAACTGTTGTTCCTAAGATGTCGATGCGCCACATAGGCCTGCTGCCATGAACACGAGGAATGTCCTGTATCACCAGGCTGGGAAGGAGATAAATTTGAGGATGCAGTAAGCTGATATTATGCAAACATCCTCTCCTTGAACTACCTCTAAGTTCTCTGAGTGCTCCCATTCACTCTGAGTGGTGTGCAGGCCACAGGAAAGTACACATAATATGAATTCAGATACAGTAAATCCTTTTATCTTGTCAAAAATCCTCTTTGATTCTGTTAGAAAAAGCATTTCTCTGATTCGAAAGGAGAAAAGTACAAAAGATGAGAACGGGGATGATCACTTTTTAAGGTCTTGTCCTTTGGAATGAACCGCGGCGGCGCTGCCAGCTACTTTTACGAGTGCAAGGCTCCCATCGTGGACCTCATGTAAAGCCTGTATCTTACACGAGCCTGAGAATGCTCTTGCTCTCTGCTGGTTATGTTTTAATGAGGAACAATTGTTAGGCAATTTGCATGTAAAACAATGTAATTATAAACAACCATCAAAAAGCTGTAATACTTCTAAAAAATGTAAATGATTCCCCATTACAAAGCGCAACAAAAACCTAAGCCGTGCCTCGGAGCCAGGGCCTCTAGGTTTTGGAGGCTTGCTTCCATTATTAATGCTATTCACAAGCCAAACTTTTTAGGTTGGCGCAGTTGGGCGCTTTAATCTATTTTCTGCTGTAAATTAATGAATTTTTAAAGAGGAGTAGTCCTCGCTGAATAGGGCTGGATGTGGGAATGCAGTTTGAGTCGTGGTGACGCAGAACTATAGCCCCCCTTTTACTTTGCTAAGCATGAGTTCACAAACAGCATCCCATCTCCCTCTTGGGACCTTTCGTCGGGGGAGTTTGCCGAAAAATGCTGCACTCCTATGTTTTATTTATGACAAAATATGCCTTTTTAACTTTGCCGTTGTCAGAATCCCGGATTGTGATAGCTTTTTCCTAGTCGGCAGTGGTAAATCTACTGGGTCGCTAACTCCCTCTACCACGGCAGATGTTTTCAGGTGTTATGTTCTGTGTGGGCTTCGCAAGTTAAATATTTTATTCCAGCCCTTCGGGGACTCAGTGGAACCTACTGATTTTCTAGCCTTCCTTCAATCAGCTTTGCTTTTAGACCTGAGAAAAAATGGTTGGATTCTGTTTTGATTGATTCTCCAGTAAAAGCCTATACACAGTGTCAATTAAATTCAGGACTGGAGTATCTACTCTTCATATTAATTCACTTGTTTGACGTGAAACTACCTGCAGTGCTCAGAAACAGCTGATGAAAGTTCTGGTCAATCCTGGATATGTCATCATTTTTTTAACACATCTTTTTCCTTCTTTTTCCTCTTTATTAGTTTACCTGACCAATTGCATCTCCAAGGGGCAAGGGCACAAAAAGCATCTCGGTTGAAACTGCACACGGCTCACATTGGTGCAGCTTCAGGTCTCCTCTGAGAGTAAGCAGACAGTATCAAACGATAATTACTTAACCCAACTCCATTGAGAGATGAGCAAGCACCCGCCACGAGGGCAGCTGATTTGCCTCGATATCTCATAATTGAACCTTTTCAGGGATAAGTTTTCTGGCACTGAAGCAGAAAGTAATTAAGACGTCGGATTTGGCTTTTTGGACGCTTTTCTCCTTCCTTTGAATAGCCCACACTTCTAGACATGACAGTGCTCAGTACGCCTACAGACTTTCTTTTGACACATTAGCCTTCCCCTTGCCAAGACAGTCCTTCCCAGAAACCCCCTCAGCTCGGCACACTCCGGGTGGGTATTTTGTCATAACTTCATTTTCCTCTGAAAATATTTTGATGCCTCCCTCCTTTGGCTCCCTCACTCCTCTCCCACCAACCCCCTTCGCTCCATTCAAAGTTCTCTATTAAAATGCAGAACTGTAAAGCCTCTCTCCGTCTAAAAGCCTGCTAGCAGCGGGGGGCTGTTAGCTGTTAGTGATGCATTCAGCTGAGTGAGTGCATCACAGCTACAAAGTCTAATGGGTGAATACATTCAATCACACACAAACCCTCAACTCCTTTAAAGGGACAATGTGCCCAGTTATGAAAGCTCCCTCCTCAGTGCAGAGCGATGTATTTAAATTCTTTGGAGGAGAATGATTTCCAGTTCATAAACATCCAAATCCTAGCTCTCCTTTTTGGACTAATGCTTGTAAGCTTTTCTGGAAGTGCCAGCTAATAGTTGCTAATAACGTGAAACTTTTAAACCACAAAAGTTTGAACTTTTTTTTTCATAGGTTTTTTTTTCATATTCAAAAAAGAGATTCAGAATCTGGTAAAAAGGAGAAAATGTTGCATTTTACATTTTCTCCTTTTACCAGATTTTGAATCTCTTTTTGACACCCATTAATGTTAGCCAATTGCCCGCTGGTGCCACCTCTATGCACCCCTGCACATCTACACTTCAAGCGCTCAGGCTGTTTAATCAAACACTGCTCCTCTGTATGATCAACTGCCAAGAGCTCCACCCCCCCCCCCCCTCTCTGCCTTTATTTACCATTCAACCACAGTGCTTTGAAACGCCTGCCTGGTCGGTGATAGTTTGTTATGTTTCCTACTCACTGATAGAAAGTTAAATCTTGTGGTCTTTAGACTCGTGTGCGCTGGGATTACCGCATGAGCACCCAAGCAAGCGTCGCAATCTCCACTGCCGCGCGAAAAGGAAATCAATTGTCAGCAGCGAGTTTTGAGTAGTCATGAAATTCATCTGTTATCGGTTCTAGGTCTACATGTACATGTGTTATTATTCATAGATGTTAAAGGTGCATAGATGTATTTAGTCATTTCCTTAACATTTCCTAACATGTATTCAGTAATTTCCTTAACACTTTTTAATTGACATGGTGTGATGATTTAACATCATTACATTTCTGGCACAAACTGACACCTACATTTAATACATTATTAATGGATAACAATTCACCAATTGAAGGTATTTTTAAAGGATAGTCGGGAACTTAAGTCCTTACGTCAACTTAAGTAAGGTTGACAAAATGGTAGCACTATCACCGACTTGATGCTCTTTGTTTTAGTGGTATTGGATGAACTTCAGGGAATATTTTCCAAAATGGATATATAATGTTGTGAAAACTCTGAAATAACTTACTTTGAAATAACTTACAGATAGTCGCAGTGTTTTTGGATGGCTAGAGTGACAGTTGAGGTTTTGAGGCTTGAACCTTGTTGCATTGGTGGATATCAAATCCATAAATTACCGATAGATAAACTACAAGCAGAGATATAATAAGCTAAATCTTCTGTACAGTCATCATTGTTTTCTCCTTCGGAGGCCGATGCAAAACAAAGAGCCGTTGATGACGGTAACAGTTTGGTGCCAAGGTTAGCCCAGTCACTGAGGGACCGGTTGACTGAGTTGACTAGGTAATTGGTTGCGTCTACCCCACCAGCAGGGCCCCTCTCCCCAGAAGCCAAGTCATGCCCCTCCTCCTCTTCTTTCCTCTCCTCTCCTCTATTACTTATCATCCCGAACGCCTCGCCGGGCTAGCGCTGCGCCGCTACACCGCACCGCCGTGCAGCAAGCAGCCCACGCTTCCAAACTCCCCAACAACAACAGCGGCGACAGCACAGCAGGTCGGGGCTTGTGGCAGGCTGATTTGCAGCTTGAGCCTCCTTTTAATGAGAGAAAATAAGTACTTGTTGTTGTGCGCCTTGTGCGTCGCCACCCCCCCCCCCCCCCCCCTTCCCCACCACCACCACCAGCACCACCGCCACTACCACTAGCACTGCTACCTTCCCCTCAGCGAAAAAAAAAGGTGCACTAATTAAGATGGCTTCCTGGGAATTGGGAGTGGGGCTGGCTCTAGCTTCTCCCACTGTGGCAGGGCCTTGAGGAGGAGACGGGGGTGGCGTTGTGCAAGAGGCCTCATCGGGCATATCCCTCCTCTCCACTCCTCTCTCCTTCCCCTAGTCCCAATCCTTGGCTTGTTTGGCTTGATGAGTGTGTACTAAACATTTGTGTTTTTGTTTTTTTTCTACTCGTAATTAAGGGAGGTTTTTGCAGGCGCCGAGTGTTTCCCTTCTTCTTCCTCCTGGTGTATCGGGCTCTCCGGGGGGATTGGTGGAAAGAGAGACAGAGGGGTTTGTGTTCCTCCTGGTAGGCAGGCTCATTGAAGTTCTCCCAGCTAGATTATATACAGTGAGCGTGAAAGGAAAATGCGTGGGCCAAGTTCTTTGTTGTTGAAGGACACACGAAGGTTATTGTATGGGATGCAAGATGAAGGTTTAGATCTAGATTGCTGTATCCTTAGGAGGCCGAATCCAACCAGCTGTGGTTAACTCTGCATTGGCAGGGTTTAGTACGGATACCGGCCTGCTCTGTAGCCTCCTCTTTGATGGGTAAGACTTGTGGGGTTACCTGCATTTCCCAGAGTGTAGGATTATTTGCTTTAAAAAGCATCGAGGATTGAGCAATTCTATTTTTGTGTTGTGAATGTCGGCCTGAGTGCATCATCCTGATCCCAAAGATGAGTAGTTACATGACATCGTGACTCCAGGGTAAAGAAATCTACCAATGTGCAACTGATGGAAGTGCAGAACAATTGGTGAGCACATTTTCTTCCATGTATCAAAGGATTGCCTTCCCTTCATTCTGACTTATACTAAAAGTATTTACCAAAAAAGTTTCTACTCTGCTTACGCAGGACTAAGTACAGCCCCACTCTAAAAATAGCCAATAAATTAAAGCTTCTTGAGTGCTTTTATTGTTTGTGTCTGTCTGGGTCTGAACAGGATCTGAGGCTGACATGGGGGAGGGGGCTAGACATGGTCTTGACAGGAGAGTGAAGCACGTCGACAAGTCAGAGAACCGGAGAACAGCGTGGGGGAGGTTGGGGGGTGGGTGGTGGGGGGGGGGGGGGGCATACGGGGGAGAGGGAAGGGGGACGAGCCTTTCAGCTCCTCTGGAGGGTTGGAATTCCTCCCGAGCTGTTCCCCCCATTTGGCAGGCACTTGTGAAAACAATTCCCCAGCTTTTAGTCACTCTGCAGATCCAATTGCCATTTCCACTTTGGAGGGAAAGAGAGTGACAGGGAGAGGCAATCCAGATAGACAGAACACAGAGAGAGAAAGGGAGAAGAGTTTTAACCGGGCTGGACGGATGCCGAGGCCAGCCGAGCGGTTGTGCGATATTAATATCTTATGAAGGCTGTCTGGCAGAGCGGGCTCACCATCTTGTGTGGTTTTGTGTTTGTGCGTTGCAGCAGTGTTCGTTGCAGCGGCTAAATGAAGAAGTTGTGAACATGCGCGAGGGAAGGACTCTACCTTTCACTTCTGTGAATTCCCCAGATGCTCGGGCCCAAAGAGAGATGGAAAGGAATGGAAAGAGTAAGACACCTAACTGATACCTTTGTCCTTCACATTGTTTTGCTTCTCGTCTGTGTAATTAATGGAACACTATTTTGTTATTATTAATTGGCTTGTCGCACGCACAGACTGTATTCCAGGTCATTCTCAGAGTCATATTTCTGTGCAAAAGTAAAGAAACCATCAGCCGAATGTTGCATTTTCCCTCATGTAAAGCTGCATAATGTACACAGCCATGTGGACTATAATCGTCTGTGTGTTTCTGTCAAGAGTGCTCCCCTCTTCTGTTTTGACGCTGCATGTGTCTGCTCCAGCAGGACATGCATGTATGACATGAATCGATGTAGTAAACAAACCTCTTGCTCTTCCAGACTTGAGCCAGGACCGCTGCGCAACAGCCCTCCAGTGAGCCAACGGAGATCCTCCACACGCCACGTCACCGAGCCTCCACCCTTTTTCCCCCTCTGACCTCTACGACACCCCCCCCCCCCCCCGACCCCACCCCCCGCGGCACCATGACCTCTGAACTGGAGAGCAGCCTGACCTCCATGGACTGGCTCCCCCAGCTCAGCATGAGGGCGGCTATCCAGAAGGCAGACGCGGGGCACCACCACGGGCACCACCACCACCACGGGCACCACCACCACGGGCACGGGCCGGGCAAGAAGGTCGCCCATCTGGATCCGGGAACCACGCTGGACCAGGAGGAGGCTGCTCAGCACAGGGACGGCAAGCCGCCCTACAGCTACGCCAGCCTGATCACCTTCGCCATCAACGGCTCGCCACGCAAAAGAATGACCCTCAGTGAGATCTACCAGTGGATCTGTGACAACTTCCCCTACTACCGAGAGGCGGGCAGCGGCTGGAAGGTAGGAGGAGAGAGAGAGAGAGAGAGAGAGTGAGTGATGGATACGGGAAGTGGAGTCGTGCTAATACTCATGTCGCCTTCGTAATGATGAAATCTGGTGCCGTCGTTACCTAGAGGAGCGCGGAAACCTTTCAATGAACCGCCATTGATTGACAGATGCCTCTCGCCACGTTCAGACGACATTATTAAATCCTTATGTAAATGTTGCATTGCAAATGGTGGGTAATGTGAGCGGAAAGGTGGCTGTGTTACCGGAGACAGATGAATAGATCCCCACGCTTGTGTCTGGGGGATTCTCTACCTTATTAGAGAAGAAGGGGATAGATATAGTCCTTCTACTGACACGCTGAAAAGGCTGTCTGAAAACTATCAACTAATTCATCTCTCTGAGATTTTCTCAGAGTGGGAACATTTCTCTTTTTCTCTCATTATTTCTCTCTCTCTCTCCCCGTTTCCCTTTCTACCTCTGTCTCCCAAGCCCTTGCTCCCCCTCCCTTTTTCTTCTTCTTTCTCTCTCTCTCTCTCTCTCTCGCCTCTCTTCTTCTTTTCCTTTCACTAACCCGTGTTTGTTCCCTGTCTATAATCTTCAACACACCGTTCCCTGAGCGGAGATGCGCGCCAGCAGCAGAGACAAAAAGGTTGTGATACGAGCCAGGTTGTGTTGGCAGAGCTTCTTACCTGCATGTAGGATTCAATCAATTAGTTTGCTGTTCAGAGAGAGGATAGGGGTTTTCGAGACCCTTCAGTCTTCCTCTCAGTGCGGTTTATGACTGGCTTCTCTTGCCGGTAGGGCTGTATTTGGGTGCCAGGATGTTTTGCTGTCTCATAATTACACCTCTAGATTCGCTGTGTGTGCGGCTGCATTCCAGTATCATCATTAATGGACCATGTTGATAGTTTTTATTTGCACGTATTGTCACATTTTTACATGGTTTCAAATCTGCCTTGATTGTTTTTTTCAGGGCAGAGAGTGTGTTGAGAATATGTAATCCAAAGCTGCATTGATTTACACTTAGGGAAGGGCCAAAGTGACAAAAAAGTGATACAATATTTTTCAAAGTATATCATTATTTTACTTATTTTTATAATAAAATATCTCCATTGCATTTATTTAATGGTGTGATTAAATGATGCATTGGCCATTGTATAACAAAATAAAATAAAAAGTAATGAAATGGGAAACAGGCTACATACCAGATTGCTAGAGGATATAGCTTCTCTGTTTGGGGGGTTGGGGATGGTGTACTGCGGTTCTTGGTTTTCCATCTAACTCAATGAATTCTGCTGTTTTCTCCATGATTCTTTTTGTTTTCGTGCCATCACCAGTGAGCCGCTGTGTATGGATTGTTCTAGCGTTTGCTGTTTTTGCTTGGCTAGCTGCTGTTGCTGTGGTGAAGTCCTTGTGCTCTTTAGGGTGACATGACTTTGTTGTATTGAAATGTTTCATATTGGACCCCCCATGTGGTACCTTGGCTTGGCACAGCTGGCATTTTGCAGTTTTATTATCCTTATTAACCTCGTAGATTCGCCACACTGCTGACATTTTTTCCTCCTGCCAGACATTTTTATATTGTGCAATACATGTTGCCGATCCGAGTACCTAGGAGCCGGATCGGTGCTGATCCGATACTTACAGATGCTATCGGTGCACCTCTAGACTGTAGAATACCAAGTTCACACAGTTTTCTCTTCTAATACCAATAAGTAATAATAAGTAAAACTGTAGCTCTGCGGAGAAAGAACAATTTTCACAACCATTGATCTGTGCATCAAATGACATTTTATTTTGAAGTATGCACATTAACAAATGAAAAGACAAATCCACCCGAAAACACTTTACTACTGTTAAAAAACAGATATTGGTGATGTACTTTGATTTCTGGGCCTATTTTGTTGTTTGATGGTGTATTTTTTTTATTCCCATGGATAACTGGCCAAACATAGATGACATCACATCACATCCAGATATTGCCAGCGCAGCTACAATGAAGTTTGATAGCAGAAAATGTTTCAGTGCTAAATGCCAGGTTTTGGCCAATCAAGAAGTAAGGGCTTCTTTCCAGACAAACCATTTTGCACCAACGTTCAACAACCATACAGGGAGAAATCCATCATGGAAGAGGAAGACATATTAATGTCCCCACTGGTGCTGCACAATTATCACAAAAATTATAATTGCAGATTAATTCCCTTGATATTGTAATTGCGATTATCATTTCGATTAATAGAATTGCAATTAAATACATATTTTATGTTGGCAGCTGCATATATTGTATTCTGTATAAACAACCAAAACTAATCAAGCCGATAAAGGATGTGTAGTGATGCAAACCTGCCGCTCCCCCTGCGTCTCCCAACCCTCGAGCAACCTCCCCGGTATGATCTTGGGGAAAGTCTGCTGTTTGTAGGCGTCTGCTTTTCAGTGTAAAATCATTATCAACATAATGAACCGTTGGGCCTCCTGATACGGTTCCATAGTTCTGCTCGACCACAAATCAGTTGTGGTCGCGGTGTGCCACTTGTTTCAGCTCCATCTCAATGTCTCTCCGACATTTGGAATAAAGTGCAGGAGGAGCAACTTGGGGGAAAATGATTGCGGGAGGGGATCACGTGTCTCTCACCCAGGGTGTTGATCATGCTTTTAAAACCTTTGTTGTGCACAGTGTTTATCGGTCTTTTGCTGAATAAAACGCGATAGCTCTGTTTGCCTTCGAGAGCTTGC
Source organism: Hoplostethus mediterraneus (assembly GCA_034670385.1). Lineage (NCBI taxonomy): Eukaryota > Metazoa > Chordata > Actinopteri > Trachichthyiformes > Trachichthyidae > Hoplostethus > Hoplostethus mediterraneus. Next base: position 16,733,037 of record JAXDDW010000001.1, on the reverse strand, counting down.
TGGATTCGGGGATGCGTGTAATGGTCGTCTGTGTCGCGGGTCTAACATTACTGGGACTCAGGCCCGGTTACAATGCTCATTTCCTGTTTAGAGCAGTTTGAAACCATGTCGGAAAAACTTGATTTTGACACACATCTCGATGTCCCCACTGACAGTAGGGGTCATGGCTCTCACTTTTTCTAGACTTTTTCTTTTTCTTACTATCGACGTTGCTGTCGGTATTGCTGTTGCTCCTTCCACCCACGTGCATAACCCACAGCTGAACGGAAGACATTCAGGCGTGTTCACTCGGGGTTGTCGAATGGAATTGTGGGAAACGTAGGGAATCACTAACTGAAGTAGAAGTAGAAAGCAGCTTGAGGTAAAGTGGGTGCGACAAATAGGTAAATTACAACAGTTGCACTCCTGGAATGCGTTGAACATCACAGATTAATGATGTCTAACAGTGTAAGAGGATCTGACGGTGGGATTTCCCTTTAAATCCCAGATTAACAGAGTTAATGTAAGCAGTGTGAAATGTCTAGCGCAGTGTAGAGTACATAATGTACATAATGATCTCTCAAGTGATGCCGTGATCTTAGAACCAACAACTCGCAGGACCCTTAATGGCTGCAGCACTTAAAGGAAGAGCGCAGGTTTCGTTTCCTAAATGTTAGGCTGTCAGAATATATTTTAGGCCGTAAACCTTTCGCTTCCCAGGAGGATGAACCCGGCTCGGCTCGGCGCGGCGCGGGGCTCGCTTTATACCAGCCACGGCCATCGCGAGGAAAAGTTACATAAGTCCGGTTCATTCCAGTTCAGGTGATTGCTGTCAGCTGTACACAGTGGGATGTAGACTCAGGGAGATCGTCTGGCTGCCACGTTCAGCAGACACTGTCGGCTCACGCACAGACGTTGCACGTGCACGCTTTCATGTTTTCCCAACATACAAGCTTTCAGAAACGCCTCGTACGCGGTCCGCCGTAACACGCAATCTGCTTCGCCCTACGCCACGCATGCATATGGGTGCAGACACACACACACACACACACACTGACACAACCCTTCACCCTCTACCACACACACACACAGACAGACACACACATATACACTCACACACACCAAGAGACTCCCATTCAGGTAGGCTGAGTACGTGTGCAGTCTACAGATTACACACGGGCAGCTCAGCAGGAGAGGAGATGGGGAGAGAGGGAGAGGGAGAAAGAGAGAGAGACAGATGGGGGGGGGGAGAGAGAGAGAGAGAGAGAGAGAGAGAGGAGACTGTCAGAGAGCAGAGGAGAGTTTTACTACCCAGCACACGCACTCCGTCTGCTCTGTATGATAATGTGAGGGTGCAGGAATGGCAGGGTTGAAACCAGGACAACACACACACTCACATGCACACGCACGCGCACACACACACACACACACACACCCTGCAGACACGCACGCATCCATGCACACCAGCATCCATCCACAAAAATCACACAAAAATGTACACTGATTGAAGAACGTAGGTATACCGTCATGCACGTGATGCACCCCCACACACACACACATGCACACACACACACACACACACTAGCAAGCACATTAGCTGGCCAGTCTACCCAGCCATTATAATCAGATAGCTTGCCAAGGTCATGAGATTTGTGTGTCTTAGCTGGAAATGAATATGGAGAGCTCTTGACATCTGAGAGGTCATGATGAGTGGCATCTTCTGAAGCCACGGAGGACGCTATGAAAAATTAGTAACACACTACCAGGAAATGAAATAGCGCATGCCATTTTGTTTCTGGAGATCTTCTTCACTTCGAGATTCATCTTGTGTACTTTCTACTTTTTAAGATGACACTCTACACTGACGTAGACGGCACAGCATCAGGCTGCGTCATTTCACCGTTGTTTTCAGTTCGTGCATCTCTCTGATGTTTGCTTTACCAACCTCTCTCCACTGTCCTCCGCTGCGCCCGCGCGGCTCTACTTTCCCATGCCCTCTGCAGCGCCCTTGCAGCCCTTTCACACCCACGTGTCCCTGCACTCCACTGGCCCTAGGTTCCACCTTCACCACAGCCCGTAATCAGCATGGAGCAGGAGAACAAACGCGCATGGATCGCTCCCTCTCTCTTTCTCTCCCTTCCTTTTATTGGTCAATAGGTAACAGCTTATGAAATCATCTGTTGGTGTGCCTGGGTCAGATCATGTTCATAAGCTGAACTGAAATGACAGGAAATGTTGCCTTTTTTCAGACTCCTTTCTGTACATTTACCAATCAGAGGAGCTTCTAATCCTGACCTTACCTTTTAAAGCCTAACTTCACCATGCTATTATTACTGAAATGTGAAAGTGTTCCCATTATCTACCACCTCCTGCAGTCCAGACCTTTACCTTTAGCTGAACGGCCTGTACGGTCTGCGGTGACTAACCCTGCTCTCCCGTGACCCCTGTCGCCTCAGGCTAGCTCCCATGCAGCCAGGCTAATTGCCTGCGAATTAGCGAGGCCTTATGTGACGTTACAAAGGGCAGCGCTGCCGTGATGGCCTTTGGCTTTTGGCTGAGCATTACATGTCACAGACAATCACCTGATATGAACCAGTGCCTGGCCATTATTCTGACTTCCATCCCGTCCTCCCTGCTCCGTGGGAGATCTGTGACTGAGCACGGTGGAGGTCGGTGCACAATGTCAAGTGTACTCATGTAGGGGAAGGCTGTCGTCATTGGCTGCTGGAAAATTATTATGTGACTATAATGGCATAGAGGTCGCTGAGCTAGAGTCTCATGAGCACAACTGAGATTTTACCACTGCTAATGTGCTTATTAAGATTCAGCTGTGGGAAACTGTCTGTGCATATGCGTGTATCTGTAGGTATCTGAACATCAGTGTGTGAGTGTTTGTATATTTGTGTACAAGAGAATGTGTGTGTGTGTGTGTGTGTGTGTGAACCTGCATATGCATGTGTGTTTGTTTGTGTGAGCATGCATTTGTCTGAGTTTGTGTGTGTTTTGCAGAGAGTCAGTGTAAGAAGGATTCCTGGTGGCTGAGAAAACGCCTCAGCCAGCCGGATGCTGTATTGAGCTGGTCTCACCTCTGACTGTGTGTTTATCCCCCCCGTCACCTAGTAACACACACACAGAGCTGTTACGTATATCCCAGCATCCCCAGTTCACATGTCACGCCTGTCCAGTCTGCCGGCCAGATGTGCGTGTGTGTCAGTGCACTTGCTCCGTAGGTCTCAAGGTCAAAATCTCCCTCTTGGAAATTGGAGACTTTGATATTAACGTTAGTTTTTCCAGCTCAATACTGACTCTAAAATGACATACAGTACATTTTTTTCAGTACATTTTTTCCTGTGTAACATTTGTACACATCATTCATTTCGTTAAGCAGAATCAGACCGTGCTCAATTTATTTTCATAACAAAAATGTCCGGGAAGAATCCAGCCTTTTAAAGCTTTTCAGTACCTTTTGATACCTTTTGATGTCTTAAAACCATCCTTAATAAAAAAAAAGCAATTCTTTTAACTAAATTCTGTGGCGTTAATTACAAACACGAATGTCATAAAATCAAAAAAAGGTCACTGCTGTGTAATACTCCCAAGGTCACATTGGAAATCTTAACAAAGCGTTGAGGAAGCACATAACTAACTATTGATGTAATTTATTCTGCTGCCCACCAGCAATTCAGAACACAAGATAGAAAACATGCCGATTGGTGTCGACAATTTACTGTGCTGTGGTTGAGTACACCTGTGATCATCGTAAAATGTTAATGTTGCCGGGAGGTTCAAAGCACAGTGAGGAGGTTAATGCAAAGCAAGCCGCCACAATGTACTCTTTGTGCTACACCAAAGAGTCAACAAGCAGTGAAGGATAATCATCTCGCTCGCCGCAAAAAACATCTCCCAGAAATAACCACAACTTTTCCAGAAATCAAGAGGCAATAGCCACAGCTCTTTGGAAAAAAAAAAAAAAAAAAACTCCAAGAATGAGCCATAGTGTCCACCTTCATCATGTTTGGGCCAGGAGACTTAAATGTATCCTCGCACAAGATTGAGCTACATCGATACTTCCATGTTTTTGATTAGACAATTTTACATTTGAAATATCAGGTTTTCTACTCATGCTCGAGCGAATGCAGCTGTTTCGTAGCCAAACGTCATCACCACGGACATCACGTGTAAGTCTGGTAGAATGCCGTGACACTTTTTGATGATGCAGTATATACCAGAGGCACCCTTCCTCCACCACATTTGTATTTTTGGCATCAAGTACTGCTATCTCTTTAAGACCAAATTCAACTAATTTTGGCAGGGTATCATTTTTGGACCCCCCTCCCATCCCCCCCACCCCCACCCACACACACACATGCATACAGCTATTAATTATACTTGCGTGTGTAACACTGCTAGAGCTTTTAATTACATACTAATCACTAATAGCAGTCTCAGTATTAAATTCTTAATTAAAAGCGAGGCATTTCCCTTGCTATCTCCTTGAGGATTTGGCACCCATCCAGCACCGCATTTCCCTGTCTAACCAGCCAGGGCTGTGGCACTCTCCATATGGCTAATAATAGGCTAAGAGCTGGTTTTCCTAACACACTGGAATGCAACAATTACACCAGAGAAGGAGCTTACACTGTAGCCCCGGGTTTCCTAAACTGTGGATCAGGGGCCCAAAATGAGTCAGGGGCCTGCCTCCGATCGGTCCCGGTATTACATTTTCATTTTAGAAATTTCATTTAGAAAAAAAAATGATAGATTTTTCATACGACCGCTCAGGTGTATATGGTGATTTGCGCCAGTGAATACCGTCTGCTCCTTTCCCAAGTAGGACCGGTCAGATAAAAGGGACACTGATATTGTCAGCTAGTCTTCACCTAAATCTTTGTACTGGCCTAAAAACCTACAGGGGCCCATAGCTACAGACATTATCAGTGACAAATTGTAGTGTAAAGTGTAGTAATACTTGTTTACTTTTACAGAAATGAATGTAAATGAATCAGAACATTTTGTTTAAAAGCTGAATTTGAGTTACTAATGACAGGAAATCTGCAGAGAAATCAGTGCTTGATCATTTTGCGTCTGTCCCTTTTATTGTTTGTGCTCTGCCGTTTACAGTTTTTCTCAGTTGCTTTGGTCACTTTCTCAGAGCAGAATTGAAATTCTCAAAACTACTTGTTCAACCTCCACATCATCTAGTCACTTGTGCACAAATTGCAAATGCTTTGACACATTCATGCAAATGATTATGTACAACCGTCTGTCATTATCAATAGTTTATGTCATGCTGATCAAACTGTATTATATTGGTTCTCTGTTGAATAGTCTCACCCCCCAGAACATCGAGGCATTAGTTCATTGAATAAGTCATTACATGCAAAATGGTTGGAACAGTTGTCATAATCTGTCAAGCATATCAAGCATGTCAACCATTTCTATTAGACTTTTGTGTCCTGAATTGATGAATTGCTCTCAAGTGAATCTTGACTTTCACTTCAGTTTTTCTCAGTTGATTTGGCTCAATTCTCGAATTACAGTTGAAGTCGTCAAGACAATATTTTGTTACCTGAGCACAACAGAAAGAGCATTTCTCTTTGTTACCATTTGCAAATGTTTTAGCACATTTCGGCAAATGACTAGCAATTATGACAATTTGAACAATTATTGGTTGTATATGTCTTTTGAATTGATATATGCCAGACAGAAAAAGTGCAGCCTTGTGTATTTTCAATCATTGCCATCAAACCCTTCGCCATAGTTTCCATCAGAGTAACTGTTATATTGACAACATGGCATGTTTACTCTCTTGTTTGTACTCAGTGACACAAGGACTTGTCATTCTGATGGCACTGACAGAAAAGAAGAAATATTTACTTTTGAGAGATGAACTAAGGATTTTGTTACAGGCTTTTGCAGGTAATCCATTGTGTGTTGCTATTTGTACCAATTGTTTCGAGAAATGCGCTTACTGTTTTGCAAATCGAGAAATGTACTAAAGCGACTGAGAAAAACTGTAACTAGTGGTACTACATGTATTATTGCCTGTACCCTTTTACATTGAACTGCCAAGGCATTCCAGGTCTTTCTCTATTCCTGTTGGCCAGCTGGTTCAGGTTCAGCTGTCATGAACCCGGTTCAGTCCTGTGCAGCCAAACTCACTCTAGAGGACTTCACTCCATCAAGTGCACAAGAATAGGGAAGGAGGCTGTTGAAGTCCTCTCTCCCTCCCTCTCTTTGTTTCCTTCCTCCCTGCTCACTCCCCTCCTCCTCCCAGCCAGCCCCTGACAGAAGCTGTCACTTTTGCTACAGCGCTGCACTCGACGGCAACCAGCAACAGGAATTTTGCCACCGTGACCTCTCGTTGCCCTCCGACCTAGTTTGGTCTCGCCTCTCCGCGGGCTGCCATCTTTGAAATGCTATCTTAAAATCAGGGCTCAAAGGATTTGTCGGTCCAAATCACTCACACACGAGAAATCTCCTCGATGTGACACGGGGACGGCGGCATGCATCCGAGGAACTGTTTCTAACTTGGTAGTTTAGGACGATTTAGGACACATTTCTGCTGCAGCGTGAAAGATATACCTCATGTTAGTGTTGTTACTGTATTGGAGCTCCTCCAGATCCCCAGAGACAGCAGCAACCCTGCTTCCACCTCCTCCTGAGATGTCTTTGTGCCTATCAGTCACACACACACACACACACACACACACACACACACACACACACACACACACACACACACACACACACACTCACTCTCTCTCTCTGTCTCACACACATGTGTAAGCTGGCACGACACACACACACACACACACACACACACACACACACACACACACACACACAAGACGGATGAACAGGCGTGTGCACGTACACATACACAGACGCATGCACAGGTGCACCAACACCTGCATAGGTACACACTCAAACACGTGTACAGGTGCATGCACAGACAAACTCACAGGTGCACACACACACACACACACACACACACACCCTGTGTATGAATGCAAGCACAGCCTCACTCAGACACACACACACACACACACACACACACACACACACACACACTATTCATCTTATAGATGACTTCAGTGAAGTACTTCAGTGAGGCAGTGGAGAGGGCGGGGGAAGGGTCCATCAAATGAAATGAATATGTATTAGAGCGGGTTTGAAGTAGTGACTTGTATTCAACCCCGCATTCTCACGGAGCGTCTGTCACTCTTTCACCGTCAGGATATAATAAGGCGTCTCAATGATGTTTAGAACCCAGGAGACTTTTGCATCAGAGGCGCTTGTCCGTATAGACACGTACCCCCACATTCCCTCTTCCAGCCGGCTCCAGCAGCTCTTTGTATCCAGTGTGCCTCCCTGCACCCTCGCTCTCTTCCTCTATGTAGCTCCTTCCCTCCTCTCCTGCCTTTCCTTTAAACTTTCCCACATTTTACGCTGTCTTTATGCACTGTATGGGTTCAGCTGAAAGTTAATAAAATCCCTTTTCCTCCAAGTAACCCCCCCACCCTCCCCTCCTACGTCTTTCTCTCTCTCTCTTTCTTTTCTGTGTCTCTCTCTCCCTTGCTCCATCTGTCCGTGGGCACTGTAGGACTATTCCTCTGACACTGCAACACATTTGTCCCGAAGTGCATGGCAGAGACTCTCCTAAATACTGCTGTGTGTGTGTGTGTGTGTGTGTGTGTGTGTCAAACTCCACAGGACCTCCATTGGTTAATCTCCTGGCTAGCAAACCTTTTGCCCTTTGACCTCACTCTCTCTATATAGATGGTGGAGCGGGTTTCAGCGGGATTTACTCAACCAAGCCCCCGTGAAGGGAAATAGACTCCCAGCCAGTCGCCTCCCTATAACAGCTCGCCAAGCCACATTAGGGAATCTGAAACAGATTTCAAACAACAGATCTCTATTTTCAAGCGAAGACTGAAGATCTAGTTTGTCTCTTTTCCCCGACCCCTGACCCACAACCATCTCCACCACCCTGATGGCCCAGTGCAGTAGTTTTTACAAAAGGGTGCACATAAATCTGTTATGTTTTTGTCTGTCCTGGGTTATCTATTCCTTTCATATGTTATCTTGTCTTTTAACAAACTTCACTTCTTTTGTTTTAACTAGCATAACATGTGTTGAGAACATGCAGTTGAACTCTGTTGTGTTACTTCTGTGTCGTTGTGTTGACTGTAACATATCTGTCACCGGTGTCAACAGGTAAGAATGGTAAAATGATAAGAACTGATGACTTGTAATGCTACCACTAGTAGCAAGTAGCTAACTAGTAGCTAAAACTGGTCAGTATGCTATACCCTGCAGTTGGGCCTCTAATGCACCCAGCAGCATTATTAGAGGGGGATCAGTGTTGTTGTGGAATCTCAGTTTGGAGGAAAGGCCCCTCCGCATTTCACTCAGTTGCTGTGACCCAAATCTTCCCAACCTTCCCACTTATGTAACTTAAATCATCCCCATCTGACCTGTTTCCCAAGCATACATGCACGCAGTATACACACACACACACACACACACACACACACACACACACACACACACACACACACACACACACACACACACACACACACACAGCTGTCAGAATATCTCCTTCTGGCTCCTTTAACCTGCACCTTCCTTCCTATGTGCATGTCACACACACACACACACACACACACACACACACACACATTCTCTCTCTCTCTCTTGTACATACACTGTGTACTCAACTTGCTGTTACTTCTCTATCTGTCTCTGTTTCTTTTGATTTCTCTTACACTCGAACCTCATCACTTTTTTGTTCATCTCATCTCTGACCAACACACACACACACACACACGGTCACAGTCACACTCACACATCTCTTCACTCATTCCCACACTCCTTTCTTTTCTATCATCATCACACTCCTTCCTTCCCTTCCCTTCCATCCCTCTTTCTTTTCTCTCCACCCCCACAGCGTGTTTCCAAAATCTGACTTTTTGTCACACATCACATTACATCACATTGCATTTTGTCAAAAAGTCATCCATGCTTAACAAGCCCGTCTTATGTAACTAACTGCTTCAAGTCCAGGATGTTGTACCCTAGGTTAAGCTACAGCCCCCCCCCCCCCGCCACACACACACACACACACATATATCTAATAATAACTGTGATGCTGTAAAAACGGTTGTTTGACCTTGTTTCTCCGTGACACAACTCCAACCCCTCAAAATTTGTAATATTTGTAATTGTGTAATATTTGTGTTATGGATGGACGCATGGATGGAGTGATGGTACATACAAGCAGGGACCCACAGCCATACACATGCACATACACACTCTTACATACACAAGTTACATGCCCTGAACCCAATTAAATCAAGCAAATTGACCTCTATTATTGACCTCTAGGTAATACATTATTTTAAAGCTTTAGATAGATAGATAGATAGATAGATAGATGGATGGATGGATGGATGGATGGATGGATGGATAGATAGATAGATAGATAGATAGATAGATAGATAGATAGATAGATAGATAGATAGATAGATAGATAGATAGATAGATAGATAGATAGATAGATAGATAGATAGATAGGGAAATTCTGGGGTTGCAGCAGCATAATAGTATCACAAAAACCAGAATGTACAAAATACAAAGGCGTAAATATGAAATACTACAATACTAGTTGACATAGAACCAGGATGTATAGCGGATGAATGGCATGTTTACAGATATACAAGTAATTGGACTGAGAAGAGCAGCTTGTGAATACAATGCAAAGATCAATATTATATGAAATATATTTATCAATAATTTATGAAAACATATAAACTGCCAGTTTTTCCCCCGGTGTGTTTCAGTAGACACTGGAAGACCAACCTGTGGACTAAAGTGGTTCCAGAGATACTGGACATGTCGTGGCTGTTGTGAAGTAAAGGGACTGACCCAGGGCTCTTCTTCTCTCTGTGTCCTTCAACTCCTCTGTCGTTTCAGCTTTGTTTTCACACAAACCCGCATGCACACTCACACAAGATGCCTTCAAATGTGTGATCCATTAGCGGCCGGGCAGGGATGGCATGGCCCCAGCCTGGCCCGATAAGCTCATTAATCAGGCAGGGTGAGGAGTGGGTAGGAGGAGGACACAGCAGAGAATCTCATTATCTTACTTCACAGCACCGCTAATCAGTACATTTATTGATGGTGACTATCCCCATTCAGTGAGAGGAGCTTCCTGTTTGGGTAACATACGGGAACAAAGGCACACACACACACACACACACACACACACACATACGCAATAAAGCAGATATGAACACCCTCATTTTTCCCATGATGCTGTATACAGGGGCCACATCCATCCAGGGCAACTGGAAGTGAGATACTTCACTACCTGGGTGGTATAGAAGTTCATCATGGTGTGGTAAAAGTCAGTCTGTCCAAACCAACTGTTCCTTATCGGCAGTATATAATTATTGTTATTAATTATTATGATATATAATGTTGGCCTGCAAGTCAAGTAGCCTAACATTGCTGTATTTTCTATAGAGCGGATGAAGGCAGCTGATCAACCACGAGAGCTAACATCGCATTCAAATAAATTGATAAAGAATTAGGTCTGTAGTGGGACTTGTACATCTGTACTTGCTTTAATCCCCAAAGTAGAGGTTTGGCTTTTCGCATGTCCTCGCTGTACAGGAGGTCAAAGTGCAGTGTCCGATACAGAACAGCACCAACGCAGCTGCTAGAGATTTAGTGTCTTGCTCTTCAGTCGGGTGGATGCTTGCTGAGGCTTTCCGCTTGAAGGACAGGCCCCTTACTCACTACGCACACACACACACACACACACACACACACACACACACACACACGCACACACACACATTAACATAAGCATTTATGCGTGAACATGTATGTCCATGCAGCCAGCTGTGGGGTGAAGACGGCGGTTTGTCTTTCCTTGTGTGCTGCTGTCCTCTATAGAATGATGATGTTATTGACAAGAAGAAGCTGTATCATATCTGAAAGGCCTTGTGTATTAGTTTGTATTAGTGTGTGTGTGTGTGTGTGTGTGTGTGTGTGTGTGTGTGTGTGTGTATGGACTCGTTGCTGAAAAGGCTAGCTACATAGTTAAAGCTGAGATCCATATTTATTTGGTTCGAATGTTTGAATTAAGAAACAGGTAGAACAAATGTATTAGAGGATCATAAGGATACCCAGAATTCCTGAATAAGTCTGAAATGAATCATGGATAAAACATGCAAGTAGGCTAAAAATGACTGTACCATTTTTCAAACATGGAACAAGGACAACAGGACTTCACATACAGTGCAGCAGGACAGTGCAAAACATAGGATGGACAGTGGACTACACATGCATATTGTACATAGCAGAGGTGGGGACTTGAACTCGAGTCACCCTCAGGTCACACTATTACAGTTTTTCTCAGTCGCTTTAGTACATTTCTTGAATCATCCTTAAGATTTGCAAAACAGTAAGCGCATTTCTCGAAACAATTGGTACAAACAGCACCACACAATGGATTACCTGCAAATGCCCGTAACTTGCTCAAAATCCTTAGTTCATCTCTCAAAAGTAAATCTTTACGTCAACGAACATGTCAGTGCCATCAGAATGACAAGTCCTTGTGTCATTGAGTACAAACAAGATAGTCAGAATGCTTAGCCATGTTGTCAATATAACAGTTACTCTGATGGAAACTATGGCGAAGGGTTTGATGACAATGATTGAGAATGTACAAGCCTGCACTTTTTCTGTCTGGCATATATCAATTCAAAAGACATTTACAACCAATTATTGTTATTTGCGTAAATGTGCTAAAACATTTGCAAATGGTAACAAAGAGAAATGCTCTTTCTGTTGTGCTCAGGTAACAAAATGTTGTGAAGAATTTCACGTATTGATTTGATGACTGTCATTGGAGAATTGAGCCAAAGCAACTGAGAAAAAACTGTATTGAAATTCAAGATTCATCAATTCAGAACACATTTACAAAAAAAGTCTGACAGAAATGCTTGACAGATTATGACAACTGGTTCAACCATTTTGCATGTAATGACTTATTCAATGAACTAATGCCTCGATGTTCTGGGGGGTGAGACTATTCAACAGAGAACCAATATAATACAGTTTGATCAGCATGACATAAACTACTGATAATGTAGGAAACAGCAGACGGTTGGACAAAACCATTTGCATGAATGTGCCAAAGCATTTGCAATTTGTTCAAAAGAATGAGAAAGTCGTTATGAGAAAGCGACTGAGAAAAACTGTAATTGCTTGAAACTTGACTTGATGTATGAGAATTGCTTGAAACTTGACTTGGGTTCTAGTGACTTGGGACTTGACTTTGACTTGATGAAAGGTTGCAGCTGTAGAGGAGGACTAGTGAGTGACCGGTAGTGGTCACCGGTCCAGTTTACAATGCGGGAAAGTTATTTTAAATAGAATGAAGTTTTGGACAACTGTGTGCAAAGTCAGAAATACACAACTACTTGGGAAGTAATAATAACATGGAAATAACCGGTGACGATGAAGAGGTGAAGTAGACGTGATGTAAGGAGGGCTGGTTCCTGGTGGACTCGGTCTTAATGGACCGGTACGATCTCCCAGCGAGGTTTTTTTTGGGAGCAGATGGTTGCCTTCGTGTGCAGCGTTGGTGGCAGCGTGCTCCCCGCCTCTTTCATCGCCTTGGGGCCACTTGGTTCCTTTGACGGAGGGCCGCTGACAGCCAGTGACCTGCTAAGTAGAGCAGACGACACGCCGAAGCTTATCCAGGAGGAACAGGATGAGGCAGGGCTACACCAGAGAGAGAGAGGAGGAGGAGGCGGAGGAGGTGGTGCTGGTGGAGAAACAAAGCTAGTCTTCAGCAGCGAGTACTGGGGAGAAGGAGAGGAGCGATTCCTCCCATCCCTCTGTCTTCTCCCCTCCTCCTCCCCAGTGGTATTAATTAGCAGCAGCAGATGAGTGGAGAGTGGGAGCCCGAAGGGAGACCAGGTTCATGTCAGGTTAGCCTACACTGTTCTGGGCCTGTTCTCTCTCTCTCTCTCTTTCTCTCTTTCTCTCTCTCGCTCTCTCTCCATCTCTCACCAATGGCTGTGCTGAGATTGTGGAGGTGTATTCAGAAGCAGTCAGTTTTCCTCATTCAGAGTAAAACTATGAATTTGTTGCGCTCTTCAATAAAATGGTGGGTTTTTCTTAACTCTTAACTATTTCTTCTTTCCTCATACTCTCTCTCTCCCTCTCCCTCTCTCTCTCCCTCTCCCTCTCTCCCCGCAGAATTCCATACGACACAATCTGTCCTTGAACAAGTGTTTTCTCAAAGTGCCTCGCTCCAAAGACGACCCTGGAAAAGTAAGTATTTCCCGAACAATGTAATGCGACTGAAAAGCTCAACCTTGAATTACAGTGCGCCGCACAATGAAAATGCAAGCCTATTTCAGCGAGCTTACAAATAGGGCCGAGGTGCCGGTGATTACCTTTCACGTGTTCGGCCGCCCTCGTACCGCATGTGCTCACACTTGTGCATGAGGGCGCACATAAACACACGTTCTTTCGTCCTGTTTCTCTGTCTCAAACACACACACACACACACACACACACACACACACACACACACACACAGCGTTTGCACTTAAAAGCAATTTCTAGATCCATAGGCGGCTGTGCTGAATGCCTAATGCAGCTTTCGGTGTTTTCTGCTGCTCTTCCGATATTGATTCTGCCAAGTAATAATGTGGTATAGGGAGTAATGAATAATAAGTATATGTAGGTACACTGCCTCAGTTCACGCATCTGTTATGCTTTATTAGGCCGTGTTTCTCCCTCGCCCTCTCTCTCGCTCTCTTTCTCCAACACACACACACACACACACACACACACTGGAGGAAGCTTTAGATATGTTGCATCATTGCTACTGCGTGGTTGGGATGCAGAGATGCCACGGCCACTCTGGTTTGATAACAGCGATTTGTCAAGTCCTCATTTGTGCTGAATCGGAAGGAATCGCTCAAATGGGGAAAGTGTATAGTTACGGTTGATCACTGAAGCATGTCCTTACAAGGTTTTTAATAAAAAGCTAAAATGTCTGCATTTTTTACTCGCCGCAGGGCTAATCTGAAACGCCGTCAACCATTTTGACAAACCGAACGAAACCCCAAAACTTTTCGCCGAGCACTCGAAACTCACTCGCTCTCTCGCCCGAGTTTCTCCCGGCTGCAGGGATTTTGGAGCCATTGAAAAATGAATTAAGACGGGAAGCATGTCTAAATAATTCAGACATAATGTTTGGGCTTGAGTTGAGGCCTACAGTCCACAAAGACACAAAGAGCGCGGCTCCCCCCTGATTAGCCTGACTTGGACCTGACCAGCACCTCAATCCACACCGCGGATCGAAGTAGTCGATACCTCGCCATGGGGGGAGGTCGTCTGCGCGGAGAGAAGCTGAATACGTGTTCTGTTTCAAGCCACAGAGAGAGGGGAGTAGCTAAATCATGCATGTCCTAACGTTAATTGGCTGTGTACTGCTCAGTGATGTGGGACTGAGAGACAGGGGGAGGAGAAGAGGGAAGGATGGAGAAGGAGAAGAGAGAGAGAGTGTGTGTGTGTGTGTGTGTGTGTGTGTGTGTGTGCAGCCTAAATGAACCTCCTGAATTCTGTCTGCTGCTTTGGACCTCCTTGGGAGAGAAGAGGAAGAGTGAAAGAGAAAAAAAAACAACAAAAAAAAGAGCAGGAGGAAATCAAGGACCTAAAAGCAATTGATTTCCTCCACTCTCCTCGTAGCGTGTTTGTTTTGGAGGCAGCTGTGTTTTAACATTGTGTATCAAAAGGATTTTGCTGGATTTCATAGCTGGGGAAAGGGACTCGGTGTGTGCCGGCGCCACTGGAAAACTAAAACCTAGAGAAATTGATTGGTTACAGAATAAAAACAGATACAGTTTTTACCTGACGTGAGGGAGATCCTTCCATTGCACCGGAGATTTCTGTCCCCCCCCCCCCACCTCCCTCCCCCGTCGGAGGAGGGAGTGAAGCAGCCGCACGGGGAGCTGGCACAAAGAAGGAGACTTAATTGCACCACACAGTGGATCGACAGCAGAGCCAGATGGAAATGATGAAAAGGATGAGATGGTTGTGACTGAAATGACAGAAATATATATATATATATAAATGAGCTGAATACATTTATGTGTGTATTTAAACTCTACTACTCTCAGTGCATTACCATGTAAAATAGTACAATGACATGGCAAATGAAGGTAGTAAGTAAAAACCTGTAATGGTAACAGTCATTAAGCATTTTTCAACACACAGACTGTGCTCATCTGAACGGTGAACATCCAACTACATTGCATGTATTTATCTGAGAAAGGAAGGAAACAGGAAGCTGATGTAGTTGACCTGTGTGTTGTTGTTGTTGTGGTCTCTCTGCAGGGTTCCTACTGGGCCATAGACACCAACCCTAAAGAGGACGCGGTACCCAGCAGGCCAAAGAAGAGGCCGCGCTCTGGAGAAAGGGTAGGTGGACAGAATAATGGAAACACATGAAAATAGATGATTATTAAAGGCCCCATATTATAAGAATTAATGTTCCTCTATTTATGCACATATATGGTCAAAGATGTTTGATGAAGACATTCTTCAAATTTGACTTTGTTTGACTGGTTCCATTTATAGTTAAGGCATTTTCTAAACTCCACCCTTTTTGACTTTAAATTTAAACACTCAAACAAAATAAACTTATAACAATGTCCTATAAATCCTATATGTATATAAATAGAGGAAAAGTAAAATGTCCTATAACAGGGTCCCTTTAAAGTTCAAAGTAAGCAATGGCTTGAACAGTTCATGTCATATCAAGCTCCTTTTTCACTCCAACTCAAGCATATAAAGTATAAAAAGTTAGAAGAAATGCTTTATTTAACAGTGTGAGATGTTAGCCCGTGAATAGGCTTCCGTCTGGTGCCCTTTGCTATGTTGTGATGATGCCAGGATGGACCGGGAGGCCAGGAAGGGGCGGCTTTTAAGCCAAAAAACACAAAAACAAAACTACCCTTGACTGAGCGGGGGAATGCTGTACTAGTAGCAAATCTAATGCCAGATAAAACACAAGTTAGCGAGTTAATGAAAACAGATTTGATTCTGTGAGGTGTATTATGTGTCTTAGTCTAAATTAAATGTTTTCAAGCTTGGCCAGCAGACCAAGCCGGGTGAGATATTGAATCGTAGTACTTCTGATAGGCGGAGCTGACGACAGGTTCTTGGGATTCGCAGCCCCAAAATGCCACCGAGGTGGCAGGTACAAGCAACAGTGGAATAGCTGTGAGAAGACGGAAGTAGGAATGAAAATTGGTTTTGGGGGAAAATTGATTGACAGAGAATGTACGGCGTCTATTTCTTCATACGTCCCTGGCTCTGCCTCAATCTCCGCGTCGGTGCTCGGTGATCAACCTGAGCATCTGACTGAATACAGAGACAGTTGGCAGAGACAGCTGGCTGAGCAACACCGTGATGCATCCGAGGCCTGCCGTCACCTCTGTCTACCTCTGTCTCTGTTGCTCTATCCCTGTCTCCGTCTGTTTATTATGGGGAGCCATCATAATGTAATGAGTGTTGTGTATGTCTCTTGGTCTCCTCCAGTGGTTCTCAGCCTGGATACCCTGAATAGATTGCCAGTCCATCACCGGGCGAACGTATAGACGGATAAACACATTCACACCTATGGGCAATTTAGAGAATCCAATCCACCTGAAAACACAACTAAAAAAAAACTTCCTGCCCAGAATATATTTTTTACTGGTCAAATTATTTAATATTCTTTCTTCATGTCACTCTGCCAGTTTTCAGTGCTATTCTGTGTACAGAATCTGGCACTGTGTGAGTCGATAATAGTCGTATATTAGATTTAATTTAAAAGTTGCTCAATCGCTTCTATAATGGATGTTTTTGGTCTTTTTTTTTTTTTTTTTTTTTTTTTTTTAGTGGGTCTCGTCTGCTATGTAAGGTAACATGGGAATAATGTTGAATTTTAGCTAACCTAGTTAACCATCCAGACAGCGGAGAAACTGGAGGAAATAAGTATAATAATATATATAATAATATATAAAATAAATAACTCCTGAGCATTTTAGATGATGTTGAGATGCATGTTAATTTTTATCATGTTTTTGTTCAACTTTTTTCAGTAAGCCCCACTAAACTGAAGCTAAACTAAATCTGCCCAGGCCTGGCATCTCCTCTGCCTGTCAAGCTCTTTCTCTCTCATCCTTTGTCTTTCTCTCCATCTCTTTATCTGTCTGTCTGTCTGTCTCTCTCTCTCTGTCTTCTCTCTATCTCCCTCTGCCTATATATCGGCGCCTTAGCCTCCCCCCCCCCCATCTCCAGGGAAACTGAGCAGGCGTGGCGCGACAAAGTGCACAATCACAGGTGCTCATTGGAGGGAAAACAGACGTAGAAGAGAGGCAGAGGGAAAAGAAATGAAGGAGAGACAGGAGGAAGAGAGACGGGAGGAAGAGAGACGGGAAAAAGGGGGAGGGCGAAATAAAGGATGCAGAAAGGAGAGAGACAAAGACATGAGAGACAAAGACATCAAGGTGGAGGGAGAGGAGAGGGGGGAAAAAGTCAGGAGGGAGGGAGGGAGGGAAAAAGAAGTAAGAGAAGTAAGAGGGAGGGAGAGGAGGGAGAGCATTTCTAAGCTTGCGTTCCAGTTAATTACCACATAAGGCCCCGGGGCTGCCGTTAGACATACTTTCTTCACCAACAATTTTTTTTTATTTTTTATTACAAACATTAATTAATTGAGAGGCTTGTCATCTCGTCTTACATGGATGGGCCCTTCGACCCCTCTTCTTACGCCTCGCTTACACCGCTGGCAGACACACTGCGAGGCTGTCACATGGGCTACGGGGAAACAGAGAGGTCTTAAGTGCTGAGAATCATGGCGGTGTTACCGTCAGAAAAAGGTGGGCTAAATGTGTCACGCTGTTTCACTTCGGGGGGGGGGCGGGGTTTGTTGCACTTGAGCTACGCCGTCAAAGTCTTTTAAGTCTTCTGATGATAACGCAGTATGCAGGGAAGCATTTGAAGTTGGCAGCGGGGCTAAACGTCAATGGCATAAATGCATTGTAGCAACGTAGGCAGACGCTGTACACATAGTTCGGTACCTGGGTCTCCGGGTTCCCTCGGCATAATGGCGCTTTCTTTTCCAGTCTGCCGTTCTGTCTGCCTGTCTAACTGTCCGTCATCGCTCAATTCTCTCTCTTTACCTATTCTTCCTTTTTTCCTCCCTCCTCTCTTCACCTCTCCATCGCCTTCTTTTTAAGTGCCTCCACCAAGAAACCGACAACCCCTTTCCCTGGGAGTTTATCATAAATTAAAGATTGCATTGTTACCGACCAATCCTCTTACTGTAAGCAGTTTGGGAAGGCAGGCAAGCTGTCTTGAACCCTGAAAGGAGTCAGAGGGGGAAAAACGTTTTATTTATTTATTTATTTATTTTATTTTATTTTATTATTTTTTTTTGCACTTGCGTCAAATTGGCCCTCCATCGATCTGTCTCATATCTTCACACTCAGTTAACCCTACTTTAGCTCTTTGTGTGGACAACAGAAAATTAACTGCAGCTGAGTGCATTTTGTATAGTTGAGTAATGAACGGGAGTGGCTTGATTTGCCTTGTCGAATGGACGTCCACTTTCCAGGATGTTCTAGTATCTGGCAGGTTGCATCGAGTTGCACCTCAGCTATCCTGGTGATCCGGGAGGCTTTGTCACCTTTGTCACTCCCATTCCCCTTTTCATTGTCACTCTCCTCCAATATTTCCAGTAAGCAGAGAGCATATTTCTAATATTTCTAATGAACAGACGTGAAAATATTCTTGAAAAAAACAACCTTTTCAAATTTGCCCAGGTTTGACTGCATACCAGGATGTAGATGACACTTGGCCTGTTGGCCCATTGCACTTAACATTGACACTGACATCATCCATGTGTACCCAGTAGATCATACACTGCGGTGCTCCATGCTAACACTATGTCAAGTGATCGTCCACGATTAGCATTAACTGTAGTAAGATCACAAATTGGTTGTAGTTTTTCGTGTAAGGCCTATAGATCCATAAATGAAAATTAATAGTATCTTTAACTCAATATATCTGTTGCAGGCGAGCAGCCATCCACTGTGCTGTCCACCACATTCACTTCCAGTGGAATTGGGGAAGGTAGTCCCTTGTAGTTGAAAACAGCATGTTATTTTTATATCACGTTTTGGGTTTTTTACTACACAAAACTGCTAGATTTGACTCCACCATTTAGACCTGCTACAAGTTCTCATTTTCTCACTTTTGAGATGAAGCCAGTTGCCTACAATCACTCAGCGCATCACTCAGCGCAAATGAACACATGTTGTGTTCTCATCATTTAGGTAAGGTGACCAACAGGCCGATCTCTCAAAAACCTGCTGTGTTTCTGTAACCCAGGTAAGAGGTTTAGTCGTCTCCTCCCTCTCCTCCCCAGGCGTCCACTCCCTACAGCCTGGAGTCAGAGTCTCTGAGAATGGACTGCATCATGTCAGGAGGGGCCTCCCCCACGCTGGCGATCAACGCCGTTACCAACAAGGTAGGACACTAGCTAGAAGAGTGTTTGGCAGCACATATGATCCTAGTTTGACCATAAAGGTTTTTGTGGTACAGCAGCACAACTAAATTATAGCACAATGCACCAGGTACATAAAGATTGACATTGTTTGGTCTTCCCTTTTATTACTTGGAGATTAGACAAGACAGACCAAAATGATATCAAGGCCCCGTGCCTGAGGCAGCGGCTAATGCGGCCTGGATGTGAGCCACGCTGAAAACTGCTGCTAAAGCAATCTCTGCTTTTCACTGAGTTATCATTTCTACACACACAGAGCTCTCATTTCAGACATCAGTGGCCTCGCTTGTCTTTGAAAGCTGCTGGACTTTACTTTCACACACTCTTATGCAATCACACACACACACACATACACACACACACTCACAAAAAGGCTGAACTGTGTTTGTATGAAGTCAGAGATGATGAAGTCACCACCTGGACCTCTTGACACCTGTCTGATCTGACACATACATGGTCCGTGACCCTCAGTGTTGGGACTGGACCCGACGTGTAGGCCTGGATCTGACGGCTTCACTGTTCTCCATGCTGCTCTCTGTATGGATCTTGGCTCATTCCCTCCCAGACACTCAATATGAACCACTTTGATCTCAATTATTCACCTTCTTCGGTATCTAATGCCTTTATTTAAGAAAAAATCTCCCCTGCTGAAAACAATTTGCTCTCTAGCTCTCTAGAAAATGTTTTTCAGGCTACATCACCGCCTCTGAGTGCGCTTATGGTGTTGTATCGCCGAAGGCTTTCACATTCGTCTGTACAATTAAACGTAGCCTGGAGGTAATGTTGCCGCTCTGCTTTGCAGGTACTGACAGTCAAACAAAACCAGACATAAATGAATAAACTAAATCTCGGGGCGCTGCCTCTAAAAGCTTTCTGATCTAACTATCACCACAAAGATGATGCTTGTATCTCCATAATGCCAACCTATCAGGAATTTAAAAACTCTTATTTTCACATTGACCACAGTGCATTTTTTTTTTTTTTTTTGCAATTACACAGCGGGTTTGATACTTCCTCCAAAACAGATAAATAACCATGTAAACTTTCATCTTGAATAAGAAAAAGGCAAACATCACCACATCAAAAGTGTAATTGCAAGGTTTTTATGCAACAGCGGGGCTAATTTTCCAAGGCGAGCGCTTTCATTTCCATATTTCCTCATGAGCTGTCTCTTAAGTTAATGGTGCACGGGCAACTTTTTGACGTGGGCAATGTTCACTTCAACCTGGATAGTCAAATTGGCAAAATCAAGGAGAGTAAGATAATGTGACATAAGGAACAATCAAATTGTGAAAAATTGCTATTGGAAGAATTATAGGATTATACATTGCCTCAAAATGTGGCTCCTGTATAATAGCCTTTACTGTCAAGTTAACATAGCAACTGTGTGTGTGTGTGGTTGTGTGTGTGCATATGCGTTTGTGTGTGCAGGTAGTGCTGTACAACCCGGAGGCAGAAGGCAGCGAGAGCCCTGGGAGTTTGGGGGGCAGCCTGAGTAACAGCCTGTCAGACCAGAGCTTGGCCTCCGTCAACCTCAACACCGCCGTCAGCAGCGGCAACAACGTGCACAGCTACACACCGGTAAGACTTTTTTATTTCGTTTTTGTGATAGTCTATTGATCCCCCAAGGAGAAATTCTCTTTTCTTCTTGCACCACCCCCCCCCCCCCCCTTTCCACAGGGAGCATGGAATGGAAAGTTCGTCACATACCTAAGAAAATATAAACCTAAAAAAAATAGCTCACATCCAGAGATGCACATCTGACAAATTATTTGATTTACATGAACGGAGTCTCTTTGGTCCAGCAATCTACTGATCAACTGTCATCAATCACCGTGGATACCATAATGTGAAAAAAATGATGATGAGTAAAATTGATGTATTTATTTCTGGGGGGTTTTCTGCAGAGACGGTACAGAAGTACACCATTTGAAAAGGTGAAATGACGCGGAGGAACATCACGTAGAAAAAAATCACATAGATGCTGTAATGACAGGAGTGATGTCTCTCACTGTACCAAATACATTTTCAGTCTGTATGTGTGTGTTGTCACTCTGTAAGGATTACAGTGGAAATCTACGGGGGTGGCTGCAGGTCCGAAGCTTTGTTGGTCCACTCATACCTCAGCCTTGGAGGACCAGATTATGTTCCAGCCAACAGGCGCTGTCCCTGTCCTTTTTTTTTTTGCAAGAGAGCGTGTGTGTGCGTGTGTGTGTGTGTGTGTGTGTGTGTGTGTGTGTGCGTGTGTGTGTGTGTGTGTGTGTGTGTGTGTGTGTGTGTGTGTGTGTGTGTGTGTGCGTGTGTGTGCGTGTGTGTGTGTGTGTGTGTGTGTGCGTGCAGGGTTGGGGGCTGTATTATTGTTTGTGTCTGAGGCCTGAGCCAAGGGAGGTAGCCAGTAGCCTCCCTACTCACACTAACCGTGACCTTTTACCAGGTCACACACACACACACACACACACACACACACACACACACACACACGCTCGGTAGGGTTTATTTAAATCAAGGCTGTCCCATGTTGTCTACTGTTTCAGTGCCTACGGTCTTGGCCAGAGCAAAGTACACCCAGACTTGGCAGGCCACACTGAGACCTGTTTAGCCTGATATTATACTGCATGTCCCAAATGATCCCTCATCCTTTACAAAACAAGCTCCTTAGGCTATTTTAATTGATTAGTCTCAAATGGTGTGTGTTTGTGGTGATAATATGTTGCCGTTTTGAGGAGTAAGGACTAGATTGGCAAACCTATCTGGCAGGACATAAACTGCCCCATGCTGAACAATTTAGATTTGGACCAAAACATTCAATGGAAACAGCAAAACAGCTTAACAGTGTATAACATCAAGAGATCATCTGATACAGGGGATCTACGAAAGGCCTTTGACACAACCGATGATAGTGATCTGATGTCTAAATTGGCACAATCCAATTTCTCTGATGAAGCCATTCACATGTTTGACTCTCATACTGGCGACTGCATGATCCCACCATACTGAACATCAATGGGTCGGTCCTTCACTCGTTCTCGTTCCTGCGCCTCTTTGTTCAAGACGCTTAAACTGATGAAGCATTTCAAGGCATTTAACAAAAACATTAGTGGCATCCTGCCACTACAGTATCATATAAAACATAGCATTCGCCCAGTTAGCTATTATGGTTATATAATGGAAGCACATTACGAGCCAACTGGGCTTTGCCTTTATCAGGCTCAGCCCTGCACAGTCCTGCACAGCCTGGCTCTGAGTAATGGGCATGAGGTATTAGATCTAGTTAGTACTGCTAGACTAGTTTCCCTGGTAGCGATGGTCCAGATAACAAATGTCTCAACTTCCTCCTTATTTCAATAGAATCAGTGTTTATTCTTGTTTTTGCTCTATCAAAGGCAGTTTAGGAGATTTTGTACTACACACTCGTAGCTGGTTGAGGGGTTGAGGCTGGATGGATATAATGGGTGGGAGGGGCTCCAGCTATGGGGGAGGAGCTTTTTAAGGCCCATAAAAATACATTGAGCTGAATACAGGGACACAAATACAAGGACAAAAACAAACCAAATGGGGAATAAAAGGATTAGAAGTTTATCCCTCGGTCATATCTTTTGACCTACTGAGAAGATTGTAGGCTACAAGTGAAATCTTACATGGACTCCCTTAAAAATAACTTTAATTATAATGCATCGGCTCAATTCTATTTGTTTTCTTCACAATTCTAAATTTTGATGTAGTATTTGTATTGCAATTTCCTCATTCCCATATTCCTCCCATTGTTCATATATACTGATATTTTCTATGTTTTTTTCATAATGGACATAATGTTCATAATGACATAATGCTGCTATTTTACTTATCCTGTTAATGCTGAAATCCATTATTTTTTGCACATTTTCCTTCAAACATTTCTCCTTCATATGTAGAGTTTTCAAATTGCGTATGTTTATATAACCCCAATTTCCCAACAGAAATCATCACAGTTTGATAACATAAGGCGTAAGGAACAAAAGGATCATTGTGTTGCAATACAACTGAAATGCTTGTACCCGTAACGTTACACATAAACCAAACACAGTGCAACACAATATTAAAGGTTAATCTTGGTCCAAAAACACTCAGTCCAAAATTAGAAAAATCCCAGCTCACCATTATTTCTTTCTTGTAACAGCTGCTCACCTTTTTACCATCAATCACTTTTTCCCCGCTCACCTCCCACCTGCATTAGCAAAGGTCAGTGCAATCTCATCTCGTTAACCTCTCATTTCTGGAGGCCATCCTTTGTTTTCCTCCTTCCCGGATCACATCCCTCCGATCCCTCCTCCATCCCTCCATCCCTCCATCCCTCCGTCTCTCCCACCCTCCTGCTCCAGACCTCATCTGTGGTCCAGTCGAGTGGGATCAGGGTTAGTTCTGCTTCATTAGCTGGCGCAGGTGAGACCCTCCTGACTGAGGGTGATTACTGGTGGCATCACTGGCAGGGATCTCGGAGACACCAAGCTAGTTAGACGGAAAGGCTGCCGTTATTGGGTGGAGGTGGACGGGTGGGGGGGCGGGGTGTGTGTCGTGCTGAGTCGGCTCAAATTTGCGAACCACGATGAGATGATGGAAAGAGAATATGAGAGAAATTCAAGCACTGGGCTTTATTTTGTGTTTTTACGTCTGCCGTCACTGTTTTGGTTACGTTTGCACTGCAGGCTAATTCCAAATTGCTGCTCATATCTGTTTTTTTTTGTTTTTTTTCGATAATTGCTCATATCTATTCTAGGATGTAACCTATATCTGATACCAATATGAACTGACAGCGATGTCAAAAAGACACATGCACAGTGTAACAACAGACGTCACATCTATTTTTATACCTGCGCTTCTCCCCGCTCGCTACGCGGTCGCTAGTTTGACTTTGAAACACATTTCGGTTTTGGAGGTTCGACTGAATTGAGGCGTCTCCCCAAATACCAATCAGCTTGGCTCTTTTGCTTTCCTTCCATGTGTTGTGTCTCATAGTCCTCAGTGCGTACGCTGGTTGTCTCAGGTGAATGACGCAACATTTACTTATTGTCATGGCAACGCTGAAAAATTCAAGTTGTATGTCGGTTGCTTGGGTTGGACCATATCTCCAAGTGATTTTCAATAGATTTTTGCTGTTCACACTGATTAGAAAAATCTGAATTGGGACGTTTTCAACTGCAGTGTGAGCGTAACCCTTTGATATGTTTTTCCGAAAGCAATACCCTCATAGATCTCCCTCCATCCCCCCTCTCTTTTCCTTTTTTCTCGTTTTTGTAACTCTTTCCGCTCCTCTTCCCCCGTCTTTTCCGTCTGTGTTGAAGGTGAGCGGCCACTCGGAGCCGTCGGCCCAGTCCCTGAGCCTCCAGCAGCCCGCCCCGCCTCCTCCTCCCCCTCCTCCCCCTCCTCCCCCCCAGCCCCAGTACGGCTTGCCGGTCCCGGAGTCGCGGGACAAGCAGCTCTGTTTCTCGGACTTCGAGGACCTCAGCGCCTCCTTCCGCAGCCTCTACAAGTGTGTCTTTGAGCAGTCTTTCTCGCAGCAAGGTGGGTCTCGACACTCATTTTGCACTATGTGTATTAGCGTGTGCGTGTGCATGTCCAACCCCTATGTTGACATGTGTGTGTATTGCGCGGGGGGGGGGGGTGAAACCTTCATGTAAACCTCTCGGAGCCGCCCTGCGAAGCTTCTTCCACATAATTAACTGTCAAGCTTAAAGTGTAGCTCCTATCGGAAATTGTTGTACACAAAATTTTTACATTGTTTTGATAGCGGTGGAAGCATTTCAGTATTAACCTCCACCCCGCACTATTCCTACTCTATTGTATTTTAATAAACAAACAATCTGTTCCACATATCTGCAGTTTACGGCTTGTTCAGTCAAATGAGTAAAGGCAATTAAGAAGAAGAAGAATTCAGCAGAAGGAGGAAGGAAAAAAAAAAAAAAGAAGAAGCCGCCAACACATTTGCAGCCGAGCAGAGCAAAGTGTACCAGGGTTCTGCAGCTTTGATAGCAGCTAATTAGATTGGTTCTAACGTTTGTGAGGCATCTTGCTAATTGCTTCCTGAAGGTTTTAGGTCACGGGGCCTCCTCCCACTTGGACCCACATCCCCCACCACCCACCACCCAGTCCGCCCTCCCTCTTCCTCTCTCTCCTCCCCACACACATTCATGTTCTCTAACCTAAGACACTGATGCGCTCCGCTGATCTCCGCAACTGCTGGCTGGACTCATCCTCTGACAAGGTCCCCTTCAATTTGTGGTCAGGGGTTTGGAACTGACCGAAGTCTCGCATTGGGGAAGATACTACAATGAAAATACTAGTTTGAAAAAAAAAAAATATATATATGTATTAACAGAGACCTAGAAAGAAAATGGATTTGGAGAACGCTTGAAAGGGCCCGTGTCCATGTTGAAAGGTAGGACTTTAGCTCGCGGTTTACCAGGGAACGGCGCCAGCAGTCATTGTATTTGAGAGGTTTGAGAGTCGCAGTGACTCACCCAGACAGTGGAGCTCACCGTCTCCCCAGGAAAACCACAGCGCGTCCAAGACCACACACCAGTCTGGAACTGACTCAGGTGGTGTTGCAATCATTTTCGGGAGCCTGCCAGATCCTCTTCATCTTAAATTACAAACAACAAAGACAAAACCGAATTTAACTGTAAATGATTAAATTGGGGCTTGTAGGCTTTGGTGGGAACCAAAAAGCATAAACCAGTCTAGTTGGAAAAATAAAAAAATAAGGAACAGTTCCCTTTACAATCCAGCTTTAATGACGATATCTTGTCCACACGTTGAGTTTCCATTTTTTGTTGTAGTTTCTTAATATGTCGCCCTCCTGCTTTGATGTCGCTGTTTCCCCCCCCCCCCAGCAGGTTTGATGGGTATGCCCGGCGACGCGAGCCAACAGGCCCGGACCGTCTGCTCCTACCAGCACTCCCCCGGTGCGGGTGGAGGTGGCGGCGCCCACCACCACCAGCACCACCCCCACCTCCCGCAGCAGCACCTCTCCCCTCACCCCGCCCACGGCCAGCACCAAGCGCACGGTCAGCACGGCCAGCACCAACCGCACTCCACCCATTCCCAGCAGCACCCATCTCTCTCCCACCAGAGTCACACCGGGCAGCCCTGCTCCACCACCGGTGAGACCAGAGCTGCTGTAACGCCTTTATTTACTGATAGTGTATAGAACTGTTCCAGTTGAACGGTTCAGGTGTATTGATGCAATACAGCACTAAACAAAGCAGGATTCTACTTCTCTTGTTTCCCAAGGCAATGTCTGACATTGTTGTAAATCCTATTAGCCTAATGCATCCAAATACGCTTGTTTCTGCACAGACTCATTGTATTTATATACAGTTTTCCCGTCATAAGGTCCCAGAGCTTTTGAGACCGGTTGATGCAGACTGGCATCTCTGAAGCTTCACTGAGGCTTTTCTCTCCTCATATTCCCCTTCTTTGTTTTTTTCTCCCCTCTGCGTCTGCACTACTGCTCTCAGGCCAGAGAAAAGGACTATTCAGACATTATTTATCTGGGTTAGTACTCCCCTCAACCAGGCTGAGGTTGAATGAAAGCAATCCCTCTGTCTTTGATCCACAGCCTTAAAATGTATTGTTGTTTAGTTTGCGGTGGTGGAGGCAGTGAAAAGCTCCTTCAAAAAGCAGAGCTGTGACTGGAATCTTTCTGCGTGAGGACATGCCACCTTGTGGTCGCTTGAGGAACTCCAGTCTGGCACAAACGCCGCCGCCGGTTACACGCCAACCGCTCATTTCCTTTTATTCTTGACCCGTCAGACCTTTACTAGGCCACGGACGGCCCATCTCACGTCATCACATCACGGCATACATGGCATTATATTTTTACTCAACCAACCTTGACATAAATGTAAAAAGGGGTGTGTGTGTGTGTGTGTGTGTGTGTGTCTGTCTCCCAGGTATGTCAGCAGACTGGTACCCCAACCTGGACTGGCTGAAGGAGAGCTGCCGCATTGCCACCAGCTACAACTGGGCCGATGTAGATCTCTCCCCATTCCAAGGTACCACACACACACACACACACACACACACACACACACACACACACACACACCCCAATAAGAGTCCTGGTGTCATCACTGCAAATACGAACCATCTGATATGAGCGTTGGTGAAGCTGTCTACTGCATCCTCTTTGACACAGAGAGAACTGATCAGATGTTTACGATGTCGATCAGTTGCTTTGATTATACCATAAGAACTTCCTCTCTCTCCGCTCTGATATAAACTTGCCCTTGAGGCACAATATTATAATATCCAGTGTCATAATAGGTCTGAGCCTAATAAAAGTCATTATCCCTCATCTCTCTCTCTCTCTCTCTCTCTCTCTCTCTCTCGGTCTCTCGCTGGCTGCCTCCCTCCCTCCCAATTGTATGATGTGAATAATCCAATTAGGCTCCGGCTCAGTAACAGCCTCTTATCACGGTCGGCGCACAAAGCCGGCAACATCCACACATGATGGATGACGACGGCTGGTCCTATAGCACACAGACCCCGCTGCCTCTCTCGCTCTCTCTCTCTCTCTCTCTCTCTCGCTCTCTCTCTCTCGCTCGCTCTCTCTTTCTCTCGCTCTGTCCTCCTGCAGCGCTTGACCTCCCTCACACAGGAGTAATGCCATCCTCCGCCATCTCTGGCTCGCCTCCAAAGAGCAGGGCGGGCTCCTCTGTTCTCTGTTGCCCGCCGCAAACAAACGATCACAATTTGATACGATCTTTGATTTTTTTAAATTATTTTTTGACGGAGAAATACCACAATTTCGTGTTCGGAAAGTAGAAGCGTGGGTGTTTCAGTTTTTTGGGAGGGAAATTAAATAAGAATGGAAAGAGGGTGTTGTTGGGATTTGTCATGTAGCTTGTCAAATGTCAATAGGCACATTGTCAGGAGGGTGGGTTGTGATTAAGGTGGAACGATGGCGACAACTAAATTATAGTGTGATTCTTCTGTTGAGATATGAAATGTGATTGAATGTGGACGGATGCAGCTTTTTCTACATCATTTATTTTTCAATTCTCGATTGAAATGATTTGCTCAGTTTGAAAAAATATGTATTTTCTTAGAGTGCAAGATGAATTGTTGACCATGGCTTCTGCACGAGGCCAGTCTGAACACACCTGTCCCTGTTGGAAAAAGGGCGTTCCAGTATCCGGTATTGGAATTGATGACTGTGCAGCTGTATTCATAGTTGTATGTCATTTTAAGACAATGTCGGGTCCATAGTATTAGTTGATGTAATGCCCTCTTTGTGCTGACCTGTAGCTAAAGGGATTTGTACCTATGTTTTCTAAACGGGTTTTGTAGCAGATAAGAAACAAGCTTTTTAGTATCGTTAGGTCCGAGTGATTTGTGCGTCTACACGTCGAAGAATAAAACCTCATTCTAATCCATTTCATAGGGACTATTTTCAGGCGGGAAAAACTGTTCCTCAGCTGAGAGGATTGAAATGAGGCGGGCATGTAAAAATCCACTGGAGTTTTTAGAAGGGAGAGAGGGCACGCTGGAAAATGGGCTTAGCCTCCACTGGGGCCGGAGGTATCCCTTAAAAACACTTAGCGTGAATATTCTGTTTTCTACATACAATAATCACCTTCGTTTGAATCTCTGTTGAAATCCACCCAGCACTTTTCTGTGTTGAGAAATGCTCTCCAGTCAGTGACCATCACCTTCCCTCTCCGCCTCCGTCTCCCATCTGAGCCAGGCCTAAAGGAGAGCATGCGGCAGGCTGAGCTCAACAACTGGTCGCTGGACGCCGCCCAGATGGCTGACCTGTGTTCCTCCATCAACCGGTTCTTCGCGGCCACGGGTGTCATCCCTCCACAGGGGGCAGCCCAGCCGCAGCCTCAGGCCCAACACCCGACACCACCGCCGCCACCGGCACCCCAGCACCCAGCCCAGCCCCACGGAGCCATGCACCCCAAGGCCAACCAGCACAATCAGCACGGGCAACACAACCAACATAATCAGCACATCGGTACGGGTCAGTTCACGGATCAGTATCATTCAAGGATAAGTCAGGATTCAGGAGTTAGTCATGGCCCTGTTTTTGTCTGTTGTCCCACAGGGAATATGTACATGGACTCCAGACAGAACTTGTCTTCTCTGATGGGCCCACCAGGATACCCCCACATGCCTCCCATGAGCAACACAGCTCCCACTATGACAGGTGACTCCTCTATCACTCTATAAGCATGTCAGGAGGAGGAGGTAGGCCTGCTGTATGTAGATATATGAGCCTAGAGGTGTCAGAAATGCAGCTACATGTGTGCATGCGTGTGTGTGTGTATGTGTGTGTGTGTGTGTGACTTCAGTACCAATACTAGGGTTAATTGATGCTGCTATGATACCACGACAAACAAGAAGAACCATCAAGCCACATGTCACAGAAAAACCACCGTGCTTTATTTGAACCAAAAGCACCATCATCAGGAATATCAACTCTACAATGAGAATAAATGGCAAAAATAATATGTATATAGAATAAAACTGTGCAATAATATCTTGTAAAAATCACTCAGAAGCTTTGCTAAGTTACTCTATAAGCTTAACAGGTCCATATTTGTCTCTTGGCACCAGTTCCAACCAGTTTAGCTGGACTAGGATTCGGTTCAAGACTTTTTGATGTTGTTGCCGTGTGTTCAGCTGTTTGACTGCTGCTGAAATGTACCGTCAAGAGTCAGACTGCAGCTTTATCTGTTCCGATCCACATGCCGTCCACACGTATGAGCCCTCTGCAGGTATTGTTGAAAGGGACGTTCAGCTGGTAGAACACCTTTGGTCAAATTATTGAACGGTCATGAAATTCAGTCAAATTCAAGATTCAAGATTCAAGAAGTTTATTCATAAGTGTGTGCAGTGAAATGAAAAAGTGGCAGTGCTCAACAGAAATGTGCAAAGGGCAACAAGTTCACACTATTTACAATAATTTAAAAAAAACCCACAATATTTACAGTAAGAAAGGAAGCTAGCAGTGGGTTAGCAGTGTAGTGGTATAGAAATATTTGAGTTTTATTGTTATGGTGACAACCCTAGTGTGTCTATTTGTCTGTCGATATCCATCAGTGATAACCCTTACCTGCCGTCTCCCTCCCCCTCCAGGCCATCACAGCCAGTTGAGCCAGCCGCAGCAGCACATGCTGCCCCCGGGCCACTTCCAGATGAGACGTATGCCCGCCGCCGACGACATCCAGGACGACTTTGACTGGGACTCCATCGTCTAAACTGACCCCAGGCCAGTAGGGAGGGAGGAGGTGAAAGACTGGAATAGAGAGGGATGACAGGTGAGGTATGGAACTGGCCAACCTGTCTCACAGAAGACAATCCAAAAGAAAAGAAACGGAGCATCGTTTTTCCGGTTTTGCTGTCTCTTTTTTTTTTTTTTTTTTTTTTATTTACACAAGAGGATGATGAGTCTAAGGACAATCACAAAAAAATGAGACTTTCCAGGCTAACAGGATTGACAAGATGCACACAAAACAAAAGGACAGCCGAAGCTATCTGAATTGTCTCGTCTCTTGTTCCCCAGTGCCAACAAGTTTACAAGTTGCCAAAGTGTTGTCGAAACGTCGGTAAAGTGTTTTCCTTTTAATTTGTTGTACCTCAGAGTTGTGTTTCCAGCTAGATTGTGCTTAGCGCCCTCGACTGAATGGAGACGAACGGTTATGGGTAGAAAATCTCTGTCTCTCTGTGTCACAACCCCCCCCCCCCCTCAGTTTGTTACCTGACCCACACACACAAAGGTCCAAAGTATTTTACCCTTTCCTTCTTGTAACACCACTATTTATTTCTAATATCTGCGTGGCGTCGGGGTTCCACTTCAGTAAGACTTTTTAAGAAAAAATGAAGATACTTGCTCAACCTGAATTAGTGATAAGTGAGTGTAGCTCCCCCTGCTGTTCAGAAAGAAAACATACAAGCGCCACATTTTTGAAGCTTCCTTGCCAAAAATAG
Source organism: Hoplostethus mediterraneus (assembly GCA_034670385.1). NCBI lineage: Eukaryota > Metazoa > Chordata > Actinopteri > Trachichthyiformes > Trachichthyidae > Hoplostethus > Hoplostethus mediterraneus. The sequence goes on along the minus strand of JAXDDW010000001.1, from coordinate 16,701,434 downwards.
TCCTGTGTACCAGTATTTCCTTTCTCTTTAATATTTTTAGGTCTCGTTGCTTTGCTGATGGACAACCATTACAAACGCTGTCAGTTGATTTTTCCAGTGTTACTGTTTTAAATGACATCATTCGTTATAAGCCTCTCTAGTCAAAGGCATCAAGCATGTATCTTCTCCACAACTCCATCTGCTAATTACATGAAGGCATCCAGAGCTGATAAATGACAGTCTCTGTTTATGTGTGTGCTTTGTCTGTATGTACAGTACCAGTCAAAAAGTCTGGACACACCTACTCATAGAAGGGTTTTTATTTATTGTTACTATTTCCCACATTTTAGAATAATTGTAAAGTCATCACATCTATGAAATAACACAACAGGAATTATGCAGTGACCAAAAAAATCTAAACTATCCTTCAAAGTAGCCTCCCTTTGGCGTTAACGAGCAAAGAAATTCCACAAATTAACTTTTAAAGGCAACAATCACTATGTATGCCTTTAAAATGATGATTTAATTATTGTGGTTCAACATTCTCCTCTAAATTAAAAATGTCAAGTTCTAAATGAAAACTACTTGTTGGGGCATTTCAAAAAAACTTTTTTTTTTTTAATTAAAATTTTAGTTTTGAAAAGAAATTCATACATTTGTCCAAGAAAGTAATTTCAAGCATTTAAGCATCAAGCCTTTAGATCAAAATGTTTTAAGATCATGAGAAACAGTCGGGTGTGTCCAAACCTTTGACTGGTACTGTATGTACACATGCACATGCATGTGTGTGTGTGTGTGTGTGTGTCTGTGTGCAGGGGGGGTGTTTGTGTGTCAGTGTGTTTATTTGCCAGTAAGTCCACTGTGCCACTTTCTCAGGGTGTTCATTCATCTACCATGTCTGAAAAACACAAAGCCATTCATCTCTGCACCATGTGGTGTAAGACCTGTTGGCGAGTGGCGAGCGTCCCTGTAACTGCAGTTAAAAGGATGTGCCAAGCCTCCGTTCGCCACCCCATAAGTTAACCGATGTGACATACTGTGGAATAAGCTTTTCGGGAGCTCATGCATCAGGCACTAAGCCGTGTCGAGATAAGAAGTAGACGCGTGGATTACACGAGGCTAGTCTCGGACGAGAATGTTTTTGAGGTATAATTCAGTTTGGGGTTTTTTTTTATTGTGAGGGAAAGAAAAATGCACATCTTGTAATTGGAATGATAACTAGTTAGGTTAGGTAGGGAAAGTCGGCCATGATTTACAAGATGTATGATAGGAGAGGACAAGCAGTTTTTGCACAACACCAAGCTTAACAGCATCTAGTGAATGAGAGAAAATGGTGATCTCATTTTTTCACAAGGCATTTAAAAAAAAAAAAAAAAGAATAGATCAGTGAGGGAGCAAAGACGAAATTTCAAATGCTCAAGATTTTTTTTTTTTTTTACTGTGATCTTTAATTTCGTCTGTGTGTACAAGTGTGTATAATCTTCTCTGAGTTCCTTCAGCATTCAGCGCCATCGTTCAAAAGATGTATCCATACGAAACAAATAAAAGTGTTTGTATTTAATGGGTATAAAGTGAAACATGGGACCTTAAAGTGCTCTTTGGCTTGGAAGAACTCAACGGTTGTTGCAATGGTCGAGACAAGAACAAAACCTTCATTATTATTGCCATTAAATGCTGTATTAGGGTGACCAGCATATATATATCTTGTATGTTTGTGTGTTGTTGTTCTTGTAAATACCAGTATGTGCTCCTCCCTTTGCCCTTGACAAAACAAAGACTGATAAAAAAAAATGAACAAAGCAAAGGGAGAGAAAGTATTTTGTTATCCGTCCTTCAAGAGACACATTATGTACATACATTCAGTATATTGTAAATAAGTGATAAAAAAAAAATGCATTGGCGTTTTGTGTGTCGTAAATATTCAGTGTACGGCGGTTCAACGGTTAAAAATATGTTTCAGTGTTTATTAAAATGTCATCAACCATTTTTACTGCGCTAACCTCGCATCTGCTGTCGTTATTTCATCCCTTGAAAAAAAACATTTCGTGACTCAGCGCCACCTCATGCCCTCACTCTCAAAAAAAAAAAATAAAAATAAATCCTCACACCTTCAGATTCATCATGTAAAACGAACCACAGGGGAACTGCTTCCTCTCCTGGCCCCGGTGCTATTTTGACCCTCGTCGCTTGTTGTCCAACAGGTGTCAGTCTAGTGCCGAGCAGCGAGCTTGTTTTCCCTCCCGAGCGTGTAAACCGAGCAGACCACCGTGCTCGCCCGTGTGAAAGTCACACAATGTCCTAACTGTATTTACGGCTCCTTTTCATTGGGAAAGCCTTAATTTAAAAAAATCAAAAAAAGCCTCTTGTCTTTGAGTTTTCTCCACAGAAACAACAAGATCGATGTGACCCAACCATCATTAAAAGAGGCACTGCTGGTGAAGTAATGGATGCTCCTTTCATTCATACGTCTTGTTGTTAGAAATGGGACTGATTCATTACTGTGGAGGGGTTGAAGCATGCGATGAGGAACATCTGGTGGAGCTGCAGTCACCGACTTGGCTCCTACTGTCTGTGAGCTAGTGTTATTTCAGACGGCTCAAAGCGCTGTTTACTCTTCCCCTCCCCATTCATTCAGTCCACCGTTTCAAAAAGTTTGTTTTAAGTAGCTAATTGTGTAAGCTGAGGTGTCTGTCCCGTTCAGATAAATACGCCGTCTGTTTATTTATATTGTTGTGTGTGTGTGTGTGTGTGTGTGTGTGTGTGTGTGCTGATATTGCAGGCTTTGCGAACGGGAGGGCTGGCCGTGCACCAAGAGCCTGACACGGGACTGGCCCGTTCAAGGCACAGGAGGCAGGACCAAGAGGGCTGAAACCACCTTACTGCTGCTACCCAGATGCCCCCCCTCCCCACCCCACCTCTCCCTCCCCCTCCAACCTGCCCCTTGCCCCTCCACCCGCCCAACCCACCACCAGTACCAGCACCCCTCCTCCACTCCCAGCAGCTCTCTCTCTCTCTCTCTCTCTCTCTCTCTCTCCCTCCTGCTGTGTGCCAGTCCCTCTTTCTCCATTTCCTCAAAGTGGCCAGAGCTCCTCTCTTCTCCTCTCAACATCCTTCCACGACTGTTTCTGTCTCTCTCCCTCTCTCTCTCTCTCACGCTCTCTCTCTCTCTCTCTCTCTCTTCAGCTACCAACAACGGCCAGACCTGGCTTGGCAACTTTATCCTTTTTCTCGTCTATTCCACAGCCCAAGTATCCCAGCCTCTCAGAAGACTATTTTTTTTTTACTCTTGACCCTTTTGGTTGTCCACCCTTCTTCCCCTCCGGAGATAGGCCGGTGTGTGTGTGTGCGTGTGTGTGTATATGTGTGTGTGTGTGTGTGTTTGGCGCGTGTTGTAGTGTCTTGATCTTTGCCCTGAACGTCGTGACTTGGAGGAGAAGACTTGACTTGTCACCACGATGCAAGTTCAGCTGCTGCTCCTGTTGGCCCTGGCTGGCCCTTTCTGTGGCTTCACACATGCAAGTAAGTCGAGCCTCTTTACCGCCGTCCTCCTCTATCTCCTACACCGCAACCGCTCTTTGTCTGGCGTCACACCACGCTGGGTTTTGAGCCGTACACTTTCAGATGAGGAAATGGGTTTCTTATCAATGTGTTAACACCTTCATTTATTAGATTTCTTCAAGGGTAAATACTTTTAAACGTTTGTTTTTCTTTCACGTCATCATGAAACGTCTTCCCTGATAACTGTGTTCCACCTTAGCAGGATGAGGAAAGCTAAACCTGGGTTAGGGTGTTAATTCAACAAAGAGTGGATAGTGAATTTAAAGGTTAGCCTCCCTCTCCCTTCTTCTCCTCGTCTCTCTCTCTCTCTCTCTCTCTCTATCTCTCTGTTTCACACTGTCGCCTACTCCTAATCCCTGGACGGGAGGAAAAGTTTGATTTGGAGACACGAGGGGAAATGTGATGTAATAGCAAGAGCTCTGCCGCCTTGTGCACGTACATTCTTGGCACCGGCCAAGGAGAAGGAAGGAATATCCTTTGGAGGGATCCCAAAACAGTGCTCATACACGGGGGAGGGAGGGAAGGGGAGGGGAGGGGAGGGGGGTGTACACTGAAATATACACCGTACACATTTATCTTAAAGCTTATCCCCTCCTCTCTCTCTCTCTCTCTCTCGCGCTCTCGTTTCTCTCTGCCTCTCGCTCTTACTTTCTTACGTCTCTGTACTCTACTGTGTCTTTTTCTTTTCCTCTCCTTCCTTTGTGCTTCCTGCCTTTTTTCGTGTTTGCCCAGGGGGGAAGCAGGAGGCACGGGGGTGGGGGGGGGGTGGCAGGGCTGCAGCCCGAGGGAGCTTGCAGGGCAGGGCAGGGCAGGGCAGGGCTGGTTTGCGTGTGTGTATTAATAGAGAGAGGCTCTATATTTAAGAGGGTCATATGGGAGAGAGAGAGAGAGAGAGAGAGAGAGAGAGAGAGCGAGAACACCCGGTACGTGAGGAGTTTAAAGAGGTGCCCCACCCTCATTTACCCGCATGTTGTTAGACCGCGTGGCGCACCGCCCCTCGGCATTTACCCATCTTTGGCGGGGTGTCAAGCTTTACCACCTAACAACCCCCTTAGCAGGGGTGGGGGGGGGGGGGGGGGGGTTGGTGGAGGGAACATGGGAGTCGGGGTGCTGATAGGGGGCTGGGTCTATTTTTAAACAGCAGCCTTTACCGGTCTGAGATTTCTACGAAACTCTGCTCAGAAAAAAAAAAAACCCTCTTCAAGCTGTCAGAAAAAGCGTCTTAACTCGGCGCTGCTATTTTGAAAGAAAAAGCGGGAAACAAAGAAAATAAAATAGACTTCCTCATAAAATAGAGCCTTTTGACTCCCCCCCTCCTCTTGCCCACTTTACTAGCGAAGCGCCATGCATCCTGTGAAAGCCTCCACCTCCGCCCCGGTGTGTCCCCAGCCCCGCTCGGCCTCATAATGACTTTCGTCTGCCTCTGCGGGGCCTTTTAACATCCCCGGCACATCTGGAAGCCGAAAGGCAGAGGTCAATGCCCTCTAGTCTGCGGCCCACTTGTAAAAAAAAAAAAAAAAAAAATGACTCAAATGTTGCGCTCACGCTCCAAGTATGAGACGCACGCCATCCAAAACAAAACAAAAAAAAAAGAAAAGAAAAAAGCCCCTGCTGGTGACGAGGGACCGCGAGGCATTGAGCGCTTCTCACGTCAACCGAAAAAAAAAAAAAAAAAAAAAACGCTCAGTCACACTTGCAAAATTTGCAAAATTTCCACGAGGAGAAAGAAACATCTGTTGACGGGGAGGGGAGAGGCGGGAGGCCATTTTAGTAGAGGTTTTTTAGTGCGACAGCCACTTGACAAGAGGCTAATTCAGTCTCTCTCTCTCTCTCTCTCTCTCTCTCTCTCTCTGTTACATGAGCAGCAAACATGGCTGAAGTCGCCCGGAGTCTCCCCTGTTGGTACCGACGGGAATGTCTCACGTCTCTAGCGCCTACGTAGGCTGTGAGGGGTGAGACACGGGGGGACACAGGGGCTCACGTCTCTAGCGCCTACGTAGGCTGTGAGGGGTGAGACACGGGGGGCTCACGTCTCTAGCGCCTACATAGGCTGTGAGGGGTGAGACACGGGGGCTCACGTCTCTAGTGCCTACGTAGGCTGTAGGGGTGAGACATGGGGGCTGTAAGGGGTGAGACATGGGGGCTCACGTCTCTAGCGCCTACGTAGGCTGTAGGGGTGAGACATGGGGGCTGTTAGGGGTGAGACACGGGGGCTCACGTCTCTAGCGCCTACGTAGGCTGTGAGGGGTGAGACACGGGGGCTCACGTCTCTAGAGGGGTGAGACACGGGGGCTCAAGGGGGGAAATCGAGCCGCTGACTCAGGAACGTTTACACAACCGGGAGGGTGTTTTACGACGTGGGACGGTTGGATTTGAAGGTTCGCGAGATTAGAAATACATTAAGAGGCCCACTTGATGCATCGCTAGACGTCGGGGGGAGGGGGGGGGTCCGGGGTGGGGGGGTCGTTCGCAGAGTGGGAAAGCTTAGCGTGGAGGAAAAGATAGATGTATTTCCATCAGCGGATCACTCCCGGTCTGATCCATTACAGTTTGGTGGCTGTTTCCTTTGTTCAGTCGATCTGCTGCCAGCGTCTCTATCACAGTGATAGAGTCCAGATGGAGGACGGGCCTGTATCTCTGTTAGACCAGGAGGAGGGGGAGGAGGAGGAGGGGGGGGGGACACATCAGTTCCTGTATGTGCGTGGATGGTGATTGTGTTGTGTCTGCGATAAGAGTGGCTGAGAATATCCCACCCGGCCTGCCTCTCCCACTCCCAACTCCCCCTCAACTCCCCCCCCAAAGTGTGGGAGGAGGTGTGCGAGGCACACCCCAACATCTCCGCTGCAGACTCCTACGGGTCAGCTGGGGGAGGCGAGGCCTGTGCTGCACGGTGCCGCCGCCGGCCGGTGAGACAGGCAGGGTGCCTCCCTCTCTCTCTCTCTCTCTCCCTCTCTCTCTCTCTCTCTCTCTCTCCTCTCTCTCTCTCTCTCTCTCTCTCGTTTCCCTCCCCCAGCGCCGAGAAAACATTCTTGGGCTCCGAGGGCGGACACTCTCGTACTCCCTCACACTGAGTAGATGGATCCTTTCCCCTCGTCATGGGATGGCGAATTAGTAACACCCGCACATGTGGTTCTGTGTGTACACACACACACACACTCACACACACACACACACACACACACACACACACACACACACACACACACACACACACACAGGTGCATACAAATGGGGAGCCTCAGTGACAGCTGATTGTGACGGTGATATATGTATCCTACTACTCCCTCCTTTTCTCTCACACTGTTTATCTTTGTGTTCCCTCACCCCTCTCTCTCTCTCTCTCTCTCTCTCTCTCTCTCTCTCTCTCTCTCTCTCTCTCTCTCTCTCTCTGGGTGCCTTCAAACCCCGTAAGGGTCCCTCCATCCCTCCCAGGCAATTTGCCGTATTCCTTTACCAATCTCAGTTTCCACTCAGCCCTTTGCCTTCCACAGTCTCTCCCTCCCTCCTTCCTCCTTCCCTCCTTCCTTCCCTCTCTTCCTATATCACTCCCTAAGGTCATTCAGGGTCACAATCGGTGTAATGGCGTCTTAAACAGACAGGGTTTCACCTCATCTGTATCAGTGCAGTTCTGTTCTCTGTTTTTAATTTTTCATTGCCTGTCCTAATGACTTTTTAATTATTATTTTTTAAATTTTATATTTGTTCTATTGTTGGTAAAGCACTTTGCACTTCACTAACTATTACACTCATGATGCTGATAATCAGTATTAGTATATTATATTTAGACTGATTTTTAATGTTGGTAGCTGACAAAGCCGGTGGCACACACACACACACACACACACACACACACACACACACACACACACACACACACACGTGTAATAAGTACTCACAGGCGCACACCCACACCGTGCAGCAGGATGGCTTAGTACTTAGACAGACTGTCCTTCAACCGGTCGACCTGGACTCAAGCCCCGTGTCGAGGGCCGCTGTAGCCGGCCCCGCACCGCCGACCTCCCCGGGGACCGGTAACGTGTCATGTTATCATCACACACACACACGCACACACACACACACACACACACACACACAGACTCTCCTTCCTGTCGGGAGCGCTTGGGGAAAAAAAGCCTCCGCGGGCGCTAACGCGGGAAAGCCAACGCCAGACAGAGCGGAGGACAGGCCCGTGTCTGCGAGGAGAGAGTGAGTCAAGCGGCAGAAGGGACGGGGGCTGCTGCCTGGCTTTCGCTTGAGAAACATACCGTTCCCTCAGCGCTGCCGTCCACCTCCCCCTTCTTCCTCCCCCTTTCTCTCTCTCTCCCTCTCTCTCTCTCTCTCTCTCTCTCTCTCTCTCCAGGGATACAGCATTCTCTAAGGTTTTCGGCAGCAACAAACCGATCCTTAGGGAGTGGCGGGGTCACGGAGAGGAAGACAAGGGGGAGAGGTAGATAAAAAGAGAGAAGGGATGCGGGGCAGGAGGGAGGTTAGAAAAAAAAGGGAGGATGAAAAAGACATTAAGAGAGCCTGAGGTAGAGATGGTCTCACTCTCTGACTCACCGATGCAGCTGTATTAGTCTAGTCCTAGTATTAGGATAGTCATCGCAGTGGGAAGGAAATACTACTTAGAGCTAATTGTGCTGTACACACAATGAAACTATTGTTAGTGGGGTTTTTGGGGGGTGGTGGGGGATGAAGGCCACTCTCTTTGAAGCATAGACCACTTTATCATCGCTCGCACACATTCCGAACAAATAGTCGCGGTTAAAACCCCCCTACAGCTACCCCTCCTGTCGCAGTGGGAACAAATGTTTTGTTATATTTATACCGCCTGTTGCTAATGAACGCGCTAGCCGACAACGCGGGACTAGGAATAAACCGCGCTGGCTGCCAGACAAGCCGAGCCATTCAGAGGCTATTTTTACCCCCCCCCCCCCCCCCCCCCCCCCCCTTGTAAAGTATTCTCTATTATTTCAAGTATTTAGAACAATTGGGAAAAAAACGGAGACGGAGGGGAAGCATGATGTCAGGCGCTATGTTTAGAGGAGCGCTCGTTCCCGCTGCCTTTACGGTATGGGGAAGGTTTTTTGGGTTTCTTTTTTTTAGAGGGAGCAGTGGATTTGAAAGTCTTCAGGGAGAAGAAGCCGATTTCAGGCCAACGTCTTGTCAGTGGAAAGTTAACTGCAGACCGTAATTTTGGTGCCACGCCGAAATCCTGCCTGCCTGCCTTCGTTTTTGGAAGCGGCGCTGTCCAGGCCGAGCTTTTTCAGTTGTGGCGAGGAGGATGTCGAACACGGTGGTTGATGGCGCTCGGGTTATTGGAGGGAAACGATTAGGTTTAACTTGGCGATCCGAGCCTCGATGAAAGACGCAGAGATAAATGCACGTCTTCATACAGTTGCTGGATACAAAAAGGGAAGCCACCATTTTCTCCTAAAGCGTTTTAAATGTCTTGAAATGTATCCTGCTCAGAACTTGATGTTGGAGCTCTACTAATAAAGAAACAAAACATGACCGAAAGTCGCCTGAGATGCTTTCAGAGGCTGACATTCTTCAAGGTGTTTGTCTAGCAGGCACGGCCACCGTATCAACACACTCCCACCTCTTCTTCTTCTTCTACGTTGTCTTAAAAGACTGCTGATCACCCAGTTGTGGTGTTTCTCCACCACCGCCCCACCCTTCAGTGACGGTATGTGTTAAACAAGCCTTCCTGCCTTGCCCTCATCCACTGGCTGCTACGGCGGCGGCTTCCTGCACAGGAAATGAGGCAGAGGATGTGGCATGTGAGTGCGCAAACACAGGATGGCAGGACGATGGGGTTGGGGTGGGGCGGGTGCAGGGATGGAGGGACTGGATGGACTGGTTTATTCAGTCACGGGGTGTGGTGGGTATGTGTCGTCACTGCTGCCATGGGCGGATGACGGGAGTAGTGTGGAGGAGGGAGGAGGAGGAAGAGGAAGAGGAGGGGTGGCAGGCATAGTGATCAAACTCATGGTGTCAGGGAGGAATGTGGATATTTACCTGGTTCATTTTGACTTTTCTCTTCCATCCTGGCAGATTAAAGGGCTTTCTGTCTCCATTCCCTGCTACTGATCTATTGATATCCATCTATCCATCCATCTATCCATCCATCCATCCATCCATCTCTGACCTCTCTGCTTGTTGCCTCCCCAGGCCCCACAGCGCTCCCTGCAGACCTGGATGTTGCCGCCTCCGCTGCCCCCGGGACAGAAGCTTCCCCTGAGGCTCCCGACGTCCTGAAAGAAGAGGTCGTGGTCACCGGGCCTCCTCCCGCCGAGCCCGAGACGGCCCCCGGGGAAGTGGCGACAGAAACTCTGGCTGTGGAGGTGCCCGCCACCACCTACGCCCCCGCCGCGGATCCCGCCGTTGTTACCGAAGCCCCGGTCGCTGCTACCGAAGCACCGGTGGTTGAACACGCCGCCACGGAGGCTCCCGCTGCGGAGACCGCGGAGACCCCCGCGGCCGCCACGGCCCCCGTTGTCCCCGATGTCCCCGATGTCCCCGATGTCCCCGCTACTTCCGAAAAGGCCGAGGTTGAGGTTAACGAAGCCGTTGAGGCAGAGACGGATGGTCAGGTGGTCGTTGAAAATGGCGCAGAGGGTGAGGAACGTGTGGGATAGACAGACAGACAGACAGACAGACAGACAGACAGACAGACAGACAGATAGATAGAGAGAGATAGAGAGATAGATAGATAGATAGATAGATAGATAGATAGATAGATAGATAGATAGATAGATAGATAGATAGAGAGAGAGAGAGATAGATAGATAGATAGATAGATAGATAGATAGATAGAGATAGAGAGATAGATAGATAGATAGATAGATAGATAGATAGATAGATAGAGATAGAGAGATAGATAGATAGATAGATAGAGAGAGATAGAGAGATAGATAGAGAGAGAGATAGATAGATAGATAGATAGAGAGATAGATAGATAGATAGATAGATAGATAGATGGATAGATAGATATGTGATTCATGATCATCTCTTTCTGTTCCACAGATGGCCTCAGTTCTGGTCAGGTAGTGGGCATCGTCATCGGTGCTTTGGTGGCAGTGATTATTGTTATCGCCGTGGTGATTGCTCTGGTGAGGAGGATGGGCAAATACTCGTAAGTACCTCACACACACACTCACACACAGCTTGAACTGATGTGGACATGTATGAACACGTGTGCTTTGTATGTACACACATTGCATGAGATGAACGCATGACCTGTTGCAGTATGATATTGTGCAGTGAGTCTATATATGGAGTCAGAATGCACGAACATATTCTATGATGAAATACCTGAAATAACACCAGCAGTGATGTAATGAGTGTGGAAGAGAATGTTGTTCGCCGTGATAAGATGAACTCTCATGCCCAGCACAAACTGCATAGCACTTAGACCATAATTGGTCTCCAGTGCTGAACGTGTTCGAATGCCGACCTTCCCTCATGAGAGTAATAGAGGTCCCGTCCAATTGACAGTATTCCCACGTACCACACGCCCTCCCCTCTGAGAATACCGCCATGCTATTGGATGAGCAGTCTCACTAATGGGGAACGTTTTCTGTGTCACAGGTCTGCCGCGAACAAAAGGGCTGCGAAAAAACAGAGCATCTTGGTTTCTGTCATTTTTCTCTATTTGACTGTTATACCCAGCTAATCATGTTAACCCCTCGCCTACCGTGGTCTGAATTCACAGACGCTGATGGATGACTGACAAGCTTGGTGCTTGTTGCTCCTTTGACTGACACACAGTCCCGTGGCCCAATAAGGAAGAGCCATTGTCCATTTAGTCCGACAAGAGGCTCCATTTGGACTCGAAATTAGCTTCAATTCAGTCAAAAGCCGGGTGTATTGACTCTGTCTGACCAAGTGACGAATGGTCACCAAGCAGATAGGCCTTACATCATCGGCTCGATTTGATCCGGGTCTACCTCAGCAGCCATCGGGAACTTGGTTGGTCACAAGTGGAGTAGCAACACAAAGCTGTCAGCTGTGTGATTTTCGTCTCGAGAACTAATTCTAAGATTCGTAGGCACTGATTTATGTTTTTGCCAGTGGGTGCTCAAATGAAGTGAATACCACCAAGGTCATGATTTTTCACAAAATCACTTTTATTGCGCTTGCTACCGTGGTGTAGGCTGCTGTCATCTGTCAGACGTAGACACACACCAAAACGAAATGCAACACCGCTCTGCTACAAATTATAACAGGCTACACCATACCGGCACACAGTAGGGGGCAGTACTTACATACACATTGGCCACAACATAACATACGTCGCTAGCAATACCTAATACCTCTCGCATCAGCCATTTGCTTTTGCTTGCCCACAGATAGAGCAGTTGCGACATTACCTCCAGCATTAGCAGCGCTTACGATGCTAACAGCAGCTCGACGAACATTTGACTTCTCACGGCATCGAAACCTTTCCATTGTTTTATCCCCATTTATCCCCATTCCATTGTTTTACAAAAGCCTTGCATTCAAGGCACGCATATTGTCCGCAGCTGAACATATTTCACAAAGCACTTTGTTTCTTGCCACATCGTAAGCAATCCATGGGAATTTAGCTTTCCAGCTAGCCTGGTAGGTTCTTCCCTGACGCCTGCTGTCCGTGTCGTTGGTGCTGCTGCTGCTACACTTGGTGTCTCTTGGTTTTTTAATTACACATTTGTTCCGTTTTCACCCGTTTTCACCCGTTTTTCACATTTGCTGTGCAGCTAGCTACGTGATGGAACAATGCTGGTTTAGCCGACTCTAACGTTACATTGGCTACGTGACCATGCCCCTTAACGTAGCCTACACACGCACAGAGCTGTAACAAGTTTAATTGGATAATGCGATTTGTAGTTAAACAGTTCACTGATAATAGTAATAATAGAAGAAATAGATGTGTAATTCATTATTTTCTTTTTTTTGATCGGCCCGTTTTTTTTGATTCCCCGTGGGAAGACCGGAGCACATGATCAGCGCGTATGCTAAGAGTCTCGCTGTCGTTGTTGGTCTATTTTGTAAAGGTTTACTCCACATCACACCACCTTAAGCTTCACTCAAAAAGGGGAAAATGCATTCAGAAAACTAACTCCCTTTAAAAAAAATGTCTTCCTTATTAAAATGATTGAAAGTACACAGCCCTTATCCAAACCTAAAGCTTATGTTTGATTGATTGATCTAAATGTTTAACCTTTTAATCATCTTTTATTGATTCCCCATTTTGTTGTTGTATAAACAAATGGTGCATCATGAAACAAGAGAAAAAGAAACAATTCCATCAATGAGTTTGAACCGTAGATAACTTTTTAATTCCCCCTTTCAACCATCAACTGACATTCTGTGGGTGTATCTTGACATATTTAGATATTTCTGTGCCAACTCTCAGACTCTCTCTCTCTTCTTCTCTCTTCTTCCCACAGCCCTTGAGGAAAAAGCCTGTAAAGCAGGAAGAGCGCCCAAAGTTCTGGAAATTCTGAACTACTGAACTGTGATGTCATTTCCTGTCATTAAACAAGCATGCTACCAGCACTTAGTCTAATCTAACCAGGACTCTGGACTGTTGCCAAAAAGAGGGGGAGGGAGGTGTGTGTGTGTGTGTGTGTGTGTGTGTGTGTATGTATGTCTGTGTGTGAGAAGTGGAGTAGAAGGGGTGGGTAACCATCCTCACCTCCCCCTTTACCTCCAACCCACTCCCCCGCCACCTCCCCAACCCTCTGGAGCCACTGATATAAAGGGCTCTGTCTTCCCCCACCACTCTGACTCCCCAATACACCCACAACCCACAGGACAGAACAAAGCAAAGAATTTCAGTATGCATTTGTAAAGTAGTAGTAAGGGAAGTAAGGGATCGTCTGACTTGTGCTAGGAAAAAAAACAACTATCTCTTATGCAGTGATATGACTCAGATTTGTTATTTGAGTTGGTGAAAAGGACCTAAAAAAGGAAAAATATATCAAATAAAAAAGGCAATGAAATACACACAAAAAAGATGGAGGCGGGACAGGAAGCAGGAGAGAATGTTATGAATTCCATAGGATGTATATACCGTGCAAAGGGACTACATAGTCTACAGCTAATGACTTTCTCGTATGTTGCAGTTGCATATGCTAGCATTCAATATTATGGAATACACAGTGCATACAAGCGGCCCGTGGCTGTTGTTGTGGCTAACAGACCTTTAAAAACACCAACCAAAACACTTTCTCACCTTAACACGTATAGCCAACGAGTCCCTCGCCACAGAAGAAAATGACGTGTTGGCCAACTGTATGAAGCACCATGTGCAGAAGTGGCTCTGACATAGCACTCGTGCTCTGAAGGCCAGTGAGGGGCTAGCGAGGGAAGAAAAAAAAAAGCCACCCTCATTTGCAAGAGTAACGTGACATTCTGCCCGCTTTAACACTGACGTATAAAAACCTAATACATATCTGTGAAATTTAGCAGAAGGGTTTGTGCCACTGTCTCTGGTATTCCCTAGGTAGTTAGGAGGATTTTAACTTTTGAAGTGCATTAATGTGAATTGACTGTACTTTTTTTAACTGCCACCCATTCCAAAAGGACAGCTCTAGACGACTTCTGGCTTTCTCTCCAAAAAACAGGCAGCGGTTGTTGGTCGACATAGTGCTAGCATTGTCTTTACAATGTGTTAATAGTACTTCTGTTAATAGTTTGGGGGTAGAGTACCAAAGCAACCACACGCAACCTTTAAATTGAGCTAACCCCACAATGCAGGATGACATTTCATACTTGCACTTAGTTTTAGTGCACGGTGTTAGGCAGCGATGCCCCAAATGTTTCTTTTTTTATTTTTTCGCAGTTGCACGTGGTCATTAATGGGTGTACAAATAATGAAGTCTCAGCTTTAGCTCCGCTTGCTTTACGAACTCAGTTTTAATATGTGCACTGAACGAGTGATGTAATGTTTAATGAATGTGTGTTTAGACACTGCAAAACGTTTGCAACGACATTTGTTCGTTTCCCCCCCCCCCCCCCTTCTGCTTCGCCACATATTATCCGCTCTAGGTCTTTTGATTTGTTTGAATTCTTTTATTTAATTGCGGTGTTTCTGTTCATATTGTTTCAATAAAAAAGTGAAAACACTCCCCAAAACGTACTGACGTGTAGTTTTTCTTTTTATCTGTTGTTCTTGAAAATATGACTGAATGGATTTGTTACAGATCAGTTTATTGTTCTCACCATTTCCTATTGATTAGATTAGTTTCCATAGCGCTGCCTAAAAGTCAACACATTCTTGAGTAGTACCGTCTTCTGTCTTGGCCACAATACTTGCGACAGCCAGTTAAAAACCTCATGACACTTATTTTCTATTTCCAAGTGAAACTCACATGTATCATTACCGAGCTTCCACAGGGGCAGCATCCATTTCCCCACTCTGATTGGCCCGTTCATATAATGCAGAAACATTTTCAAAAACACCCCTCTTCAGACAGGAGACAAACACCGCCAAATATGGAGGAACATATGGCCCCCGGACCGTTGAGTCGGTTGAGCCCTCTGACAGTTAGGTGTGTTTTTTATGTCATGTTGTGGAGTTTTTCATAAGGCGCTGTTAAGCTGAGGCAAGACTCCAACAGTAGGCTGTGAGTCGCACAGAGATGCTCTGTGTCTGGCTCCCTCTCCTCCGTGTGGTTTTAGGCAGTGGCCCAACGCCCGCCACCCCAGCCTCAGCCCCACCGGCAAGCTTCATAACCCTCTTTAGCTCACTCTCTCGCTTCAGACTGCCGGGAACAATGGAGTCTTTTGAGAGGGGCAGATGGAGAGGCTATGGGCCGTGGCCGTGAAGCTTCTAGCCAGCAGCTCTCTCCCTCTCTCTCTCTCTCTCTCTCTCTCCTTCAGCAAGGGGGAATTCGGTACATCGCTACAGGGTGGAGTCACTTCCTGGGTGGGCCTCATCCTAGATCACGCACATGTACACACACACACACACACATACACACAAATCACTATCCCTCGTATGCCCAGCACTTGTGTGTGTATTGGACAGAAGCAGCTATTATGAAAGTCACATGATACACAGGGAGAGCCCCAATAAGTTTCATGCCACACAGTTACACCCATTGCACACACGGGCACAGCAACCCACACTTGAAAACATGCAAGGAGCCAATGTACTGTCCGGCTTCTCATAACCGCCTACAGCAGCGCGCAGGCGTAAATATGAGCTCAGTGTGCTCTACGTTGGTGTGTTTTCACTGGATTGTGTAACATCTGTTTGTCTAGACACACACCTATATGCGTGTGCATGTCTGTGTCGTACATGTGAAATAAATCCCAGTGACTTGGGTGAATTGGGTTTATTTGGCATCCAGGCCCTTTGAAAGGGACCTATATTTTTCCCTTTAAATAACACAAGACCAACGTATTTTGGTTGAACACAAGAATGTGTGTTCATGCTGGGTCACTCATAGCTGAAAATGATCTATTGTATATGACATGATAAATCACACGTTTAAGAAACATGTAGTCTTAAATATCCATCATTTTTAAAATTTGCAGCAATTGATCTTAATGCCTACGTAGCATATAATAAATATAATGAATGGAAAGAAAGCACAGATTGTACAGCAATAGAGGAATAGGCCTCATGCCAAATCCTATAATTAAAATAACTTTGGATTGCAGAATGCAGGGATGGATACCATCCACCAGCCGAATTCTGCTCAATTTTGGTTTTGGCAGGTAAGCCCGTCTGGCCTATTAGCCACTTTGGCTTGTAGACAAACTGTGTTCAGTCGGTCTTTTCCGGTCCAAAAAAACACTTCGGCAGTGAAGAAGTTAAATCGGAGGGTGAAATTCTGAATCATTGGTGCCAGTTGACAAAAACATAAAAGATGTTAGTCCTCGGTTTATTTGGCCTTATATAGACTTCAGGTATATTCAAGTTACTTACTTTTGTGTTTACTAATGTTACCAATGTAAACAAACCTTAAAATACATGTAAAAAATACATGTTCAACTGTTATTTACTGGCAGTTAAAGTAGTTACAGTTCCTGACAGTTCTTCTATCAACAGCTCAGTCAACAAATGTCTTCAATTCAGTGGATCAAAACATAAACATGCCTCAATTGTTTGACACACGACACAATCGGAAAGAACTTGTGATTCAAGTTCTCTAGAGTTGAAAGTGGGACACGTATTTTCACATATGTCAGCCACGGTGCCTGTGCAGCCTTTTTGCTAGATGTGTGTTGCTGGTGTGTGGTGGTGCTGTGGTGATTCACCTCAAGGGCCTGCTGGCACGAATGCCAGCGTATGGTGGTGTGTGTGGGTTCCTGCAGTGTGTATGTGCGTGCGTGCAAGGAGAAGCCAGGTCTGGCCTTGAAAGTGCATGAAATCGTGATGTCATGAGGAAAGTGTCAGCCCGTGGGCTTTGAGTGCTGCAGACAGCTGGGCCTAAGGGTGGATGAAGTGGTGAGAGGAAGGGGGGTGGGGGCACAAGGTTGGGTGACAGGGTACAGTAGTGTGTGCATGTTTTTGTGTGGTTGGACAGAGTCTGGATGATGCAGGGAACAGCTGAGTTTGCTTGTGTGTGTGTGTGTGTGTGTGTGTATGTGCACGAGGGGGAGACAGTAAAAGAGGAGAGGGAGTGCTGGTCTGCGCATATAGCATATAGCGCATATAGAGTGTATGTATCAGTACATATGGTGTGTCACTTTAAGGGGGTCAGGGTACATCTCAAAATGTCTGGTTGAGTCTGGATGATGCAGGGAATCGCTGAGTTTGCCTGTGTGTGTGTGTGTGTGTGTGTGTGTGCAGATGCGAGAGGGGGCAGTGATTCTAGCGCGCATGTGTGCATTTATTGGCCTTTGGGGGATTACGGGCATGGGTGTGGTGTGTGTGTGTGTGTGTGTGTGTGTGTGTGTGCGCGCATATGAATGTACAGTGGGCGACACTGTGTGAGATGTGTGTGCATATGTCCCGTGTGCATGTACACTGTACGGTATGTGTGTGCACGTGTGTTCATGTTGCACTGCATTTGCATGTGCTTTACTGCACATCTGCTGTCCCACGACATACAGCGCTCCGTCGCCGCAACATGGCAAGTCCGCTCATGAGAGACGAGGCTTTGTGTCCTGCATCTGGGATCATGCACGTCGTCTGTAATAGACTCCTATTGTTCCATACCAAAGCACTATTCATTGATGGACGTGATACACACACACACACACACACACACACACACACATTGTGGACCACCTCTCCCTCGTTCCCTCTTCCTCCCTCTTATACTTTTGTGTCCGTGGTACATAGAGTTCTAGCCCATAAGAGATCAGTTTCCTGTTTGTTTTGAAAGTTGTTCTCTTTGATGACTATTGTCATGTAGCTATCTATGATGTCACACTGAGCTTGGACCTCTATGGTATGGTGCCCTTGCAATGATTTTCTATCCACGTTCCAATTATTGAGTTATGACGCAACACAGTACTATTAGATCACCAGTAAAGGCACATGTTTGTGAAAAGCTCTTTCCTATGACAGACTTAGCCATCTGTGTGAACTGGCTTTCAGGCGTTAGCACCTGCTTATCCGATGATTTGACGGTTGTGTCTGACGAGTGGACTCAAACGTGAACAGCTCATCATAATTCCACAGCTGCAATTCGCATCAACTTTGACAGACGTGCTGGAGCCTTGTGCATGTCCAGAGCGACTCCTGTTTATAATGCCGTGACAGGCTATAAATAAAGATGATCACGGTCAACTAGTCACCAAATTACCCCTGCATGAGAATCTAATACTGTCAAATATAGTTAGCCTCTTCATGAGCCAGTTCTACACATCACACTCTCTCAGCCGTTACTCTACTGTTTTTATTGCAAAGGTGAAAAGGTTACGCTGTCGAATCCAAAGTACAGAGAGTGAGGAAAGCCTGAATGGATGCCTCTTGTACGCCTGGCTCGTAATATGGCAAGTAGTTTGATAGCGAAGAGGCACTCAACCCACACACCACATAAAAAGAACACGCAAACAATGCATATCACATGAGAACACCACCCATATGCTATGCGATGCCAGTAGTGTTCATGATGTCCCCAATGCACTCCTACAGACCCTTTCAAAGACTCTCATTTATGTTGCCATGGTTCTGGAGGTGGAAATAATGCCGTGGGAAATAAGGGGGTTTCATCCCATCAGTGTCGGTGAGGGTTAATGTGAGACAGTCCCCCTGTGACTCAATTGAGAATTGTTGGGAGAAACAGAGAACTTGTCAGGTGATGGGACCAGAAACAGCGTACATCATGAATCTTAAATCTGTCATCTCTGTTTGACTTCTGTGTTTTCATCCGTTGAGAAAGAGAAATCCCAACAGGAATTCTGCAGACTGAGTTGATGTAGATATGGCCCAGCTATAAAACCAGTATGACTCAAAAGAACTGTGAACTATCACGTATATTTGCAAGATGAAAATAAATTGCCTCTGTAGTATCTGGTAGGAAGTAAAATGATTTCTTTGTGTCTATGTGTAGACACAAAAGGATTAAAAACCCACTTGATGAAATAAATCAGCATTATATTTTCAATAATTTTTATACATACAGACATTTTTATTCATTCTATGTTATTATTATGTAATTTTGGCTAACTGTGTTTTGAAAAGTGGTACATATATCTCAACGATTAGAAATATTAGCCATTTCATAAAATATAATGCTAGACATAAAAAACTGAAATATATTTTTAGTGGCAGTAACCAAAGTTGCAGTTCATTCGATCTAAATGACCAAATCTTTATATTGAGCCACAGTGCCCTCTGCAGGACAGTGGAACACATTGCAGGAAACAGAGTGACAGTGTTGGGAGAGATGAATAATGAAATGTTCTTACCAAATACAGAAGTTCTATTAAATACTAGTGTATTTTGATTCATCAAATCACTTAACTATTTATAAATCACTTTTATTAATATGCATTTGTATCACTATCTTTTAAAAATGCATTCCCAAAAGTTGTCCAGCATCCATAGGATCACAGAAATTGTGTCAGCTGCTCTAAAAAATCCTCACAATGTTCTCTCCAGAAGAGATTGAGTTATTGCCCCAGCGGATGGAGGATCAAATGTCATTTCAGAACATTTAAAAAGTAAAACCTCTGAAAAAGTGACCCCTGAACTGCTGAGGGGCTGCTTGAATGAGTGGCCTGAATGGAGCCAGATAGTCCCTGTAGCTAGCTTTAATAGCTTTAATAGAACTGCAATAAAGTGCTCTAAAGTGTAACCCTCTACAAAAGAAATATTTGACATGTATTGGTATCTTGACCTAAAATCTAATGATAATTTCATGTCTGATTTCTCGGGTCTCTTTCATAATCTTTCATAATGGCTAGGTACAACAAGGTTATTACTCTTGAAGATAACAACATCGAAGTATGCTGTCCAAATGGTACATTAAATTATAATTTGTTATATCTACTATAACATTTTTAGATCTATATATTTTTAAATGTATTACTACCTAAGCTAGTAAATGTTTCTATTGGTTTTCAATTCATACGTTTAATTTTTTGAATATCTTTGATGAAGTCTGGGGCAAGGGTGACAGCTGCGTTTTGCTTTGATGTTTTTCCCCTCTAGTGCCTCAACAAACCTGTTGCTGATTGGTCCAGAATAGATCGTCGACACATTCTGACCAATCAAAACGCTGAAAGAAGTAACTGTTGTACAATAGGGAAGAAGAGAAGCCAAAGCATACAGCTGCAACCTGCACAAGTGGAACAATCTAAACCTTCTGAACGGCGTTTTGGCTACAAACAAAAGTATGTAGAGAAATCCTAAATACTGCAACCAAAGCAGAGTTTTGTAAAAACAAATACTTGCAACGATGGTTTCCAACCTCCCTTCATAAATGCAAATTTAGCTAGGGCTAGCTAGCTAGCATTGTAGCTAGCAGTATATTGTTATTGCGTTAATGGCCGATAACAGCTGATCTCTTGTACTTGGTAAGTGAAACCTTGTGTAGGGAGATTGCCGTGTTTATAGTCGTTTTGTTTGCTTGCAGCTTTCGTATATGTGGAAGAGTATGCCAAGACTGTTTTAGAGAAGCCAACTGACCTTTCAGTGGACAAGTTAGTAGCTTATCTGGCAAAACAGTGTGACGACGTGTTGTGTGACTATCTAGCAATGGTGCACGGACTGGGGGCGTCATCAAACCCAGGTGAAGCGGATGCGAATGAACGCACTCTAACGCTAATCCAAACAATAATTCCAAAATGTCACTTATCAATATGTATTTTCTATGTAATGTTATAGTAGCCTGTTGCAACGTAAACTATAGGCGAGAATTACAATATTAAAAAGTGAGTCAAGTAACTCATCATGAAGGCCTCTGAATTGTGTGTCACTATTGTGGACCAATATTTGAGCCACTGATAGACTAGGACTGCTTTAATCGGATTTCTGCAACCTCGATTTATCGCTGACGTCTCTCAGCACTTCAGCCTGTACCAAGCCATTAGGTCTTTGTTTATATGTCTTATATCTCTTACTATGTGCGCTAGTAATGGGCTAATGCAGTAATGGAGGCCACAACAAATAAAATATAAGTATTGTAAAGCGAGCTACTACCCAAGTAAGACTTTGAAAACTTTATTTTTATTTTATGTTAAAGAAATCCAGGATAATAGATCTCATGCAATCACAAATATCTGATGGAAATCACAGTACCACTTGTGGGTCTGCCATTTTGTCATGTCAAGTAAAATACATGTATTTTGTTACAAGTTTCAAATAGTTTGTGAAAGATATCAAAATATTGATATAATTGGAAATAAAGTGGAGCTGCTCTGACATTATCAGTGTGAGTGTGTGTACCTCCATGGATATGAATCGATGTACTCAGCCAACCATCCCAGGGTAAAAAAAGATAATAATAGGAGTGGATTTGTTATATTGTGGGACTGGATTAGCCCTTGGCATCCAATAATAAAAGAAAATACAGTGTTAACAATGCAAAAAAAACTTTCTTAACAATATTTGAGTGCTGCTGCTATGCCATGGACACATGAGTCACATGGACAGACTATGTTCAGCAGACAGGACTCAAGGTGATGCTCATCTTCTCCCAGCACCACAGTTGATCCACAGTGATCAGTTTGTGCTTCTTATCATTCAATATGTTTTTTTTAATGTATGCAATGGTATTCTTTTGTTTTTCAGCCAGAAGCCTGCGTTCATCTGTCAAACAAAACATGCCATCTACTAGTCTGCACTGACCATTGAAATGGTAAGCCAGTGTGATTATGATTGTAATTATTTCAATTTTATTTATGTTTACTTGGTGTTATTTTGTGTTTTGCTTTTTAGTGGATGGAATATGCAGTGTCATCACTGTTTACTTGTTTTATATCTTAACATTGAGAATTGGCAGCGTTGTAAAAGGATGTTGAGGAGGCTATTGCATTCCTTCAATAGCACTTTAGTTGTCATTTGTATTTGGTTGCTGTGTTTTATGACCGTGTTTTGCTTTATCCATTTAATAGGCGTGAATACTGGCAAAGTCTTGTGTGACAGACTTCCACAGAGAACTGGACACAACATCCAGAGATGATGGAGGATTCTCCTCACTTGTACATCTCTGAATTTGGAGACAATGAGGATATAGATGAGGAAGAAGAGATGGAGGACAGTGATCAAGAGGAAACTAACATGGAACCAGATATGACTAAGTCATTTTCCCCGGATCACCACGAAGATCCTGATCACGATACTGATTTAGAGTGGGACTCTTTTCCTTGCCAGCACTGTGAGAGACATTTTACCAGCAAACAAGGCTTGGAACGTCACATGCACATCCATGCCTTGGCAGACAACCAAACACACACATACAAATGCAATAAGATAGGTAACCCGTGGCATGAGAAGAGGCATGATAATGCCAAGGCAAGGCCTGTGTCTTTGATAAAGCCAGTGGATTTTTCAGGCTCTGTCCTGCAAACTGGTTGTTTAGACTATACTTCAACCCCCAGTAGCTCTGGTACCTCCGTTTTGGCTGCAGGAGACCAGACTACCCAGCCAGACAAACAAGGGGTATTAGAAGGGGGTCATGCTTGCAAGTATTGTGAAAAGATATTTAATACACATACTAATAAGCGTCGACATGAGCGCAGGATCCACGAGCAGCACCTCCGACTCAAACGTGTAGACAAAGCCCAACTGCCCCAGGAGGAAAATGTTCAGAGGATATTCAGTACAACCTCTCAACAGGAAACACAGCTTAGTGACAATACAACTCCTGCAGCTGTTCTGGAGAAGGAAGGGGAGCAAGCAGAACAGTATATGCTAGACATCTCTAGCAATATCTCTGAGAATCTCAGCTTTTATATTGATGGGAAGATAGTCTCAACAAGCACAGTCAGCAGCTGCGACGGAGCTGAGGTTAACTCTGGGTCTTCTACTTTGGTTGGACTGGATGCCCTGATTCTTGACCCTGCCCAAATCAGCCAGGTTCTAAATGCAGAGTCACTTATAGGCAAAGAGATACCTGGTCAACCACTGGCCAAGAGGAGAACTGCAACGCCGCCTCTTTTACCACAAATTAAAACTGAACTGGAGTCCGAGGTGGTCGTGTCTTCTTCCTCCTCATCACTTGTGTCTTCTTTAATAGAAAATCTGCTTCCCCAGAATACAGAATCTATGGTTGTGCAGAAAGAAAGAACTGTATTTCTGTCTCCTAAACTGAAACAGCTCCTGGAGAAGCAAGATGGCCTTAAACCTACGCTAGCCCTGATTTCAGATGGCCAGAAGCCTTGCTCACCTCTCTCCCTTTCTGTCCTGCCTGCAGGAACAGGGAGGTTTAAAAGGAGGACAGGATCTCCACCTAGCTCCCCACAGCAAAACCCAGCATCTAATGAGGAAACAACAATGCTAGATACAGGAGATTGTGAAGCTATTAGTGCAGCACAGACGGAGACCCCACATAGCTCAACCGTGCACAAAATATCCAACGAGACGGATAGCACAACTCCACCTGTAGAGGAGCGAATAACGACTCCCGTCTTGCCAGAGAGCTGGCCTGCAATAACCGGCGGTAATTCCTGTAACCAACAACCACTGGATCTCTCTAATGCTGTGAAAAGAAATGAAGATGTCGCTTTAGCGGACGCTGTGTTAGACTTGAGTTTGCAAAGAAAGAGCCCAGATGACCCAGATTTAACATCGAATATAGTTACGCAACTGGTACTGAAAAAGAAGAAGCCAAACACCTGCATGTTGGAGAAGGTGTTGATGAATGAGTATGCCAACATTGACGTTGGAGAGCAGAATGTAAGCCTCGGGAACCTCGAGACTCCAGTAGTCACAGACTTTACAATACTGACAGGTTCAGGTATGGTGACCCCAGCTGAGCCTGTTGCAGAAGGACTTGTTTATGGTCTTGCCCTGCCTTCCAGTTCTCTCGCCCAATCGCCCTCCTCTCTTACCCCAGTTGCCCTGCAGCCAGCTTCACCGTGTACCATAGCGTTTGCTTCGCCAGCCTCACACTCAGTGCTCCCAACTGCTCCGTCGTTAATTACAGTTTTGGCGCCACCGGCTTCCATTTCCAACCCCTCAAACCAACCGGTCCAGGTATTGGCGCCGAATATATCTACTGAACCTTTGGTAATCTGCACAGAAAATGCATTAAATTCTTCCGAGCGTGATTTAACCAGTGCATTCACGACCGCAAACGCTGCCAACCTTGTTACTCTCTCCCAACCCCTTGACCCGGCTCTAAATCTCCCTGGCCATGTGTTTCTCACTGACCAGATTACTCTCAATGCACCTTTAGTTGAATCTACTACTGGGTCAGACGTGCCATTCTCGCCCACTGTAACTTTAAATGATTCCCTTATCAACTCGTACAATATTACCAGCAACACCGTTTTGATAGAGTGCACAATAGCTCTTGAAGCTCCAGGGAATATTGTCCCCACTGCAATTACCTTGCATGAAAATAGTGTTGAGCCTCCAACACCTACTCAGATGGTTATAAATCACATAGAACAGCAACAGATTGTATCATTACCCAACCCTCAAACTGTGGACCCCACTTTTCTAGTATCCTCCATCGCAGAGTCAGTAACGCTGTCAAACACCTCTGCAGTTATGTCTGATTGTCCTACAGTGGGCAACTCAAATCCTGTCCCAGAACCTGTCGTTAATCAGGAGCCACCAACCCCAAAAGAGGAAGAACCTGCTGACATTTCCATTTCCACACCTGAAATCTCAGCCGGAACCCTGCCCCCCTCTGAACCTGCCGAAGAGGAAGAATCCTCAAATGACACCTCTAGTGACGCACAACAACAGCAGACCTTCACCAAGAACTTCATCTGCAATGTGTGTGATAAGCTTTTCCATTCAATGAAAGAGCTGGGGCATCATGTAGGAGACCACGCTGATGAATGGCCCTACAAATGTGAGTTCTGCGTGCTGCTCTTCAGTAAGCCCTCTGCTTTGCTTGAGCACCGCTCGACCCTCCACGGTGTTGGCAAGACTTATGTTTGCAATGCATGCACGAAGGAATTTGTCTACCTTTGCAACCTGAAGCAGCATCAGGAAGAGCTGCACCCTGGCCAGCAGTGTACATATACAGAGGAGGAAAAGGGCAAACTAAGACCTCAGAATTACAATAACGCCCCAAAAATCAGCATAGAGGCTTCAGTGTTCTGTGGCTCACATGAGTCCAAGAAATCAGTTAAAAAAGAAGAGCGTGAAGTCGAGGCTACTGCTGAAGAACTATTTACAACAATTAAAATCATGGCCTCAGATGGAAGCAAACTAAAAGGGCCCGATGTCCGTCTCGGTATCAACCAGCACTATCCCAGCTTTAAGCCACCTCCATTTCCTTACCATAACAGATCACCTGCTGGCTCTGTGGCTTCAGCCACAAACTTCACCACCCACAACATCCCACAAACCTTCAGCACGGCAATTCGTTGCACCAAGTGTGGAAAAAGCTTTGATAACATGCCGGAGCTGCACAAACACATCCTTGCTTGTGCAAATGCTAGCGACAAAAGGCGTTACACACCTAAGAAGAATCCCATCCCACTTCGCCACTTTGCAAAAGCTCAAAATGGAGTCCTGGCTACTACCAATTCGACTAATGGACTAAATGCTTCCCACAGACCCAGCCAGTCAAACAGGTCCAAGCCTAACCAAGAATCATCAGTAAAGATGAAGCTCAGTGCGCTCAACAAAAGGAAAAAAAAGTTGGTCCAAAGGGCCATGTCACAGAGGAACAAGTCGGCCTCGTCATCAAATAAAGCCACCCCTGCCCAAGTGGATGAGGAAGAGGAGATATTTGTCTGCCCGCACTGCAATAGGGAGTTCACATTACGTCGCAGCAGAACCAAACACATGGCAGTCTGCCCCAAGAAACCTAAAGAAGTGAAGAAAAGGAAAGATGGAGGAGTCTCTGTCACTAAGGAAAACAATGGCCACCTGCATAGAGGGGTTGCTCACTTGGAAGAGAAGCGACAAGCCTCAGCTCCCCAGAAAACCAGACTCCAGACTTCTAGCCCTGCGAAGAGGCCGGCCATCCTACCTGTGCAAACATTCCTTTCCAACAAAAAAAGCAAAATCATTATAAAAGAGAGGTTGCAACCAAAACAGGAGACGCCCACACTGAGTGAACTCCCCATCGTTCGCACTTTCAACCCCTCCATGCGCCAGTACAGCAGAGTTCAGCAGAGTGTCAAGGAAATCCCGATTAAAATCACCATAGTGAAACCGCAACAGACTCAAGCACAGCCCAAGAAGGAGGAGCTCCCCCCCAACCAGAGCCGAGAAGGAGCAACCGGAGTCGTTGCTAGCAGCCTGAAGCAGAGTGCTACAGCTTCAGTGAAAGACAAACTCATGACCCTTCAGCAGCCCGCAAGAGATCGGCAGGTATTTTAAAGCCTTTTTTTTCATAAAACAAAGCAGCAAAGTGATCAAATACAGTGATTAAACACACACAAGACATGCAGTTACTGATGGGTGCAAGTGAAATAAAACAGCCCAATGGGTTTGTGAAGACATCTTGCTTCAAAAGAATATATAAGATGACAAGAACAAATATATTGGCCAACAGAAAACATGACAAGGTGGGAAATTAAATGATATTAAAATGGTCCTAATGCAGAAATTGTATTTTGCAAAAAGTGTGGTAATGTGTGCATGCATGCAGAAGAAAATGTCATGATAGGAAGGAGCCTCAGATCCACGCCTTTGTCATTGCATATGTTTTTTTTTTTGGTTTTTTTTTCTTTCTTTTCAGGATCCTGCTGTGTGAAGCTCCTCGTTCGTCTGCAGTGATGGCACCGGAGGAAGTTTTGCAGATACAAGAGGGAGGTAACTGTTCATCATGAAGTCAACCCCCACGGACTCCTCTCGTGCATTATGCTGTACAATATGAACTGAAGACAAATGAAATGAGTGACTAATGATACTGCTGTGAGTGGATGCGATTAACCAATATTTGGATTCTTTTGTAGTAGGATACAGTTTTGTAGATTTCTCACCCATTTCAAAAAAAACTTTCTGGCAAAGGCTTGGATTTGCACTTTGAACTTAATCTGTGTCTGCAACTTGTCACAGAATGCAGAGGAAGTGGGAGGAACTGAACTGTAAGACTGTAATGGGTTATTTAGAGAGTACAGCAGGTGGCAATCATAATTTCTTGGCATGCAATTGCACTTTTTCTTATCTGTTGTCTGTGGCCTTTTGGTTCTGAACTCTTATTGCATGCTATCAGCTTGTATTACAGCTACATGTCACCTTTTACTGTGTAGATTCTGAACCACGCATTTTTGATTCAATGCAGATTAGGCCTTAAATGTGAAACTGTTGGTCCAGTTGACCGTAATAAGGCACGGAATTACATGAAAGACAAATCAACAGTATGAAGTGACATAAAATGTGGAGACTGCAGAATAATAGAAAAATAAAAACATGCTGTATAGTACAGTGCAATATAACCTGTTGATAATTTTTAGGGAAGTCTGTTTTCATCACTGATGTGAATGTACCATTTGGTCAAATGAATGCTAGACCCTCTGCAATTCCAATTGGTACATTTATCATCTGGTTGGCTTAGTTGCTATTTGATATGAAAGATAATATAAGAATAATGCTCAATAGTTCCACCATAATTTACTAAATGTGGAAGATCAATATTGGATATTTCTCCCTATTTGACAATAGTTCTTGAAGTGGAGACAATGACAGTGTTCATCTCTTCTGCTTGGTTTCACAAGATTGTGGCTGAAATTGGCATTCTGACATATTTACAGTAGTCTACTTTGTTTTCGGGTCTTTATTTTTGCAAATGTATGAAAAATTAATTTATTCATTCAAAAACTGGAAAGTTTCATCTGTATTGTCAATTGAGCTCATGTCGTCTGCATCACAAAAGCACTTAGTTTCTTACTGTATAAAAGTTGTCAACAGTTTATTGTGTAATTTTGTGTTTAATGAATTCCAACATGTATAAATCACAGAATGATTGATATAGGGAAGTTATTGCTCGAGCCCTGTATTGAAATATTTATGGGGGAAAAACTGTGGCAAGTTGTCACTGATGTCCATGAATGTGTGTGAATGTGATGCAGTCTATCTGTGTGTTCCAATTTTGGTAAACTACTTGGATTTAAGATCCAAGGGTATACAGGGTAGTTTAAATTATTTATAATTGCTGATTTAGTTTTAATTGGGGCAAATTAAAGCTTTGACTGTAGACTGTGTTCTGTATCTGAGAGAGAGTCCCGCTACTTCTAAATGCTTAGGATTAGTTTTCACCTGGTAACATTTCATTCATACAGATGGACCTCAATATGTTGGATGTACAGGATGGTTTGGGAAAATGTTATTTAACTGTGAAAAGTGCTTGTAGCATCTCAAAGTGTAAAATGAGTAATGTATATTTATTAATAACTTAAAATCCTGTATCAATCTCTGAACAGTTCCTCTGTATGATTTGCACTAATGTTTTTTCAAGCGAGTGTTCAAAATAAATGGAGAATCTTAAGTTAAATGTGCAGTTTGTGAGATTTTCTTGTGGGTGGGTTAACTATTACAGAGTATTATTGGAAGTAAAATTCTGTTCAATTACAAATGAATTGGTAAATGATATATCAAGAAATGGCGCTACATTCCCTGTCATTGTAAGCAACCTGTTGGAGTTATTATTGGCACCCTTACATTTTATGCAGGTAACATTCAATATCTCCTGAAATAATTGGAAATTGGAACAACTTTAAGTCTTCACACATTCATCAGCAACAGCACATGATCAAGCCATAAGAAAATGTAAAAAAAATATATTTTTCTGAGGATGTCAGAAAAACTATCATTGCCAAACATAAACGTTCACAGCCTCCATCTCTAGAGACCTTGGTGTTCCTGTTTCCACAAACATCTTATCGCAAACTGTGCAAGTTGTTTCAATTTTCTAATTATTTCAGAAGATATTGTGCATCATCTCCATAAGACCTGTATGTAGCCTCTTGCAGTTTCTGCCTTACTAGAAAATAACAAGTTGTCCAGGCGGTGGCGCACTTTCCTAACGTTAACCTCTAAAGCTGTAGAATCAACAGAGAAGGGATTTTGTAATACCATTGTGTCTTTTTTTTGCACTCCCACATTCTGTTTGAAAAATGCATCTACAGAGAAGCATGCTCATGCAATTTATAAAGCGCTGTCTGCCCCGTCATCAAAAGAGTCTCTGACAGTCTCCAGAACCAGTGGGAGGGTTGCCACCCACCTATGCGGGAATACATGCAATGAATAACTTTTGGGAGTACTATTAAGACTTCCCTTTGTTTTTTCCTCCTCCTTATTAACCTCCAACAGAATGCAGTTGCGTTGTAAACCTTTTAATATTTGCGCAGGATGATCATTTTCACGCAGCAGACATGTTGTGTAGTTCTTAAGCCGAAACCACCATTGCCCACAGATAAAAAACTGAATGGATGTCAAAGGTCTTGAGAGATGGTTTTTGGTTTCAATAGTGGAAAGCTACACCAAATGCTTCCCTTACCCATGGAGAGACACCGACTATGGACTATCCTTACACTCTGTCTGTAAGAATCTGGTCTATACGATGACAGGTCAGCATCTTTCCTCAATTAAAGAAGGAATTTAATTTGCTGGAAGGAAGGAAGAGAAACTGCTTGCTCTAAATTTAAGTGTTCCTCAACATGCAATCAATGCTGTCCGAGTGCAGTATATATGTTTTGCTGCTTGCAATTAGTGGAGGGTCCAGGGGAAATGGCAGGTTGTTTATGCTCCTATCGTGGGATGTGCATTTTGAGAACAGTCACTGACATATCGCTGTAATTCCCTCGATTCCCTCGTGTCACGGCTATAGCCAACACTGTAATAAAATGCAGATGCACACGACTCTGCAACTAGCAGAGGGAAGAGAGCTGGCTGCTCTTGGATCAGGCTATAGCTAATTCCATTTTCAATGCACGGTATGTTGCCGTGAAGCCAGGGTGTTCGTCTGTGTGTTCCCATGCAATGACTGGTGGATTATTTCTACCCCTGGGCGAAGAGTTTGTTTTCACTCCTCAGTTTTTAAGTGCTTTTGCTGCCAAATCGACATAATCTGAGTGGGAATTTCTCTCTTACTCACATTCAGACACATAGGAAAGTACTTTAAATGGGTTATCCTTCAGTTTCGTTAAAGGTTAACAGCAACATTTTAAAGAAGAAAGACGTTATTGAGGTGTCTCTTATGGTTTGCAATTGTGCATCAAAAGACATTTAACCCAACCTAATGTCCTGTTAGTAATTAAGAGTTCAAAGAATGTGCCTTGTACAACCTCTGGGAATAAGGGATCTCCTTTTGGTTGCTTTAAGCAAAATGAACATGAGATTTTGCTTGACACATTATAGTTGTGCCAACGTACCAAGCAAGCAAACCACAGCCCCGGGGTATCTCGCAGAGCTCACAAACTCAGCAATAACTTCCAGCTGTGATGCATTTGTCTGCGCAATGCAGCTTCAGGAATCTTAGCCTTGGGACATGTCGAAATCCTCACAGGAAGTTTACGAAACGGCGCGAGGACACAGGATAGCAGATAACAAAGACATTCATCCTGGGAGTTGAAAACCTTTGAAATCCATCAACATGTCGGTAGTTATTTTCATCATCCGCATTGAAATTCTGATCACTAATATTTGTGTTGATCTAAAAAATACACATTATGGCTTAATCCGACACTTCCCCCCCCCCAGCTGGGCTGCAAAGCTGATCCTCTGCCACCAACAGGTAATCTCCAAACCAACCTATTGCTCGGGTCTGGCCACTTATGACAGATATGACAATCGTACTTGAACATCGTAGGCTAGTGAACCTCTTAACCTTGCTAATTTGCTAACCTTGCTAAATTGAAAACTTATCAACGACTGAGTTCAGTGGGAAACTGACCTTTCACTGACATTATAAAGGTGACCCGCCTCTGGGCAGCTTATGGGTTTGAAGCAATGTTTCCAATAGAATATAAAAATCCAGCCTTCCCTCTCTGTATGCTCTCCATGCAGGACCAGAACAGACATGGTAATGAGGACATTAATAAAGGATGCAGATCCATTTTTAATGATTCTCTGGCCTCTTTAGTTGGAAAATGATCTGCGTACCAGTGGTTGGGCTTTCTATCAAATATCCATGTTTTGATTTGGGAACGACTCAGGTAGTGTGCTATTTTTACAAAGTGGTGTACACCTACATACACTTGAGTGTGAGTGTGTGTGTGTGTTTAGTGATGCAGGAGCAGCCATCTCTGTGTAAATCTGGGAGACGATCCCCAAGTGAAGGAATGAGGAGACAGGAGAGACAGAAATAAAAAATGAATGAAAGAGAGAGAGAGAGAGAGCAAAGAAAGACAGATAGAGATGTGTTAACACTTTTAACGCCTTGTACAGCTCAACCCCCAAATTTCCCAGCATTTCTGCCAAGATCATGTCAGCATAGAGGAGATTAAAAGAAAGGGAGAGAAGAAGTGTGAGAGAGAGAGAGAGAGAGAGAGAGAGAGAGAAGGAGAGGGAAGAAAATGAGAGAGACAATGAGAGGTAGAAGAGAGAACCACAGCAGCCAAAAACTACCAGCAGCAGCATTAATGTTAGAACTGGCTGCACACACGCGCGCGCACACACACGCGCACACAGTCATCTCGATTCTCACTTTCATCAGGGGAGAGTGTCTTATTCTCTGCAGCAGACTTCTCTCTCTCTCTCTCTCTCTCTCTCTCTCTCTCTCTCTCTCTCTCTCTCTCTCTCTCTCTCTCTCTCTCTCTCTCTCTCTCTCTCTCTCTCTCTCTTTGTTCATGCTGTGTTAGCTGCGCTCTGTGTCTTGAAGAAGCGCCACACGGGAGCACTAATGAGCGGGCTGAGAGCGAGCCAACACAGATCTCCTATCAGTTGAAGAGCAGCTGCAACTCCGACATAACATACGTAGGCGGGCACGGGGGCACAGGGGCTGATCTGCAATCAGCGGGGAGGCGGCTTGCGAGGCAAATGACAACCCTCGGAGCCCCATCGGAAAGATCGTGAGGTTGCTTGGCAAGGCAAAGTCAGCTGTCAGAGAGAGGAGAGGATCGCGCGGGCCACCACCACCCACCTTCTCCGCGCGCGGCGGCTGACCCTCAGTGCACTTTTTTTTTTTTTCCTGGGTAAAGACGAAGCACCTTTCCCCCGGGAGGAGCTCAGCCATGGAGCAGATGCTCACCTGCCGCCGCAGCCCTTTCTCCCAGGTGTTTGGACGTCAGGGGCAGCTCATGCAAGCCAGTGAGTGCCAATGTCTTCCCGCAGTGTGTAAAATATCAAAGTTTTGTATCATTTGTATATCATGTGCAGTGCCACCTGCTCAGATGGTCTTTAAATAGATAAATAGATTGTAGATTGAGATTAGAATAGATTTTTTAATTAAATTAATTGAAATCCCAGAAGACGCGTCTGCAGAAGCAAGTGTGGTCTCAGGGGGTAAAAGATGGTTGGGGGTTGAAGATGCATCTGAGTAATTGTCAGTGTCACGAAAAATAAATAATTTTCTTGATCATCATTTTAATTGCACACCAGCTTGTGAGCATTCATTTCTCTCATTAATTTCTGACCCCTTTTATCTTATCCTCTCTATCTTCTGTCTGAACACTGTGCTAAATATATATATAATATTTAATATATATAATAAATATTACATATGAAATTACAAAACATATGTAATAAACTAGCACAGTATTCAGACTGAAGAATGCCATACACACAGATACAGCATGCGTCTCAAATATATCAATCCTGTATATTTTTCATAAGAAATATTGTGTACAGTACCATACAGTGAATATTGTATGGTGAAAGCTATTTGCCATGTTCAGATCTTTCTAACATCAATATGGGATTATTTATAATTTAATATGATTTGACAGCAATGTGTAAATTGTGATACATAGTGATGCTTCTTGTAATCACAGGAAAGATGTCTGATGTGAATATATGTATGTGTGTGTGTGTGTGTGTGTGTGTGTGTACAGGTGGGTGTTCGTATGTATGCTTTGTATATGTGACTTCAGTGTGAATTGCATTCTTGAGTTTTGAGGCCCCACAGCATATTTGCCGGATCAAACCTTACAGACAAAATCTACCTTGGGTATTTTGTCACACCGTGTCACAGAATCTCTACCACAACAAATAGCACCCGTGGGCCATGGCTGACCTGCTGTTGAACATAGGGAGTTGTGATTTTTCACAGTTTTTTTTTTTTTTCAGATTTAGATGATTTCGCAGCTTCACCCACTGTGGTGCAGAAATAAGATTTTTTTTTTCCCGTTCATCTTGCCACATGAAGGACGGTCTTGAGTGGTTTATTTCTTTCTCACGTCACATTGAGATTCTGACCTGGTTTGAAAAGTTGTTTTTGAACTACTGCTGGCCTCCCCCTGGCCTTGGCATTGGGAAGTTGTGACTGTCTCTGTGAAAATCTCTTTTCCGCATGGTTTCCTTCTCAGAATCACTCCCCTGTAATTTGTTCTGTGCGCTGGCTAATGGATATCGCCAAAGTTTGATTCATCAGTTATAATTAGGTTGGTTGAGACTGGATAGGTTTCCTAATTGAAATGGTTATTCAGTTGATGGCTGCCCCCGTCTTAGCTGGAGTGGAAAGCGGCAGCAGGCAGAACAGGAAGAAAATCCCAGTGACTCTGATGGTAAGAGAGAAGAAGACTGGTTAAATTCACGTCCTAGAAGGACCATCACATATCCAAACTATTGCCAAATCCTTTAGAAAATACTTAAATGTTTCTAGTGGTGTGTAAAATCAAGACATTCAAGACTATAGAAACTGCAAATAAAAAAAGGAAAATTGAAAAAAAAGAGATCACTCACATACATTGTCACAAGACTATCATAAAAAAAAATCCTAACTCTACTTACAGGAGATATTCAGTCTTTCTTGTAGAGTGTTGCACAAATATTCCTGTTTGGCCTATATTCATCTAACATTTGTGCATATTATTTTGTTCCTTCTGTGTTGCTTTTCAAATCAAACTTCAAGTCAATTTGAAGTCAAACGGTGGCGTTCATGTACAGTGACTTCCTCCACTCCCTGCTTATCGGTCACAACATAGGTGAGAGAGCTGCTGGGTGCAGTCAACCTAAATGTTGCTCTCATGGTCGTGAGAATGACATTATCATCCCATGTGTCATCGTGAATTACAGTCAGCACTGCGCTTCCCCAAGTTATCTATGCTCTTTGAAGCTTGTGCCGCATGTCTGCGAGTTCGGATGTGAGAGAAAGAGGGAAAGAGGGAAAGGGAGATGGAAGGGGAGAGAGAGCGAGCGAGAGGGGTGGGGTGGGGTGAGCAAGCTGCAAATTGTGTGAATAAGAGATGGGTGTTTTTTTCTATTTTTAGCAACAACCTTACATACTGTTACACAGTTGCTGGAAGACTAATCCACAGTAGCGCTGCCTCACAATATCTGAACAGTAATTATAAGGGATTTTTTTGTTATCTTTGGCTGTCACCCATCAGTGGATCAGAAGTCCCCTAGCTAGACACTAAGGCCTGCTTGTGTTGCACAGAGAAAATCCATTACGCGAGTGTTGCACATGCCCAAAGACTTGAATATTAACAACCTTCTGGTGGTACTCTGGCGATGCAAACATGATCACTTGACAGTCAGATCGTTTTTTTTCCCCCCGTCCTGAATCACATTCACGTGGCTCTGCCAGGTGCATAATCCTGCAACAGTTCTAATTCCCCAACGGTGTTGTGATTTGTTCTGTGTTCAGCCTTCTGATGTGTTGTCAGAAATCCCTTGGCAGCGAACGCTCCCGCTTTCCTGGGGGGCAAAAAAAAGTCCTGCCTCAAGTTTTTGTCAGTTCTAGCAAGAGCTTTATTTCTGCCAATCACCCATTGCTTATAAGTCTTGAAACTCATGTGGATCCAAGACAATTCCCAACACAGCGCTCTCTGCTTAAAGTGCAATAAGTAAGATTTCTGCTACCCAATAGCAAAAAAAAGGCCATAGTATTGATAAGATTCAGGGCCTAATTATAATATGTTTTGGGGACACATCCCCCACAATATTCAAATATGCTCAAAATGTCCCTCCCAATATAGTGATGAAAATTGCTCTGCTACGACAGGCAACCACGCACCACTGTCCGAAATAATCATTAGCAAATGTAATCATAACAAAACTTAACAAGTTGACATTATTATTACTACCGGTAATAATCTAGTATTATGGTGTACTGCAGTTCTGCATGTGGTTTGTCCAAGTGGTGTTGCCGTACCCCAGCAGAAGCCGTTGCTCGACTTCTGTGGATAGGTACAATCAACGTCAAACATACTGTGCTGCTTCTCTATTTCATTACTTTCAAATGTATTAAATGATTTTTGAAATGTTGATATTTTTTCGGGGGGGGGGCTGTTGAGTCCATGGCTACGTCCTTGATAAGTTTGATAAGGTTGTTGATCAATACCAATGACCCAATGACTACTTCACCAGGTGAGATTCCTGGCTTTCAAGGCCACTGCATTTTGTGCCTGTCGATGTTGTTGCAATGCCCTTGGTCACCTATAGAGGCTGATAAAAGTAATTGATTACTATAGGGCCGCTTTAATCAAGTCTCTAATGCTAAAAAGATGAGATTCTGACTTTCAGAGGTAATGGGAACATGTTGGAGGAGAGTCCATCTTTCTAGATGGCAGTCAAAGGTGGAGGCTGTTTCATCCTCACCTACCACTCTACCCTTGAATCTCCCCTCTTAATACCTCGATAAACCGTCGGTAAATCCCCGCTAGGGAGAGGTGAACGTGATGGGAAGTTTTAAGCGGGTGACCACTGCAGGTGTAAAACATATTTCGCTCTTCTTTGAAGTGATTAATTCCTCCCTCACTTCCACTTACGTTATGGTTCTAACTCACTCCAGATGCCTCGCACCTCCTTACCCAGTGGGCTCTCCTGCGGTAAGAGATTAGCTTCATGCTCACGGTGTTGCTAATCATGTAGAAGGAGTCGATGTAGTCAGCAACGTATCATTTTCACGTGGTGAGTCATGGATTTGGGATATTTGGAGGGGATTTATTTATTTTTTGCTCCTAAATGAAACTGTTGATGGGTGAAAAATGAAGTGCCACACCGTGTTAACAGGTTAGAGCAGGGATGATTATCGCTCGCTGATCTTTCACACTCCATCTGCTGTCAGTTGTGTCTGGTATTAAAATAAAATTGGTGATGTAACTTGAAAGAAAGTTGCGAGAGAAACTTTATTAGTCATCCAGGTTTTGCAGAATGTTACACAAGCTCAGGCTGTAGGCTGTATCCTTAGATACTACAGAGAATAATTCATATTGTCTAGGACCACAATCTTGATCAACCTCAAAACACACTTTTGTGCTGCATACTTTGATGTACTGGGGTACTTTTTGAGGTACCAAACTGAGGTGTGGTAGTCTGGGATACTTTAAGGCATACTTTTGGATATGTAAGGGTGTATTGTGTGGTCCTCTGGGGCTCTTTATCCACTATGAGTTCACTTTGGGGCACTTTGGATTGGATTTTGCGGTATGTGACCCTTTAAAACCAAAAGCAATATGAGCGATGGGGTTAGTGGAAGCTGACCCTAGAAAGAGGAAGAGTATTGTTGTGACCCTGTGTTCACATCGCACCGCCAAGAGCATAAACCATGTAAAAACTGATGATGGTTATGTAACATGCTAAGAAAGACGCGGCATATATGTCTAGACCTGTTATTGACCCGTCTATCACAGATGAATGCAGGTCATCCGTCTGCACCAATGGGCCTACACTTCCTCACATGAGTTAGAACGCATGCCATTGCCGTCCAACCCCCCCCGCCTATGACGCAAAAACCGCAGGGGGTTACCAGAATCACATCGGTGCTGCAGGAGCTTTGTTCTTGCGTTCGCCCGGCCACCCATGCAGAAGACTATGCACTGTGCAAATAGATCTCTCAAAAAACTGCTTTGGGGACTCGAATGTAGAAGATGGATGCTTGAAACCCTCCAAACGGGGAGGAAAACACTTGTCGTTAGGTTGTTGAGGGAATCGTTTTTTACGGCTGCAGCCATTCTCCTTCTAAGCTCATTATTGCAAACTCTTCACAGGGGAAAACTGCTGTCAAGGCAATCATTTGA
Source organism: Hoplostethus mediterraneus (assembly GCA_034670385.1). NCBI lineage: Eukaryota > Metazoa > Chordata > Actinopteri > Trachichthyiformes > Trachichthyidae > Hoplostethus > Hoplostethus mediterraneus. The sequence continues at coordinate 16,664,246 of JAXDDW010000001.1, read as the reverse complement.
GTTTTAGCAGTGGACCATGGGACGCCCGGTGCACTGTGAAAAATGTACAATGCCATCCTCCTACCTGTTCCTCTGGTTAAAATTGGACATCACCGACTTCTATTAACTATTAACCTTCAGATGACTGAGCAGTGGACTGTGATTAAAAATGGAGTTTGGGTCAGCAGCAGGCTCCGTCTCTGCATCTCCTCTTTCTCCTCCTCCTGCTGCTGCTGCTTCTCCTTCCCCTCTCCGTCTCCTCTACCACCGCCTGAATAGAAACATCAATATCTGATTAGCACATCCTGTCAGACACGGGGGCAGGGGGGGTGGCCGGGGGTCATTCTGAATACAGATTGCAATGTGTTCAAAATGGCTGGGAGAGTCAGCATTAACAGGAGATCTAGGACGACGGTGGCCTATTGATCTGCAATACAATAAAGGTCGGGAGGAGCTAATAATGTTTGATGATGTGAAGGTACAGTACAGCAGAAAGTATGGAGATGCTGCGCTATAGTGCAGCTTTCAAGGACAGACAAGATCTTCAGCTTCGGGGCTTCACACAAGGAGTCGCAATTCACTCAGAGTCACTTTCAGAAATGTTTGTCTTTCCCGTTTTTGCTGTTCTGTGCAAAAACAGCTTATATGCACATACATTTCAATAACAAATCAATAAGAATGAATGCACCGCATACCCAAACTGCTTCTGGAGCTTTTTCCAACTAGGAAAGTTACAAACTTTTTGGGGACTACATCATTTCCTTAGGCATGCCATATCTTAGGGACAAACATTCTCCCCTCAGGCTCCTCCGGCAGGCAAATCTAATCCCCGCTAATCATTGAAAGTTGATTGTGTTTTCAGCTGCGATTGTTTCGTCAGTCTGTCTGGTACAGATGACACGTGCCGTCTTCACTCTCGATGTTCCTCGTGCTAATATTTGGCTCCGGTGCTGCGTTTATCTGTAGTGGCAGGTGGAAGATGCCTCAAGAAGAAACATGTGAGTTGTGTCAAGTCGTTTCTAATCCTTCACTTCCCCGCCTCTAAAATCCTCACTCCGGGCATCTGCTCTCTCCCATCTAGACGATCCATCTCCGCCAAGCCTTTCTCTGTGAGGGGAGAGATCATTGATGAGTGATAAAAGCTTAGGCTTTAATCCCGAACATATACAGGATTACAGGACAAGGGCTGCAGGTCTGAAGCAAAGCAACAGTCCCCGGTGTGACACCGAGAACATTGGAGGTGTACCACTTGTGCCAATTATCAAATACTATCAAATAATAATCTATTGCTCCAATCAGTTACTTTGTACTTTTTTTCAGCATATTTCTTTACTTTCTTTCCAGTTTTGTGTAATTTAGCAAAATACTTGCAAGGATTTCACTGGCTAACTAAGACAAAGCATCCCAGCAGCGAAGGGGTGTGTGGAGCGTGTTTTTAACCGCTAGCATCACCCTCTCAGATGATATCACTATCAGATATCAGATGTTGTCCTACCCACAATGCAACATAAAGCAACAGGAAACGCAAAGAAAGCCCCATTTTGTTTTTTGAATGTGACTAAATGTCAAACATCCCCTTGAATACTCCCCCACACACCTCCTTTAAATGAACCCAGCTGAATCCTGGGATATCATTTGGGGCGACCAATCGAAACACCCCCTGGATTGGTAACCGTGATCAAGAGGCTAATGGCAAAAGAAAAAAATCAGATTGCTGGGGATACTGCTTGTAAATGGATATGACCACATTTTCTGGCTAGCACTAGATTTTCGTAACACCTAATTTCACAGATATATTAGAAAAGAATAGCAAGGCGAATGGAGAAATGACACCTTTATTAATGGCTGAATGCTCAATCAAGGCTCATTGAACACCGGCACGCGGTCGCGGATCAAATAGATAATTAAAATGTCATCTACAGTCTCACCGAGGGCAGAGGAGATTATTTTCCATCCTCTCGCCTCGTCTGTGTGGAGGGTTTGAATCTCACCTTCTCCTGTAATTATCACAGGCCGGGCTGCCTGAGGGAGTAATCTCACTCTGGCTGAGGTGTTAGGACACCGCGGCGCCGAGTGCTTCAAAAATACACAGAGGTTTAAAAAGACGCTTTGAGCTGTGGCCCGAGGTGACCCCAGAGATGTAGACGAAACCTGTCAGGTCTTAACAGTTTGGATAGTCGACATGTAACAACTGCGACAAATGTGACAAATGCTTTTGGCTCAAAACTGCACAGCATTATTACTACAGCATTACTACGACTACTACAGTATAATGAATTTCAAATGAAAATATTTAATACAAAAATACAAAAATATCCATCTTCTTTGCATTTTTAAAGGGGAAAAAGACAAATCTATTTCTTGGAGAGGGGCAGGCAAACAGAGAATTTCTCTATCTTCTTTCTTTCTTTCTCTATCATTATTTTCACTGTCTGAGAGACAAATTTAAAAAATAAAAAATAAATAGATTTAAAGAATATAAATAAGAAAAAGATGTGATGCAATCTGTCGCATGAACTGGAATCACAACCGCGCTGTCACACTGCAAAGCAAATTAGTCCCGATGTGCTGCTATTTTTTCCCTGACAGCGTCTTTGCAGGTATCTACGCAAGGAATAGCAGTGGAGTATAGCAACGCTCAATTCTCATTAAATTAGACACAGGTCCGCAGTCCTGAAAGTTCTCCGATGAAATGCTATATTCTATTTAAACTTGAACACTAAACCCTGACAGAGGAGTCTCATTATACTTGTAATCCCTCTTGTTTATGTTTTGGCAGCAGCTTCCAACCCCGGCGGCCAAATCAGCAGGGATGACAGTGAAAGGAAATGGTCTTGTCAAGTGTGATTCATATCCCCCCCCACCCCCACCCCCCCCCTCCCTGCTCCCGGTGCCAATAGGAAGACTTCTCAAGTCTATGTGGAGAAGCTGCAGTACAGCAGATATGTCTAAACACATTACAGACAGCTATGCCTCCTATTCAGTGCGTCACATCCACTCACCAACACCTTTCGCCACTAAAAACACTTCCCTGAGTATTAAAGTCTCATTCACGGAGGAAGAGGAAGAGAGGAGACGATGAGCAATTGTTATTTCAAAAGTGGACGGGGAGGACGAAATGTTTGGAGGGAGTTTCTTTAGTCTTTACAGACGCTGCAGAAAATGCACGATGCTATCGGTTTAACATTTTAAACCGTTCCACATCAAGAGAGCGTGGGAAACTGTCAATGAAATAAAAATCTGCTTCATGAAAGCTTGCTCAGTGGATGTGAAACACTCGTGGGATGTTTAGAAGTTTGAACTTATTGAACTCCAGTTTGGTTTATCTTGGGATCCACATTTTCATACTGAGTCAACAAACAACAAGAGTCTTTTTACACCAAACACACGGATTCATCCTCTTGCGGCCTCTGGACACCCGGCCCAGATACAAACAATATTTACAAAAGCAATAATGTTCATTGATGCCTCCTGCAGAGCATACTGTCAGACCACCCAGTATGGAGAGAGGACTTCACAAGTGTTCACTACCAGACAACCAGACAGACGGTGATATAACGGTTGGAGTATCGCTGTGCTTTGTGTTGGCTGTGATCAGAATCGCCCAGAGACCGAGGCTCCGGACTACAAAGTATCAGACACGAGGCGTTGCCTTTCAACTATCCCTCTAATGATTTCTTAAGAGCCCCGTGTCTGTTTCTTAAGGACCAGCCAGTGTTTATGAGGCCGTGCACGAGGCATCGTTATTTTCCTGCAGAAAATGAGGTTGATGCACAGAGGACGTGAGAACATGGACCCATTTCCGAGTGCTGTGCCTCAGACACTGTTGTTTATTTTGCTGCTTCTTATGCTAAAGTAGATTAAGAGTAAAAAAAAAAAGACTGATCTGCAATTCATTCAACAACAACACAGACGATATGTGATGATTTAGGATGTTTGTCACAGCAGCAGCTGAGAGGTACAAGAATGAGGACAACGGGAAGGAGGGAGCTTTTGTCATGTAAAGCTCAGCAGAAATAGAAAGGGAAAACAGAGGAGGCTGCATTCTCTTCTGGAGGGAGAAATGGGCAGATATGGTGAGCTGGGCAGATTTCTCTGTCATGGTGAACAAACATACACCCACGTACGTGTACGCAAATACACCGGCTAACCACCTCCAGAACCCCCCCCCCCCCAGTTGTGCTTATTTCTCTTAATTCCACCCATTACAGCGGTAACAGATACGATTAGAGCTGTTTAATGAGCTCTGCCGAGATGAGAGTTCTGCTCGCTGCTCTTTGCTCGGTAGCTACACAACCCCCGGGGTCCGACTTCATCAAACGAATGAAGTGTTTTCTTCTCTGTCTTCGCACTAGCAGGTGTGTGGTTGTGCGGGTATATGTTTGGGGGGGTCGGGGGACCAAACTATACCAAACTACGAGTCGCTGAGTTTCTTTCTTTCTTTTGGCTCCTCTCATGCACCTTAGATGAACTTGCAATTGATTTTTTTTGCCCAGTGTGCTTGGTATGCCCATGCTTATTGGCTTATTGGAGTACACTCTGCTACATGAGGCCATCCAGTAAGCCTTTGATGGGGTCCACCTCCCTATCGGTTCTCCCTCCAAGCCTCTACAACCCTTAAAGAGCATCTGAACACAGCTTTATACCCAGATAGAGAGCCGTACTATATGCATGGAAACATTACATTACTATGGGGTCTATCCTTTTCTAGAACCTTTGTTCAATGATTCTGCTCTCTAGATATATTTTCATCCCCTTATTGCAAGTTAGTGTTAGTACGGAAGAGGATTAGGGCCACATGTGAAAAATGTATTCGAGTTCTGGGTTTAAAGTCAGAAGTGAAATGGGGAGGGTTCAGGGGACCTTTACCATTTCATGATTGAGACCATGTGACTGTTGGCGACACCCAGCAGCCACCTGGTCTTGGCAGTGAAATGGGGAGGGTTCAGGCGCCCTTTACCATTACACTGATGAGATATTCTGACTTTAATCTCAGAATTATGACTTTAAAAATAGTGATATTGCAAATCGTGATAGGTCAAGTCTGTGGTGTTTCCTTCTTGTTCTCACCAGGGGGCAGTGTTGTATAGAAAAAGCACCATCACCAAGCCTCTCGCTCTGTGTTGATGGGAAGGTTATGCTTTAGGGAATTGGATTCTTTTGATTTCCATCCAACCCATTTTATGGCTTGTTTATAAACCACTTGATTCGGATTTAGACGGAAGACTGATTTCAAAATAATTTCACCTCAGAGTTTAACTTTGCATAGAGGTATCAAGCACTGTGCAGCCATTAGCCAGTCTTTGAGGTTTGAGGTTCCATCACCCATCTTTTCTCATTTCCTCAGCAACCTGTAGCACTTGTAGTCCTCTCCTTTAAATACCATGCTTCTTCATTTGTCCCGTCAGGTATTAAAGTGTTAGAGTGTTAAAGTAATATTTGTCTGCATTGGAACATGAATTTGTTTATGTATTTAAACCAATAAAAGGAAGTGTTCTCCCCATATACTCCTTCATTTTGTCTCACTCTGTTAACTCACTCTGTTCCTTTTACCGGATGTTTCACGAGTGCAACATTTTAAATTGTGCTTAATGGCACACTCGCTAAACCACATGCTAAGCTTCCAGTTCAGCACAGAAGGAGTTAGTTTCACCTGTATTCCCCGGCTGAATAGAAAATTGTTTCCAATTGCTTAGCTATTGAATGCTTTGAAGCAAACCCATTTAGAAATTCCATGGAAAAAAACAAAAAAAACCAAGTCAAATTTATTTCAAAAGCAAAGGTTAGGCGCGTTACTTGGTACCAGAAATTTCCACAGCGGAAAGAAATCAGCTTTTTTCGGACTGGGTATTACAAGAATGCATTAAAAAATCAAAGGGTAATGAGCAAAAGTTAAAAGCCTTTATTTCACATTGGCAATCGGTGTGTGAAATTGTGGCGCGCACTGTACATCTTTTGAAGTACAATCAGCGGCGGCTGTTTGTGATAATGATAATTCACGGCTCCTACCGAAGCGTGTACCGCTTTCCTAGCACAGTGGAATATTTCCTCTTGTTGTAATAATGCATTGCGGTTAATGAAACACTGATAATAACTACGACCACACACTATTTAACACACTGCAGAGGCTCTGGGATGCTCCCGTGTTAATCAGCACACCGTGGTGCATAGTAAGGGAATGTAAGTCTGACATCAGAACCACCCCCAGAACTGGATTTTGGCTCATCACCCTCAATATTTCTCAAAATTTCCTCAAGATTTCATGTGTACTGTGAACCAATCCCATGAAATAAGCCCCCTTTTTATCCCAAATGCGGCCTGACTACTGTACCTCATCCTATTAGGCCTGCTGCATACGTTCTCCCAAACATTTTTCATCGGCGGTGATCTTCTTTTCCCCCGGCGTTCAGAGCTGCTCCCTCCTGAACAGAAAAAGCCCTGATGGGTTGCTGCTGCGGCCGCTCCTCCTCATTTGTTCCTGCTTTTTTACCCCCCCCTCTTCGGCTCCGTCAGAGGACATGCAAGGCACTTTGAGATTTGCACATGCTGGTGAGAGAGACTGAAAGAGAGAGAGAGAGAGGATGGAGAGAGAAAGAGGGAAAGTGCAAGAGCTGAGCAGGAATTTTATTTCATCTGGTATCTCTCCGGTAATTCCTCGCAGCTCCACCGTGGCCTAACTACTGCAATTCTCTCCTTTTATTCCATCCTCCGCCTCCACACCTCTGCCTCTCTTTCATCACTTTTCATACTTGCTGAAGGCGGGCTCGAGGTTAAATCTATTTCAGAGTGCAGATGAAGAGGCAGAAGGAAGCTTCCTGTATTGGTTGTTTTGGTCGTTATCCTCAGCAGCAACGACGTCGTATTCCCCCCTGAGTGTCACAGAGTGTTGCACTGGGATGCTTTTTCTAACACAGAACATCATAAACATTTCATGCGGCCCATATTAGTCATAGCCTGTTAAAATGATATTATAGATGCATCTGCCGTGAAGCTTAATGGTAGCTGTAATGTGTGCTATTATCGGCCCGGTGCAGGTTTCCCCTTATAGGCTCAGGCAGAGGAGCAGCTCAGTCCATCAAAGCACTAACCCGTATTAATGGTTGGTATTGTTAAACTCCACCAACTGACCCAAAAACCTCAACTACCCCCGTTAATCAATCATGGAGCCATTTTGGTTTTGTTGATACATTTGTGAGGAAACACCTTTAAGGATATAGGCGGTGGATGGTGTGTTCACTGAACTGGTAGACAGTAGGTATGTGAGATGATGTATGAAGCCTCCGCACCGTTTTGTTGTCCCACTTGCTCCAGAGGCTTAATGAACGCAATGCTGGCGACCGGGACGATCGATGTCCTGGCTCAATATGCACTGTGAGGGTCAAACGGGAGCGACCTGCCCTACTGCAGCAAATCATCTATTACTTATATTGATTTCAATGCATATAGTGTACGGCCCTCGTAATGCAATGGCGATAGATTTTGTCACTATCAATGAAGCTTGTGCCTCAGTGGTATGTGGATGCGATCATCCTTCGGTGTTTATGCCGACCCGTCGTATATTCCTCTTTCAGAGAGTTAGCAGGACTTCTGATGCAGAGACAAACATCTGTGTATTTGTCACAACTTGTTTACCCTTTTTTATGGTCAATTAGGACGCAGGCAGCTGAAGGAGCTCTTGAATGAATTACCCTCAGCTCAGGTCTCTTGCTCGATATTGCCCGCACCGATCTTATCTGCTTGCCCTACATAGCACAACCAGAGTCAATTCACCTCAGATTGAGGCATTTTGTTCATTTTGTTGGGCTCAAATGATTTCCTATATAGACCTCAAAGCTGTGTTGACCTACTAAGTCTCACAGAGAGGCTGCATTTGTTATTCTTAAAGTCACTATCACTCACTATGCTATTATTTCTGTTTCTAGTCCCAGGCAGTAAACGTCTCTTTCGTTGCAAGAGGAGGTTGCATTGGACATTTTGAACGCAGTCAGACTTATTGTACCTGAATCAGCAAACAAACAACGACACAGTGTTTTCTTTCACATCTGCTTGCAGGTTCAGTGCTCGCCCAGTGGAGGGCAGTAGGAGCAAGGAACTGAAATCACGTTTGCCAAAAGTTCAGTTTTGGGGAGTGGAGCGGCCTGGTGCACTATTGGCAGCTTTGTTTCTATCTGCATGGTTTCCACTTAAGCTAAAAAACGTGGAATAACCAGTGAGAGTGAAATTTGCCTTTTGGCCATTTGTGAACCAACATGCTTTGTCAATGAGACCCTACATTTCTTCTTTCTCTTAATTCCCTTTACTCCATCTCAGCTCCCTCCATAGTCTCGGTGCTAAGGCGACCTTCTAGAGCTGGACTGGTCTGAGTGACTGCGAACTCACGCGACGACCGCTCCGCTCGCTTTACTCAAAGATGTGACGTCTGCTCTCGTCTGCTAGACTCTCACCTCGAGGGGACACGAGCCTTCCTCCACAGCCCCCTCACTTCCCTTCTTATCTCTGCCGCCTTCAGTTGCCGACTTGTCAAATTTCCTACTCAAAAGCTTGTTTGCTTGGAAATGTCAGCCACGGTGAAAGAATTTTTTGATTATGTAACACATTAATCTATGCTCCCTCTTTTTTTTTTGTTGTTGTTGCGTGGGCTTTGCGTGTGAAAGAGGCTTTATATTTGCATCCTGAAAAGACCCTCTCCAGATTCTTGGCACAGAATCATCCTACTCTGTATGGATTCAGCACGTCGGGGTTCTTTATTTGGCAGAAATGTGGCGGTGCGCGATACCAGGGGAGCACAAGAGAATGAAAGGCTCCCCCAACAGTATCGGGTGACCTCTGGACAGTGGGTCGATCCTTGATCACTGCCTCTCTGATTCCTGCTATAGAGCTGTCACGTCAAGCGTTTTGATTCAAGTTGAAATGTTTTAAAGATGGATAATGAAATGAAAATAAAAAAAGCACTTATGCTAAAAAAAACCACAAAAAATATGGAAATTGCTTTTTTACATATTTTTACGTAATTTTTTTTTACGTTTCCACCATGTGGGCGGCCTCTGAAATAGTTGGGGCGACCTTTTTACAGACTCAAGGGGGATTAATGGTAAATGGAAGTGTGCTGAGGAAGTGTGTGTGTTTGTGTGTGTGTGTGTGTGTATGTGTGTGTGTTTATGTGTCGAGGAGGAAATACAGTAGGGCTGGCTGATCGTTAATGTAGGAGATTAGCTGGAGAGGAAGCCTGAAATAAGAGGTTTGCCAGGGACACGCAAGGGCAAGAGCAGGGAAACAAAAACAGGATGGCTCTCCAACGGACGTGGAACATTCTGCACCAGAAAGGGCGTTGACAGAGTGACAGTAGAAGACCATGTTCTTCCACTGTGCTATCTCTGTTGCTGCTGCTCAGAAAGAGGGTGCAGGAAGAACAAATATGTGTGTGCTGGCACTCTGGTGCTGAAACCCTACTATGGTTGATAGGGACTCCATACAAATTTATATTTCATTTTTAATACCAAACCTTTCCTGGAGGACCCGAAAGATTCTCACTGCAACTGAACCTGAATGCACCTAAGCCAACATCCAAATTGAACAAAATGGTCTTGAAGTCCACCGCCCACTCGTGATGTGTTTTCGATGTGTGTTTTCCCCCTCCAGCCGTGCAGTCGCTGAATAGCCTGAATGACCAGATCGCAAACATCATGGTGACCAGACCCAAGTCCGTGGAGCAGGAGGGCCGCGCCTTTCTTCCCCCCGAGAAGGAAACGCTGCAGAAGTCCATGACCCTGATGAGGCACCTTCTCGTGGATGCTCAGGTACAAGCACCGCGATGCAATGATGACGTGGCCTAGAGGAACAGAGGTTCACCAGTGATCAGACTTCTCATTCACCACCTGGGGCTAGTGCGTGACTCGTTAACAAATAGTATTGAAACCATAACCATTCACAAGCAGTACTGACGTACTTTGAAAGCGTTTTGATGTTTGTCCTTTTGAATACCAGTAGAGCTGTGACAGATAACCAAAGTGAAGTTGTAAAGATTTATTTTTTGATTAATAACTGTAATTATTACTGAAAATGAAATTATGACTCATTACACGACTCATACTGGGAAAAAAGCAAGAAATTGCTGTAACTTGTTACTGAGTAATACGTCACCGGTGGTGCAGTGAGTGTATCGGATATGCAATAAGACAAACTTTAATGCACCTTGTAAATTGCCAAAGGTCAATATAGATACTTAACACTTGCGTTCAAGAAAACCTAGCTTGTGCTCTTCATGCTTCGTTTTGCACCAGTGCGAATCGTTTCGAAGACACAGATTGCTGCTCCAGAGCTGACTAAGAGCTTCAAATCAAATGGAAATATTGACAGAGTGTAATGGAGGTGGAACAACATGGTTACATTTCCTTCCTACTTGCAGTTCCCCGCTGCAAAGAGATCGTAGCGTTAGCACGTATGGTAATAGTTTATTCTTTGACCCTTACTACCTCTCTCTCTCTCTCTCTCTCTCTCTCTCTCTCTCTCTCTCTCTCTCTCTCTCTCTGCAACTTTGAAACTTACTTTGACTCCTCTTATTCAGAGATAACCCCCCCGTGTCCTCAAAAATAAATTGGCGGGGCATCAATCACCTGAGGAAGAAGCTGCGAGAATGTTTGCGGACTGCTAGCGTGGCACCTTTGTTAATAATAATCTAATGAATTTGCTGAACAACATTTGCTGTCTCCTGCGCCTGAACGGGCCCCATCAGATAAAGACGACGTCGTCGGCACTCTCTCTCTCTCTCTCTCTCCGATACGTATCCTCCCTCACTGTCACCGCTCTCTCCTCCCATGTGCCGTTGCTCATAATTTTCTGTAACCTTGTTGAGGGAAGAGCAGAAGGAGGAGGAGACGAGAGGCGTCGTTTCTTATGAGCTCATAGCGTTCGGGGAAATAAGGGAGGGGAGGATGCTGCCAACTGAAGTGGCAATGTCAAGAGTCTGATTGAGCTGTTTGTGTGATATGGAGGAGGAAAGAGACACTGAGCACATGTGCCGGTTGCATTACAGTATTTCTCCATTGGTTTGGCTCATTTCTTGAAACAGAAATTACATTCTGAAAATAACATGGACAAACCTCTAAACCACTTTGCAATTGTTCACAACAGAATAGCATTTCTCATTCATTTCATCAAATTGCAAATGTCTTAGTACATGTCTCAATGTCTCAGTACATCTTTGCAAATGATTAAGTACAGGTAGCCTACAGTTAGCACAATTTCCAAGTGAATACATCTTGTTGATCTAAACTGATCAGTTGATTCTCAGTCTAATGGTTGTTCTCTCCAAAACATGTCAGCATCATTTCATTATATAAGTCATCACATGCACAATAGTCTGTTCAATTGTCAAAATTAGTCAAGAACATAATACCATGAATACCATTTATGAATCTCTTGGAACATTTGATACATTGATTACAGTAATTGACAGTCAGGTGAAACTAACTTGAGGAGTTTCACACATCATCAGGGCCTGGTTCACTACTCATCCAAGGATGGTCATGGTGTTCCTACCACCGTACTCTCCTTTCCTCAATCCTATTGAGGAGTTTTTCTCCGCTTGGAGGTGGAGAGTGTATGAGCATCAGGCTCAAAATCAGAGGTCCCTGCTCCATGCAATGGACGCTGCGTGTGAAGATCAGGAGATCAGTGTAGGGGATGGTTGCGACATGCACGCCGTTTCTTCCCTCGTTGCATCACAAGGGAGAATATCCGCTGTGATGTGGATGAGAATCTGTGGCCAGACAGACAGCAGCGTGTGGACGGCCAGGAGGGTGAGGATGAGGACAGTGACCAGTGAAGAAGTATTACTTGTGAAACTCCAGCTTTATTTACAGCACTGTAGGCTACATATAATTTTCCTTGTTTTTTGTTTATGGGTTTATATTACAGTATATTATGCTGTATACATTTTCTTTTTACTCTGAAGTTACTTGATGTGTGTGAATAGAAATGGTTACAATTTCCTTGGCAGTATGAGTGCAATGTGTGATGTCAAACCTTGGAGGCTACTCTTACCGTAAAATACTTTTTTTCAGTTTTATACACAATTGTATTCTGTTAGCTAGACAAACAAAACTAGTACAGTAACCATTGTCAATGAAGGACTGGGCTAAGACTGAGAGGTGGACATGAGGGATATTTCAATGGTCCTCTGCCATAGTGACAAAACATCTAAACATTTTGACTTGCAGTGCTTACACAATGCCAAAGGGATGATGCATTTTGGGGGCACTGACTATTTATATGAGAAAGGAATTTAGTTTTGACACATGAGTGAACTGTTTTGGGAGAGATATGAGCTTTTGCAGGTGAACCATGGTGTTGTGCTGAACCATCCAGGTTACTTTGGCAAAAGCACCAAGAGTGTTGAGAACGTCCGGTCTGTTTCAAGAAATGAGCCAAAGCAATTGAGAAGGATCTTTTGCATTTTGGTGGCACTGACTATTTATATGGGAAAGGAATTTAGTTTTGAAGCATGAGTGAACCGTTTTGGGAGAGATATGAGCTTTTGCAAGTGAGCTATGGTGGTGTGCTGAACTGTAAGACTGTTTTGCAAAATGATCTTAGAGTTTTGAGAATGTAATTTCTGTTTCAAGAAATGAGCCAAACCAATGGAGAAATACTGTAATGCCTGAGAAAAATCCCCCATTCATACTCCCACTGACAAATCCAATTATTTGTCATGAATAAACGCCGGTTTGAACTTTACCAGAACAATGTTTTTTGAAAAAGAGATCCTTTCTCACTATAACCCACAATAATCAATTCAACCTACAACATTAATTTCAATAAAACTGCTCAGTTTTGTCCATAGCAGCTCCAAGAAAAAAATACAATAAATGGAAATTGACTTAATTCAGTTTTCTCTGCAATATCGCAAATGGCCAAAAAGGCAAATCTATGCTTAAAGGTCACGCCAGGTCATCGATCACAATGCACGGGGGGCGCTATTGGACAAACGTGCCAGACAAACTGCAGCATCAGAGAAACAAGAACCGCTCCACTGTTCTTTATGATCAGAAATGAACATTTTTTTTAAAGCAACCACAGAAATGTGTTGGGGCGCTACCCGGGTGCTGTGGTCATTCTAGGGGCGGGGCATTAGCACCGTCAAGCTCCTCTATGAGTGAGCACTTGCTTGTTGACTCTGTATTTGGACATGTTGATATGAGTCACTGTCTGTACAGAACTAAAGACCTCCACGTGAAACAGGCCACCACACAGCTCAGAGAGGAAACTTGGCTTCGTAGCGTTATTTGATTTCTCTCTTTTCATTCTCTCCGTCTGCCACTGTCTATTTTTTTTTGGAGGCTAAAAAGCGTATTTAATGCTCAAAGCCCAGGTAAAATCCACTTACACGCCAGTGGAGATGTGGGGAGACTACTGAGTGGCTGGTGACTGACGTCGAATGCCCCTGGCTATTTTTTTCACTTTATCTCTCTCTCTCTCTCTCTCTCTCTCTCCTCCTCTCTGTCGTCGGGGTGAGGTTAAGGCAGGTGGCCATCTTTCTTTCAGGCACACAGCAGACTCCAGTCTCAGTCTTACTTGCAGCTATTAGGGCACTGCTTCTCATTCTGTCAGCGCTCTCGCTTTTGAATGTTGTTCCTCACTCCGTTTGGTTATAGCACAAGTTAAAATGTCTCGAGGTAAGTATTTATCAGTGTGGATTCGTGCCCGTTCTTGTTTCCTCCGAAAATATATATAGTGTACAAAGTACAATTTCAAAACATAAGTGTCAAGGATGGAGAACGGAGAACGTTTTAACTTGTCAACCCTGATCTGAAGGATGCCTCCATGGGGCCTTGGTTGGGGAGAATGAATGGGAATCTCCAATATTCATTGCAAGAATGACACATTCATGTAAGCAGATGTTAGATATCAAGTATTAGTATTTTACTGATAGTAATATATAGTATTAACTTAGTATTATTGCATAGTCTGAGTGAAAGAAAACCTGAAAAATAAAAAACAAATTGTTTTCCAAGCCTGTAAAGGAAGGGAAATGATACATATCCAAAACAGGTTTCATGGAAATTTGTTCCAAATCTTTTTTTTCCAACCAGTCAAGCGTTTAATGTCACGCTTGGATGCTTTACTGATCTGTTTACCACTGAAGGAACGAACCGACATGACAGGTTTCCTGATTACACAAGTCCAAAATGATAATTGTAGTGAGCAAACAAAACAACTGTCAAATTAAAACGAGCTATCTAGTTATTTAACTCTAACATTTGAATGTACACAAATACTGATCATGGAGGTTGTGCTATCGTACGTGCCATGGAATAACCGACTTGTCAGAGCCCTGCAGTCTGGATTTGGTACACTAGGCAATACTGCTGGCTTTGAAGTGACATTTGTCAGGAAATTGGTCCGTCGCCTTATAGCACCCCCCTGTTCTCCGGCACCTCCCCTAGGGGGTGCACCCAACCAGCTGAGCAACACTGGCTTAACGGGTAAATTGACAAATGGGGCTAATCTCCCCAGTGTATTCCTTTTAAGAAGATCCCAAATCTCTCTGCATCTTTCCTGACGATCGAGACAAAAGTAGCTCTTAATTCTAGCCGTATCGAAGCAACACAATTACAACAAACCACCACTAAACCATTATCCATTATCATGCAAGAGACATCTCACCGGAGAGTAGTTCCTTCCTCTGGATCTTCCTATTCCTCCAAAGGCCCATCTGGTGTGTATCCTCCAGTCAAGCTGAGAGGAGACTGGATGCTGAGTCTTTGCCACCGACCCTCCCGACAACTCCCCTTCCCCCTGCTGTATCTGACTGTGGCTACATTAGCCGAGCTGCCACTCATCAGTGGATGGGGATGAAGGGAGAGAAAGGGAGACCATTGGGGATGGGGGGATGGGTAGTGTGGGTGGGTGAGGTGTGTGTGCGTGAGGGGGGGGCGGGGGGGGTGCACTCAGGTTGGAGGCCAGTAAGGGTGACTTTGGCGCTCACAGAAAAGAGACACTGATGAAGCAGGTCTGTCTGACTCTCTCCCACACTCCATTCTGGCTTAATCATCAGTGGAGAGCAGCAGACACGTCTGTCACACCCGGGCAAGTATACACACACACACACACACACACACACACACACACACACACACACACACACACACACACACACACACAGAGCTGAAAACAGTGAATGTAGAGAAATATTGGATGAATTTGTCATAAACTTTACATGGAAGGCCAGCAGGTTGAGCCCTTGATGATATGTGCTGAACATACAACAGATCAATATTAGTAGCGTTGCTGTCTAGGCTGGAAGAATCAATACTCTACGGTTGCAGAGTGCACAGACTTAGTTTAGCCACGAAGAGCTGGAGATGTAGAAAGTCTACTTTTCATTTCAGCACTATAACCTCTCAGTGGATAGATAGATAGATAGATAGATAGATAGATAGATAGATAGATAGATAGATAGATAGACAGATAGATAGATAGATAGATAGATAGATAGATAGATAGATAGATAGATAGATAGATAGATAGATAGAGAGATAGAGATAGATAGATAGATAGATAGATAGATAGATAGATAGATAGATAGATAGATAGATAGATAGATAGATAGATAGATAGATAGATAGATAGATAGATAGATAGATAGATAGATAGATAGAGAGATAGATAGATAGATAGATAGATAGATAGATAGATAGATAGATAGATAGATAGATAGATAGATAGATAGATAGATAGATAGAGAGATAGATAGATAGATAGATAGATAGATAGATAGATAGATAGATAGATAGATAGATAGATAGATAGATAGATAGATAGATAGATAGATAGATAGATAGATAGATAGATAGATAGATAGATAGATAGATAGATAGATAGATAGATAGATAGATAGATAGATAGATAGATAGATAGATAGATAGATAGATAGATAGATAGATAGATAGATAGATAGATAGATAGATAGATAGATAGATAGATAGATAGATAGATAGATAGATAGATAGATAGATAGATAGATAGATAGATAGATAGATAGATAGATAGATAGATAGATAGATAGATAGATAGAGAGATAGATAGATAGATAGATAGATAGATAGATAGATAGATAGATAGATAGATAGATAGATAGATAGATAGATAGATAGATAGATAGATAGATAGATAGATAGATAGATAGATAGATAGATAGAGAGATAGAGAGATAGATAGACACAAGGCTTAAATACTAGAATACACAATACACATTAGTAGAGTTGCAGAGTAATGGTGGTTAATAGCATGGTGATGTTTGACTTCCTGACTTGACTGCAGGTGCTGAGGTAATAATCCCCTACCCGTGTGTTGAATGGGAAAGCGCTTTGCAAAAGTCGTCTGTGTCAAATCACATGCCCATCCTGAAAGGGTTCAAATGAATATTTCAACACAAAGGCCCGACTTCCACATATATTAGCCGATAGGGGTTGGAACCGCGCCCAGGGTCACGGAAGAGCACAGGCTGCCCAGAGCCTCAGAGGGTTTGGGGGGAGGGAGGGTGTGTGTGATGGGTCTGGCTGGGTCAGTCTGTCCCTCTCCGGCTGGGGCCTCAGCTGGCCCTCCAGAGTATAGTTTTTTACCCATGCATAATACATCACCCTGGTCCCATCTGCCCTTTCAGCCTCTCCTCTGACTCCACTGGGCCTATCTGAGGCCTTGCTCCAATCAGGACCCGTGCTGCAGTGGGGATGGGTTATCATGGCCCAGCTCAATCCCAGTATGTGACAAAATGAGTATGGAAATAAGACAAAGTGTCATTTGGGTCAAAGGGAATTGTGTGTCCATGTACTTCTGCTGGAGAGAGAGGTATAAGTCTGCTCACCAGTCAAAAATATCCAGCTGTTTCTTTTCAAAACATTTGCCTTGTCTCACCCGAGTTCACAGTTTGAAAGAAAACGCTCTCGTCAATGACAGCGAGCTTCAAGGTCATTTGTGCACAAGCCTCTGTCAGTTTCACATCTCGACGAGTTTATTCTCGCGTCTGCTTGCCTCCCCTCAAAGTCAGAATTGTCGCATCGCAGTGAATATTATTTGCGGCGATGGTACTTCCGCTGACAAGGTCGAACCCTTGTCATTCTTAATGCTACTGTGTGGTCAAGAGTGCTGCACTTATTTGAAATGCCTAGAAATAGCTGATTCATTGAGTGGATAGTCTCCAGGAGGAATTTAAAATGAAGCCTTTTACTCTTTATCTGCTTTTTGCAATCAATTTTTCTTTTTTGGGGGGGGGGGGGCCACACTCAAATTAAATTGCCGGCGCGAGATGCATGGCATTACTCCTCTAGATGTTGGACTTGTATGTTGAGCAGATTGAAAATGGTGGCTTATCTTGTAAGGAATAAATTGAAAAGCGTTTCATTATAGGAATACAGTGCTGCACGGTGCCTACAGAGAAAAGAAGCTGGGTTTCTCCCGTCATAGGGAAATTGTTTTTGAGTAGGGGAAACAAAATGACATAGTAATTGTATACCTTATTTCTACTTTAGTTATGACGTTTATGAATTCACATATAATTATTAAATGGAAAATATGAATCATTTCATGTGTAGTTTGTGCGGTTAGTGTTGATATTTGGTTGCACGCAGAATGATCTCAGACAGTAAATATAATATATTACAGAAGCACAATCCTCCTGCTGCGTCGACATTTTTCTATTTTTTGTTGTTAAAACAGACATTTTGACCGGGTGTAATCTGATAGGCTCAATCGATGTGTGCTTATGCAACATTTGTATGATATCTTACAAGAGAGAGAAGAGTCGTACTATACTGACACATTGATTGGTACTGTGCCGCTGCGTGGCCAGCCAGATACCCCATCACTGCACTTAAACCATTTAAGTTAAGATTAGGCAATTAAAACAATTTAAGTTAAGGTTAGGGCTAAGGTTTAGGTTGTGGTGCATTACTTCTACGTCAAACTATAACTGCAAATCTGATATGAGAGCAGGCTGGCTCAAGCTCTCTGAAACACACTGCCAAGGAGTAGTATAGGGCAAAAGTGGAGCGCTGATGGTGGTCCTTGGTCACTCACCATCACCATGCCGACCACATGAAGAAAATATCTACTGATCTGCCACTTGAAAAGCATGAACTTCTCAAAGTAAAGAGAGGATCTTTCAACGATGTTACACCCACCCATTTAAGTTCAATTCTCTCTCCGCAACAACCCCAGTTGGGGAGGTGCCAGAGCAGGGTTTTGGATTGAATGTTTATTTGAATCCCAAGAACAAAATGTTCCTATTAGACTGTCCGCACAGTTTTCTGTGACTTCTTGTATAACTCCTCTCTGCAATCTGTATCCCACTATGCAGGGAAATCGATACAAAACATGCGACCACCAAAACTTTGCAACAAGTCTGTGGACCAGCACTGAGTGGCCCACTTGCCATTATCTGTATAAGATATAATGTTAAATAAGTTCATATTTGTCCATTATTTCGATGAATTTCGATAACAGCCTTTGTTTAATATGCTTTTGGAGATCTTTAACAACCTATTTCACTATTTCTACTGCTACTGCAGGTATATACTGTATGATTTTGAATCACGGTATTTTTGGGGGGTTTCATTTGAGCCAGTTTTATACTGTGCGAGGGAGATTGCGTGTGTTTTCCAGTGTGTTTGCACGTGTCGAGCTAAGATCTCTGAAAATCCTAAATCAATAAGTACTTTCCCACAGTGGGGAGGGGCAGCTCGTCCTACATCTAAAGGCCCAGGATAAATAATGGCACATCTAAAGTTAGCGCTATGCTAGGAAAACTGAAAATGACTAGTCTATCGATTGGGGAGTGATGATTGTGCAAGCCTTGCAAGGCGCACTTCCTATGCTCCGCCAAGCTCTAGCCTACATGGGCTTTAACTCTTTGCATTGGAGGTCAAGGTCTGGATGTAAGAAAGACATGGCCACAGCTGGAGGAGCAGCAACACTGGTGGTTAATAGTCTCCATTGATCTTTAAGGGGAGGGCGGTGGTGTCTGAGAGATCCTGTGACTACCAGCCCTCCATGCTGCTCTCAGAACACAGCTAGAGTAATGACTAAACGTCCCCTCTGGTCCCCCGGGGCAGGAAAAGATAAATGTGCACCCTTCAAGGTGAAACGCAAGCCTGAGGTCAGAGTCAAGCGAACTGCGGAGTAAAGACATTTAACCCGGAGCAAAATGGTTTCAGATTGTAGATTAGGCAGCCGCTTGAAATTCCGGACTCGTCGGGAACCTCCTCGGGGGAAATGGTTTTATTGGTTCTCTGAATCAGTGGCGTTTGATTCTGCTATTGAGCGAGAAAGCGGCTTAAGCTTGATCTGGTTACATCAAATGTGCCACGTGCCCCTTGTGGGACAGGCGGTAAAGACATCCAGGGCTTGCCTTGAGCCCCAAGTTGTTACAGATAAAAGCAGATCATAATAACTACAGCTAATTACCAGATTTGGTTCATCCTCTAGACCGTTAGAGGGTTTGATGACCTTCTGTCTGAATCTATACGGGCTCATCATCATTTCAAAGCTCGTCCATCACCTCGTTTTTAAGGTTAGTTGGTTGTTACATCTGGTGTCCAATATACTGAATACTTTTGCAAACTCTAGCCTTTCATCTGCCTTTTAAAATCGAAGGAAACATGATTATCACTTAAGGTAGATTGATGTTGATTGGAATAGCAACTTTGATGCTTGCTCCATATTGGTGTTTTTGTATAGTACTAACAAGATATTCCTCTACACATTTGTTGTACTCCAGTGCCTGAGTCTCCTCCTGCCTTTGATGACATTGTCCAAGCCTCAGTTATGAAGACCCAGATCCAGTAAGTAAAGGTCTGCTACAGGTTCAGAATTTCACTTCCATCCTTTCTACAACCTATGTGTGGAAAAAAAGCCTAAATCATCAGTTGTGGGGCCCATAAATACATCTACCGTGCTGTAGCTCCTGTTGAGAGGATAGAGTACTGTATGCAATTACACCTTAAGACTCTCTACCAAGGCACTAGTTGTGTCTAATGACCCAGCATTGGGCACTCAAGGGGAATGAAAAGTCAATAACTGAGGCTCTTGGGTGCTGAATAGAGATTATTTGCATAACTTGACCAGTGATACCTAGGTTGCTAGGCAACCTTCGTCTGACAGGCCTTGTCACAGGCAGCTGTGCTCATGACTGAGTCTGCGTTCGCCGTTCATTTTGTTTTTCTCATAGGAGGAAGAGCTTTTCATCTCAAGGAAGATTACATCTTCTCAAAGCAAACTGCACAAAAAAAACAGCACAATTTCCTCCAGGGCATTTTGTCTGACTTCAGTAGTGATAGGATTATATCTTTCCTGGCTACGCTCTCTGCCATGTGTTGTAGCATGTAGCGTTACATGTAGCGGATCATAAGAGAAAAGCTCCAAACTATAGGATGGTTCAGTTACTGTGCAGCTCCTCGCCATAGATAAGTGATCTCTCTCTTGATGCGGAGAGGAATGGTTTCTCCCAGCGAGGCCTGGTAGCATCAGGTGAAACAGCCTCCTAATCTAACGCACTCATCTATTGACGCGGTCCAAGTGGAAACATCAGTCGGAGGGACTGCTGCCTCAGGTGTTTGTTTGTGTACGTTGTGTGTATGTGTCTGCCGTGTGCGAGGGAGTATGTTACTATGGAAACAGATGATTAGAAGAGTGTCTTGATTGCGTACGCGGGACGTATATGCAGCGGGGGGGGGTAGCTGAAGCTCTCTGCATGTTCACATGTCTTTCTTCTCTCTCTCTCTGTCTTCCTGCTCCCTCTCTCTTCTCCCTTTCCCCGGTATTACCTTGCAGAAGCAGCTATCTCTGCAGATCAAAGGCTGAGTTTCAGAGCTACAAGGGGCTGCCTCTGACTCAGATGTGTGCTGTGCCCATGGCTACAATGTTTAGCGGAGGTGGATTCGTGGACCTCAGCTGTGACTCTGGGAAGAGTAAAAGCCGCATCAGTCAAAGCATTCCTAGTTCCAAGTGCATGTGTGTGTGTGTGTGTGTGTGTGTGTGTGTGCGTGCGTGTGTGTACATGCATATGGAATCGCAGCTGTGTTGCAATCTGTGACCTGTGAACTGTCCCACAGATGACAGGGCCGCTACCCAAAATTGGCTTTGACTTTGTCTAATTGGTGCCTGCAACACCGTATCCTTGGTAACAGCAGCTCATATCAAGGTTACATGACTTGTGAAAGAAAAATCAAACTAATGGCAGCAGGAGGTATGTGGCGGCGCGGCGTAGGTGTGATCACTGGGATTGAAAGCTGCACGACGAGTGAGGTACCTCATTACAGATGCTCTGCGCTCAATTTCCCGGCCGCGCAAATAAGTACGTGCACGATGGGAGTCACGCTTCCGCAGTATGATTCGATTCTTTATTGCACATCCACGATGGGTCAGAAGATTGAGAATGAATGAATGAATGCATGTCGGACTGTACATTCTTTCCCTGCACGAACTCGTCGCTCGGGTCGGCCCCGCAACGTCGGGCACTGGAAAATTGATTTTCCGCCCTTATCTGATGTTCCGAGTTATTTCCATTAAGACAC
This sequence comes from Hoplostethus mediterraneus, assembly GCA_034670385.1. NCBI lineage: Eukaryota > Metazoa > Chordata > Actinopteri > Trachichthyiformes > Trachichthyidae > Hoplostethus > Hoplostethus mediterraneus. The sequence continues at coordinate 16,642,698 of JAXDDW010000001.1, read as the reverse complement.
ACAAGGCAGTGTTTAGCCAGGAGCTGCTGATGGAGGAAAATAAACAGCGCTTTGGACTATGCTGATTAAATGTTGATAAAATGTTAATTGTGCTGTTTTTTGCGGTACGGGGGTGAAAAGGGAGAGAGAGGCTGTCACGCTGGCAACACGTATTTGCCTTAGTCAACACAGCCCGGTGAGTCAGCAGGAGATGACAAATAGAACAATTCATATTGGCCTAATCCATCATCGCGAATGCTCGGGGGCTGTCATCAAAGCCCCATCTCTTTACTTTGAGATTGTCTCTTGAATGAGGTTAAAAAGAATCAATAAATAGAGAGCGAACTTAACAAGACTTGGCTCAGCGATGTTTACTTTGAGAATAATCACTTATGCTGTGGCGCATGAAGAGGGAAAAAAAGGCCATGTGTAAATTGGGGCCCGGCCCACTACAGTTGTGAAGAATATATCTGTGCTGTTGTAGGAGCCTTGAGATAAGAGGAGTGTAGCTTAACACTTGGTATAATATGATTATCCAATATTGATTTAGATTCATTTTTCATTACTGGGGTGTTATGGCCAGATTTAATTAATCACTATTACTACTACTATTACTACTACTACTACTATTGTGTTTTAAACTCCCAGTGAGCCCGTCCTGAAGCCACCCAGGACTACACACAGGTTATTTTCAGTCCTTTACTCATCAAAGTTTCACTAAAATGTAAATGTGGATCAATAAATCACACAACACATTTTCTAAGCAAACTTCGTATTCTAGTATGAAGGGCAACTAAGTTTATAATAGCTAAAAAAAAAAAGAAAAACTGTTGCCATCTTCTCGTCTCTCCAACCATTAAGAAATAAAGTGTTGCTGATATTGAATCATCAATGATGATTCAATATCTCACACAGGATCACTGAGAGTATTTACAGAAGACGTTTGAGTCTAATTGAATCATACTATGTGGTACTTACTCTGCTCATCCAATCACACACAGATCTACGATGTCTCCGACGAGGCACAAGGCTCCAAGGTCATGTAGGCTACTGCTGATCTCTACAGTACTCTGTATGATTTAGTGTAATTATCACAGCCGCAGTACAGCCGTCCTGATATGAAGATGCGATCGGAGCATCGTGGCATGTACTGCGGTGTAGCAATTAATATTTCACAAATGTTTCTTATGTTTCAGGCCCAAACGGTTCAATTGTTGTAACACGTTTCTGACACAAAGTTCTAATTTCACTGGCAGCGAGATTCACAGGAGCTCGCTGCCCGGGGGCAAATTTGGAAATCTGGCTATCAAGCTGTTGTCCGTTCCCCAAATATGGCACAAAACAACATCAAACGCAAAAACAAAAAGCAGCGAACCAACATTTCAAACTCCAAATGGATAAATACCTTCACAAACAACCAGTCCTAGCTCTCCCCTTTTTGTAACACTTTTTTTTAAACCATCTTGTATTATTTCCTTGGTTGGAAAGCGTTCTACCAATATCATGCCCAACGTAGTGTGGTATCAGTCTTGTCTTTGATCTCGGGCAGCGACTGGGGTAGCAGACGGGTTGGATCTCCTCCTGGTTAAATACCAGAGTAAATGGGATTAGGTGTCAGTCCCACATGAGACCTGGACCATGGAGCCTGCCTACAGAACTGACACACTGGAGGAGGAGGAGGAGGAGCACAGTGCTGCCTGAGCAATAGATAACAGCACTTTCTTTCCCCCCTCACCGCCACTGCATGTGCATGTCCAACCCCTTCTAATTTCACAGAGGTATTTTCAAACGACTTACCTGAGATAGGGGGACCGGATTTTCATATAAAGCACATTTGCCACGGCTTAAATTGATTTCTGCAATCCCGGGTTGAACGATGAGCTCAGGGACTGTGCTGGAGGAGCAGAGCGACGGCCGCTACCAGACCATTACTGCGCTCTGACATCACCACGGGCAAATCTGACACGGAGACACAATTGCTTTGACCACACTTCAACATCTCGGCTCGGTGTGCTTTGAATATGACTGAAAAGTTGAAAAATGGCCATTTAATAAATTGACCACCCTGCAAAATGATTCCTGGGGAGAAAATATGATGTTCTATGCAATATCATTGAATGCATTTTTACTCTGAAGACAAAATTACGTCATTTTCAAATGTTGGTAGATAAATAATTCCAATGAAAACTATACAAAATGTGCAAAATGAGTTGAAATGAATGAACGTGAGGAAGTGTGGCGGTTGTGGAAGCACATCACATACAGAGTCGCCCCTTTCCCTCTTTTCTATCATTCTCTCTTGAGGGAACATGTCCCACTTTCCCCTCTCCCTGCATCGTCCCCACTAACCTTCCCGTTCCTATCTGTGACGCGTGACACTGATTTATTCTAACCATAATTTGTGGTTGGGAGTTTAACGATTCACCGGTTAGTCCTTCATTTATAGACTTGAATCAGGGTTATGTTGCTGATGTTCTTCGCATGTAGCACGGCAGAGACTCTTAAGGATGAGGGCCCGTGCACCACCCATGTGAATGGTACTTGTTAGTAGTGCCAATACAGTGGAGGACTGTTACCTTAGGGGGTCATTTCAATGGGATCAAGTGTGTTGGATTCAATCTTTCCTTCAAGATACAGAAATTGAATGCTATGTGTGTCAAGCACAACAGAGCACTTGCTTAAAGCTGAACTCTAACTTTTGCATTTTGGCATTGCATCGATAGTAATCAAGTAATACATTTCAGAATAAATAGCTAATAAATAAGAATTTAAAAAATCTCTGCTGCTGCATCACTTCTGTTGCTGCATCACGGCAGCAAAATGCATCACGTCCAAAACGTGAAACGATTAGTTAGGAGGAGATGTGAGCCTGCTGCAACCAAAACCGCTGAAAATACCGACAAAAAAAACACATACACATTATAACATAAAGCGCATCACTTCCCATGAGCCGAGAAGATTTCCTGCCACCGGTCGTGCCTGGCTTCAGGGGCTGGAAGTGGACAGCCTGCAGCACTGATGGGTGGATTTTCCTCTTGTGGAGCGCCAACACATTACATAGACCGTAAATAAATATTAAAATAAAATATTTTATTGTGAAAAACCTTTGTAACTGTGCCACTTGTCAAAATAATCAACCACCACAATGCCCACAGTTTTGCTATGGGAACCAGCAGTGGGAAGATGTATACAGTGTTGCCCTTCTCTCCCTGGATCCAGCTGTGAGCGCTGTCTCTGAAGGCAGGTCAGCATAATGGTGGTCATTTCCTGGCCTCCTGTACTTAAGTGTAATTACCCAGCGCCGTCGTGACCAGAGGTACACCACCTGTTTGTCAAAGAACATACACTCTCACTGATGCAAAGCTGGACTGGCTGTTCCATTTCACTCATGAACCGGCAAAACCATTCAGGCATGGGTGATGAAAATGTGGCGCAGACACAAGAAGACCACGATGCTGTTGTTTCTTCGGACAGTGGACATACAGTTATGTCAAGGTCCTGTGTGTGTGTGTGTGTGTGTGTGTGTGTGTGTGTGTGTGTGTGTGTGTGTGTGTGTGAATTATAACACAAATAAGAACCCGTAAGAAAAAAATCACATGCTCAAAAAAGTGTGGATATTGGATATTGAACCAAGATTGGTCTATTGGTCATCATCAGACTTAAATCTGACTCTCATCAGATTTCAGCATGCACGCACGAACACACACACACACACACACACACACACACACACCCCTTACCACATGCAGTTTCTTCACTTTCTCTTTGAGGGTCATCAGAGTTGGCCTTTTTTTTTTCTTTTTCCCCCCAGTATTTTTCGCTGACTCCGTGTGGGCACGCTTGGCTGTCTTTCAATTTAGCCCCTTCTGATAACTCAGCCTCCCTCCAATAGATAAATATTAAATTATAACAAATGACTCTCACTTTCTCAGCAGGCAATTGTTTCCTCATCCCCAGAGGCTTTTAGCATCTGCTAAACAAGCACTGCTGCTATCTGTAATTGGGAATGGGGGAAAAAAACTAAACACGGCGGCTCCTGTGAACTGCTAAACGAATGCCCTTTGCATTATCAATATTAACCATCAAGCTGCAGCCGCCTCTCCGGGATAACTGGACCTTATATTCACAAGGGGCCACCGATACCTTAATGTACCACATTTGTTTTTATTGGATCTGCATTTATCAATATTCCCTAATAATGTGGAGGATAGGATTAACGCTAAAACTGTGGAACGCCGCCACGCTTTTGCATTTCCCACCACAAGTGACTCATCCATATTCTGAAACAATCTTCTCGCAAATCCTTCTCATGTTTGTTTTTAGTGCAGATCCCAGGTTCCAGCGAAGGTTGTAATCCCGTAAGCCTGTTGGGAGTGTGTAACGTTATTAGTCGAACACGATTTGGACGGCGAAAAAAAAAAAAGACGCGCAGAGTTTGATTGGGTGGCGCTCCCGGGGGAATGCTTTTGGACGGAGGTAATGTTGGCTTGCGTCAGAGCTGCTGGGCGACGGTGTTGACGGGGGAGACGCTGCCATGCTGCTGGAGCGGCTGCAGATAACTCGTCTCTAACGCAGCAGCAAGGCCTCGGCTTGCAGCAGATAGAGCGATATCCTGAGCCAACCATGCAACTTATTATAGAGCTTTGAAATCAATCATGGTAATATTTGTCTGTCTATCTCATCTCTCTGTCTGTCTGTCTGTGCAGTGACTTATTAGTCTGTTTATGTGTTTTCCTGTCTCCCTGACTAGCGAACGCTCTGTGTATTTATTTTATTATTATACAGTTTAAACACACACACTTACATACATACATACATACATACATACATATCCACCTCCTCATGTTTATTTCTTGTCCTGAAATGCCTCCTTGATTTGGGGACAGTATAGCACATGGGTGGATATGGCTGCCACAGCATCAATGGCTTACGCACTGTGTCTGTGGCATTACACCAAAGAATAAAAAACATATGGAGGGCACTGATATGACTATTTCTGACGACACTCATATAGCTCCCTTCACTGCGCAATTGCATTTCCTGGCATTTGACTTTACAAATACCGGCAAATACCCATACCGGCTCTGGCGCGGTATGGGTCTGCTGCTCTTCTATTGCTCAGATCAAAGATTGAGGATTCAGACAATTCCTCCTGTGTGTACAGGACAAGTAGAGAGACACGTAACTGAAAGCTGTTGCTTAATAGACTTATGCTGGCCACCCATGAAGAAAAGCTTATTGGACCAAAATATTTTTCTCTTTCGCCTCACTAAACTCAGTGATGTCTGTATTTCCATGTGGAAATGGTTTTACGTGATGATGGACAGCATTAATTAATGTATATGGTTCTTTTCTTAAACACTGGTAGATACATAACTCTCAAAGTAACTTCCATACACCGCAAAAATTAATGGATATTACATCCAATTAATGGACAACACGTAAGTGACGTTGTCTCATTTCCAACGGTATGATGCTCAGTGGCGCAGCGCGACACTAATTTGCACGTTCAACATTTTGCTTACCTCTGCCCCTAGAGTATGCACATTGTTGACCGCTAGCAGCTGTAACTATGGTAACAACCAGGAGAGGAAAGTCAAACTTAAAAAAAATATATCTAGAATTAAACCTGCACTAGTCATTGACATAAATTATTCTAGATATGAAGTCACGTCATAACATCTTGTTGTAACTAAAACGAGTTACCCCAACACCCCCACGCCCAGTGTATAAGTGTTTTGGTGATGTCAGTTTTCTTTCACCTGCATTGACATGAAAGACTGGCATAAAGCAAACCTCTCCTTCAAACCCCCGAATCAATAATGTCAAGCTGATAATATTCTGTGAGCTGTGACAATATTCTGCTCTGATAACTCCAAAATGTCAGTGAACATGGTACCGATTACCAGACGGCACACAGACGAAAGCAATCAGCATCTCAGGCAGGTGTGTCCTCATTTTCGGGTCTACCTTGAGAGCGGGAAAAGTCCACAATGGGAAAGAAGGGCTCACCTGGAGAGACCGGGGCCGAAAGACATCCCCAACCATTTAGCCGCAATGCCATTCATTATTAAATAAGAGACGTGCTAGCCGGCTTCCCAAGGTCTGCGTCTAGATATTAATGGCTTGCAGTCATTTACATTTCAATTCCACAGACTGAATGAGAGATCAGTCACACTCAAATTATGATCTAGTGAATTGTGCAGGAAAATGATTGACATTTTTCAATTAATATTACAGGATGAATTTAGTCCAGTTGTGTGCCTTAATTAACTGGAGGAAATGGAAGTGACCCCCAGCGAAGGTGGAATTATCATGATCTATGCCGAGGTTTCCGTCAGGGTCGCTTTTCATTACTGGGCTACAACCAGGGAGGGTGCAAGAGTGCAGCGGCATTTTTTGATTGATGCCGGTCTCAGATTAATTTTGATGGAACGGCTCAATAATTTCACGATCAGACCCGACTCTCGCCATGTTAAAAAAAGGTCAGAGTTTTTGTTTTTTTTACGTCTGAATTCCTCCCTGTGTTTGCAGTGCCGCGCCTCTCCTCGCAAAAGGTCAGGCTATGGCGCTCAGCAAACACCGCCGTTCTAATGGAAGAATGTAACATTTCCCCTCTCTGATGCATCACGCACTGCGGTGTGTTTTATGTGGTTGTTTACCAGGCTGAAAGGATGAGTTTGCTCTCCTGGATTGGTACGGCTGCTACAGCGGCGCGGTAGAACATTAAATTAGAAAGCCGTTGCCGCACACTCGTAACCTCGATGCAGTGATCAGAAGTGTGTTCAGATCATTTCATCTTCTTTCTTTATCGAAAAATATAAACAAACAAACACACTTGTGATGGAACATAACAAAAGCAGACATCTAGAAGATCATATGTTACATTGTCATTCATAAGAGGAGGGACTGTAGCTTCCTCTGGGGATGAGGCTCTCTCTCCAGTCTTGAATCCAGAAGCCCAGCACCTGTCTGATTGACAACCACGCAACAAGAGAACGACAATCAAAAAAACATCTTGATTTGGACAAAGGTACAAGTATTTCTTCACAAAGGGGTATTTTTGGGGTCTTAAAATCTAGTTTCTGACCAAAGGCGTAGAGGGTTAGCCTCCAGTCCCCTAGATATTAAGCCCACTACATTTCCCTTTTAAGATTTATATTTCTTGGCATTTTTTAATTCTTTGTTTCAGAAAATATAACTAGTGAACATAGAATATGTTTTCTAATTCCAGTAAAATCGTGTTTCCTTGCTCAAAAAATGGTGTGTTAATGGACCTCCCCAGACCTTCCACCCAGTCTTATATCTTTAAATTAATTTTAAATGAACCTTTCACAGCTCCCAGATAATCATTATATCCATAATAGTGACTGCGTGCCCCCCGTGGGTGCAAAACACCGAGGAGGGAAACACTCACCTCCATTAAAATTGACTTGATAACCTTGATAACTGTATCAATCCATTAATTGGCAAAACTACCCAGTCAACAATTCAAATGATGCTAAAGAGCCATGTAGAGACAGAGGTCGATTCTTATAAAGCATTGTTTGGCCCACAAAACCCTCTGAATAACCTTTAAGTCATCATACTTTACAGTGGTTGCAAAGGGGGGGCAAGGTCTATTTTAGTTTATTTATTTGCACAGCAAAACATAGCAGTACTTAGCTTTTTTATATTAAAATTGTTTTGCACTATTTGCATGATTTTTTGTATTTGCACAATTTCTGTACTTGTACTGATATAGCTTCTTTTTTTATTATTTCCATTGTAGTATCTATCTATCTATCTATCTATCTATCTATCTATCTATCTATCTACCTACCTACCTACCTACCTACCTACCTACCTACCTACCTATCTATCTATCTATCTATCTATCTATCTATCTATCTATCTATCTATCTATCTATCTATCTATCTATCTATCTATCTACCTACCTACCTATCTATCTATCTATCTATCTATCTATCTATCTATCTATCTATCTATCTATCTATCTATCTATCTATCTATCTATCTATCTATCTATCTATCTATCTATCTATCTATCTATCTACCTACCTACCTATCTATCTATCTATCTATCTATCTATCTATCTATCTACCCAGTGAAAACAATGATAAAACACAGAGAGAACAGAAAATAATACTTTGTACAGGTGAGATGAACAACCCTATAAAAGACCTATGAAAACAGTTGTAATTGATATAACTTGTAGTCAAAACTGAAACAAAAACATTGTAACTGCCAACAAAAAACTTTATTCATTATTTGCACTGCAAACTACGTTTCAACAAAACGGAGAAGAGAAAAACAAAGAAATCGGTCAGGTGCCAGAACTTGTCACGGTCATGAAATATTCATCCTGTTTGCCGAGGGTTACATATTAAGTTTGGAAGAAGAATAGTTTTAATTTTTCCGCATCAGCCCATTGATCTGGACCGGATCATTAGTTCTGCGGTCGAGGTGAATGACTCATCTCAGAAGAGCGTTGTTGAATATCGATCGCTCACTCGACTCGCGCCGCGCGGAGAACGCTTCCCGATGCATCTTATCTCTTTGCCTTTCAGTGAAAAACGTGCAAAGGGTGGATAAATTCTCCACCGTTGTTCCTTCCTCATCCGTGCTGATCTCTACATGTCAAAATTCACAAGGAGGAAATTATGTTTTTTTTCTTTGCAAAATCTTTTTCTACCCCCTAACCTCTATTGAACTTTTCTGTTTTCCTTGCAAACACTGTGCCTTGGACACACTTCTATCGACGCGAGCATTACTCCCTCTCCCTTTCTCTCTCTCTCTCTCTCTCTCTCTCTCTCTCTCTCTCTCTCTCTCTCTCTCTCTCTCTCAGATAATTACACTTTAGCTATCTTTGATTTCCTCTGTCCTCGTTGGGCTACTCCCACGAGTTACCGTGCGTCCGGCTGCTTTTGGCATGCGTAGTAAATAACTGTAAGCAAGGCTATAAATCACTGCAATTCTCCCTCACATATTGCTCTCCCAACCTCTCATCCAGATTGATCACTCTGGTGCCACTGAGGTCCACCTGTGAGTCTTGTTCCATTGATATAAATTTAGCAGAATTAGGGGAAATGTTACGGAGAATATGCATAACATTGTTCATCCAAATATGTGGGAATGGGAGGATGAAATGTTCAGGACAGTGAAATCTATTCAAAATATAACTGAAAACTGGTTTTACAGTCAGAATACTTTTAGTGGGTTTTATCATGGAAATGCCAACAGTTACAGTTACCCGTGACAAGAAAGTACAGTGTTTTCACAGTGACATTTTTTTGCTCTTCAAGCTTGTTTGGTAGTTTAGTCAGTTGTCTTCTACGTGCAGACTATTTCATCTGTTTTTCATGCTAGAATTTGGGGCATAGTTAGTTGCGTGGTATTAGTAGGGAAGAATGCCTTTTAGCTGAAGTGCCCTTGAGCAAGAACCTGAATCCCTACCAGCTCCAGAGGTGCTGCTCTGTAGCCGACCCCATGTTCTGACTAAAATCTCCCTACAGAGGTTGATAAAACATCTCCGTCAGATCACCTCACATTACGAGGTGCTCAGATGTTGCTGTTTTCAGATGTTACCAAGGTCCTATCGACACTTTTCTCATGAAGCTGCTGAAGCACAGCCGCATGCAGACACAAACAGACACACACGCACACGCACGCGTCTCACACACACACACACACACACACACATGCGCAGCTGGCGAGCTGAATGAATGCAGCAAGGCTAGTATTTACCTCGCCTTGCGCTTCTGCCTATTGCATTTTTTATTTTTTTTGAACACTCCACTTTTCCCATTATAATTGACTTCACAGGGGGGCCCAGTGTGCTCACTGAGTCAGAAAATCATATTTGGATACACAGCCAGCCAACTAATCCCAACCGTGTAGAACTCTGGACTGGACTGGTAACAGCTGCAGGCAACCTCAAACACTCTCATCCCCCTGTTGGCTAACTCCGCGTTTGTCTCTGCAAGACTTTTGATTTTATTGTGCTTTTCAACTTCATTCTTCACCACTTCATTGATGCGGCCCCTTTTATTGATTGTGTCATAGGATGTTGGGCCAAGGATCAACCAGAGCTGACCTTTTTGTCTGGCACCGTAAAGGAAGGAGGAGGAATTGTGTTGCGGTATGAGGAGGATACATGCAGAGGCTAACCTGGTTATCACCATGTGCTCTACACAGTCCTCCTGCCAGTTCAACCCTTCAAGTCACATCCACTGATGAGTTCCCGAATCCACATCTTCATGTTAGCTCATTCCCACGTCCACACCCTAACATTTCATTTCAGAAAAACACTTTGCATCTCCCATACCATGAAGCACAAACACTTCACCTCATACCGCGCAGGTGCTGATTCGGGTGTTGCCCCTGCCTCCTTGGCATCAGGGTGTAATCACAGAGTACCCAGAGGTGTCCACATCCCATTGTTCTCATAATCAGCACTTAGGCTGTCTGTAAGCACTCTGGCACTCATTTAATACCGGAGTTAATGACTTCATTTGCAATAATTACCATATTTTGTGGAGAAAAACAATGGAGAAAAGCCAGGAATGATGGAAAAGCTGATTCCCCCGTGGTGCTCGAGAGGCTTCTCTCTCCTCCCCCAAGTCCCATAACTGATTCCTGTGTCGTCTCTGCAATCATAATGACAGTGGGAACCAACTTAATGCCGCCGCAAATGAATCAAGTGCAAACATCATTAGGTATTGATATGAATCGCATTCATTTACAAAATGAAGTTTGGTATGCTCCACTAACCCGTCGACTCATCGGCACTCGGCTGAATCCACCAGTATAAAGACAAGGGGGGAATCTCAGCACAAAAGCGACGATGTACGACGATTTAGGATGTTTTCATGTTTCTCTGCATCACATCTCAGTAGCATCTACCTTCTGATCCACCGTTGTTACCGGTGAGTTAGAGTTGAATCCTGCCTGCCTGTTTTTCATCAAACAGAAATGACTGGTGCTGCAGAGAGAGATATTTGGATGGCGCTACAGCAACGCAGGAATTCTCCTCCTTTCTTTTCATGACAAACAAAACAATATTTTTGGGGGGGGGTATTTCTTCACCGCCTCTCTTCTTGGAGTGTCGAAAAGCTGGTCTTCCTTGTGCTGTGCCTTTGAAGGAAAGTGGTATTGAAAGGATGCATCAAGCCAGCCAACACCACCCCCCCCCACACACACCCTACAGCCCCTAAACAGAGATTCTCTCAATCTTCGTCAGAGCGACTACGGCTGCTGAATACTGAGCAGAAGAAACAGGAGCTGCCCCTCAACCTGGAACAGACAATTATTCTCTCTCTCTCTCTCTCTCTTGCCCTCTCCCTCTCTCTCTCACACACACACACACACACACACACAAACATACACAATTACGCCCACTAAGAGCACACACCTGCGCGTGGATTTCAGTTCAAAAGAAGACTCACACGTCATCAGACATACCACTGCACTCTACCTTTCAGCGAGGGGGGAAAAAAGGACCATCTGTGAGGCTTTCAGGCCACCAACTGCTGACATTGTTGTTCAGGAGCGTTCTCGCTGTAATGGTAGAGGAGAACTGCATTTAGACCCTTTGGTCACCCTCCTCTAGCAGTTGGTGTTTGAAAAGGCTTTTTGTTCTTGTTGTTTGGTTGTTTGGTTGTGTGTGGATGCAAACAAAACGCTGCTTTAATAGAAATGGGGCCACAATTATAACTGTTTATTCAGGCAGTCTAGGCAATTACAATTACCAAGACTTCTTCTTCTGTGCTGTTTGAACATATTTATTCAATATATTTATATAATTGAGGTGGTGGGAATACGTTTGTCTGTCTATTCTTCAAGTTCAAAGAAAATGTAATCCTCTGGCATTATCAGCTTGCATCGTTCATCAAAAGAGTAATCTCTCTGTACTTAATTGAGTATCTACACTTAAAGGAACATCATTGGCCATTAAAACCTTCTTTTTCTATTAGTTACGACTTACCTCACTTTTCTCTTTTAACATGCATTTTATGGACCGTATAATAAAGTCGAAGTCATTTCGGAGTGTTTGAATTTACAGGTTAAACATTAACCTGATTTTTATTTTTTAACCAGGATGGATCGGACCACTTGGGACACTTAGGGGGAGATGCAGCAAGGTCTGTCTGTCTGTATTCAGGCCAGCATCAACAATAGTTTTTTTTTTCTGACAGTAGAAATGAAATGATGCCATGGAAAACAGTGGAGTACCTACATGCTACATGTATTTACCTCTGAAAATGGGTTGAAATCAAATCACCCGTCGAGCCTCAAAGTGGAGGAAGAGGTTTGAAATGCAATTAGATGGATCTACTTCATCCTGATTGATGTACACTGAGTGGGCAAAATATTAGGGCACTTCACATCTCCTCACTTTCATCTTGTTCTGCCCCTCATGACGTAAATGGATTTAACAGGTGAGATCAATAAGGAATCAGCTAGCTGGTAGCTGGTCAGCGTATTTCATGGAAAGAGCAGCCTAAAGTTTTGTCCACCCAGTGTGTATCGCTATTCAACCGGCAGGATTGGCAGAAACTGCATCGATGGTATCAAGAAGCCAGACTCCTGCACACCCTATAGTCGAGATAAAAGCATTTTCCACCCCTTTGCCTATAAACCGGTATGAGGTCTTTGTTGCCCGCTCACCGCACTTCAAAGGAACATCACTATCTAAATTCCCATCAAAGCCCTGCAAACTTGTTTGTGTTTGAGATTAGCCTTGAGCCTTTACCACTGAGCCAGGGCCCCGTTTGGGGGGCTCTCTGGATCTGACTCATGCTGACAGCGGGCATGCGAAGGGTCCTGGATGTGAGCAAGGGCTTAAGGCAAAAGATTAGAGAGATGAGGATATGGGCTATTCCAATAACACACTGTCCCCAACCTTAACCTTCCACCGCTCTCCTCAGACAGAATGGAAAACTTTATCTGTGTGTCAACAAATGCTGCGTTTGTCCAACTCCGTCTGTGTGTTTTATTTCTTAGCTTGAAGCACACAGGGGGCTTGATGGTGATGGCAAGGACAGCAGAGGCATCGATATCCACTCGCTGGGAACCTGTTGGTTTTGCCAAACATCGGCTACCGCTGTCAGTGAGTTGAAAGTCATTTCAGAAAGATAATCAGAAAAATAAAACGGCATCAATTAAATACCAAAACAAACACAAAAAAGAAACAAACGAAAACATTACATTTTCCTTGAAGCGACCACCTTGACATTTTGATGTGTTGATCTCTCTCGGCACGCACGGGGGGAAACGTTTCTTCAAGCCAGAATCTGACGGAGGGGGCGTCGTGTAGGAGGAGGCCAAGTACAATGTCAGGCCAAATAAGCACAAAAGATAATATTATGGTATTGGAAAAAAAATCATATTAAAACAGATATCAGAGAGATATTTTGGTCCTGATGCAGGTCGTCTCTTCTTTTGGTGCAGGCTGTTGTATCAATCTCTATTCAACAGGGTATCAACATTTAAGTGAAATAAATAAGCACCTGTGTAGCATTCTTCATTGGCACCAATGGGTACTGCAAACCCCTTTAGCTTGAGGCTAGCAGTACACGTTGATATTAAATGAGAAATGTTAACAGTGCTAACAAGTCCTAGCTGAATGTGAAACTTATTGTACATATTAAGATTGACTGGCAAGGTGAAATGTTCATATCCAAAAGGTCAAGGCATGTCTTCAGTGTATTCAGAAGTAGGAATGTGATAGAAACTCCTCATCCTCAGAGAAAACTAAGTCAGGTACAGTGTCTAACCATTAGGTGCGGTGGGGATCAAACCTGAGAACATTCTGTCTAAGGCCACGTCCACACTAAGCCCTTTAAATTTGAAAACCCATATTTATCTCGTTTTTTAACGCCCCGAAACGGAGATTTCCGAAAACGCTATCCCAAGTGGGCATATTTGAAAACGCCGTTGTAGTTTGACCTTTCGAAAGCGATGACGTTTCGCTGCTTGACTGTCACAGCGTGCCGGCCGCATGCCCCTGGAAGGAGGTATCGGTTTTTGGTGGTCTAGTGTGGTCTCCCTGCTGTCTTTCTTCTAGCCTCCAGCTGTTTGGTATTTTCACTATTATGATCGTTTGTATTAGTGAAGGAATGGGTGGTTGAGAAAAAACAGATAAGCTCAGTGACTACTAGTCCCTGTCTCTGTTCTAGTCTCGGTTTGACCCCAATAGAGTGAACGCATAACTCTCCTTGTGTCACTCAGTAACTTGCCCCCTCCCTCCTCGCAGAAATGATTCTTCACGCATGGTTGAGCCAGTATATGATGCTGTTTGTGTTAAAACTGCCAATTCATCAAGACAGTATGCTCATGGGGGGGAAGGTTTTTCGCACAAAGCAAAATTTGAATTGCTTTGCTCTCGAGTCACCCAGACAGTGTCTTTGTGAGAAAAGCAAACTGATCTCATCCTCTCGTCCTCGTCGCCGGGCTAACTTAAGTATCCTTTCATCGAATCTCATCCCTTGACCTGTCGCTGAGTTTCATATCGGTATGAGTCGCTTATTTGAATCATCTTACATTTTTCACATGACTTTTTTGACTGCCTGTTTAGCTGGGCCTGGATCCAAGCCGGGAGGTGTTTCACTCTATTGACAATGCCCCCTCGCCGAGTACATCAGGAAGCAGCTGGATAGAGGAGGAATTGGACAGTTGCCTAGAAATAGCATTTGAGGTCTGCAATAAGCTATTGTGTGCTCCTCATCTGGGGAAACTGAGTTGCTGAGTTGTCGATTTTAAATTGAACAAATCTTGATCCATAATAATTTTTTTTACCCAAATTTGTTGTGACAGATTGTATCTCTGATTGAATGCAGCCCCTTTGGTCAAATGTGAGCAATTAAAGTGGAATCAAACGTGTATAACGGTGTGGTTGGATGAGCTTCAACAAAAACAATACGAAACATTTCCTTGGAAATAGTGAGTTTCTTGGTTATGGCACGGTGACTCACAGGAGCAAGAACGCGGTATTTTCTCATCGCGCAGGATGTCTTGGCCTAACTTAACTGCTGTATCTGTGGGTGGAAGCCTGAGGGCATGTTCATCCTTTTTTTCCTCTGG
Source organism: Hoplostethus mediterraneus (assembly GCA_034670385.1). Taxonomy (NCBI): domain Eukaryota; kingdom Metazoa; phylum Chordata; class Actinopteri; order Trachichthyiformes; family Trachichthyidae; genus Hoplostethus; species Hoplostethus mediterraneus. The sequence goes on along the minus strand of JAXDDW010000001.1, from coordinate 16,627,633 downwards.
GTACTGTCTACAGCCTCTACCCTCAGTGGCAAGATGTAAGACTCCTCTGCACAACAATGGTCATAAACGGCACAGACCTGGTAAATGTTTGATGTTGCTGGAGAACATCTCTCTCTCTCTCTCTCTCTCTCTGTCTCTCTGCTTCTCTGTCCATCCCCCTTCTCTACTGCCTTTTCTTTTTTCAATTCCTTTCTGTTTGTGCGTAATGTGTGTGTGCGTTCTTGTCTCTGCAGAGAAAAACGCTTTGCTGAGCATCCATTCTCCCCTAAGATGAGATGATCTTGATAAGGCATCAAGATAGCGTTCAGCTACCAAAACTCCTTTTCCTCACTCCTCTAGGGGCATTAACTCAATCTCCTTTTGCTCAATAAATAAATAAGCGAACAAATATAGCAGCTGAAGAAGGCGCAGCGACGCGGCCCGTCGTTACAGCACCTTTTCCACCTCATTGGCCTGCCTTTCCATATTCTATCAATGAGCAGGTGATTTTGGTGCAGCCCTTAAGTTCTGCATTGCAGAGGCATAGTCTGAATCGCTAAAACACAGATTGTGGTGTAGGTATCTTTACATTGCATTGAGATTATACACACAGCAGCGACCTTGACTCAGAGGCACAACCCTGCCTGCTGAGTGCAGAAATGCTACTCTGCTTGTAATTACAACAGTTTTCAGTATTGGCTCCGTGTCTCGTTCGGAGATGTGCAGTTTCTTGCTTTCCACGGAGTAAATGGATGATGCGTGTTTACGTTTCTGTTTGATATCAGACAGAGGAAGAGAGGTGAGATCAGTCCTATGTCTTTTACGCAAAAGACATCTTGCTAGATGAGAAGTTTCCTTTTGGCCCATGCGATGTGATTTAAGTTGGCTTATCTTAAAAGAAAATCCGGCTGGCAGCAATTAGAAAAAAAGTCCGGATGGTGTCTCTCTAATGGATGTAGAAGACACACCACATGGCCAAAAGTATGCTTGTCCAACATCTCATTTCAAAATCATTCACATGGAGTTGGTCCCCCCGCCTCCGATTCATCCCAAATAAAGAAAGAAGGATTCTGCACACACACACACACACACAGACACACACACACACACACAGACACACACAGACACACACACACACACACACATCTCGACCTTTCATTCAAAAGACCTTTCTTAAGACAAACACCTGTGATTATGTCAGACTTCAATATACCGATAGGCATTCCTAGGTTACTCTTCATTTACACGGTGGAAAGGGTCATGAAAGGCTGTGCTGGGCAAAAACTGGACCATAACATTTGAAAAAAAGAGAAGGAAACTACATACAAAACATACAAACGTATGTACAGTAAAAGGGACACCAGTTTCAAACAAGCATAGCAAGGAAAAAACAACAACAGAAAGATTGGAATGAGAAAAAAAGCATCACTGAGAACAAAGTACGACTACTTCCCAGATAATACTAATCTAATGTGTCTAAATCATAATTACAATCAGAATTTTCAGAGCTTACTAGTTTTTATACATTTAGTGTGTTTAAAACATGGGATAAGCCAACATTCAAAAACATTGCGACATTGAAAGAAGTTTTCTGTGTTTTTTATTTTTTTTACTGCCTAGAACTTTGTTTCCATTGTTGCCAGGCAACAAACACAATCCAAGTGACTAAGCTTGGCTAATATTGCTTGGCAACACAATTTTGTTCTGTTTAAGTAAAAACTGAATCACTGGAGGCTCAAAAAAATAAACAGGCCTCTCAGGGTTGCAACTTTCTTTACATGACTTCAGTTGAATCTGGCGACTTGGCTGCAGGAAGCCTGCTGTGTGGATGGATACTCAACTCACTGGCAGCACAATGAAGAATGGTGGCAGTGCACTGATCCCACTCCCCTCTGTCTCCATTCATATGTTAATCCAAAAAACCCCCAGCACACCCCCTAATTACTGATCCCCAGTCAGCCGCTGAGTCCAGATTCACTCCGCTGACCAGCAGACCTCTTGAGACCCCGAGGGAGAGGCTTTGAGCGATGGGCCGTTCGCGTGACGTACATACAGAGAGCACGTAGAATAGATGCGGGCGGGGATGCACGGGTAAATATATACCCACACATCATTTACAGGCAAGCTAATCACTTGTATTGGCACACACACACACACACACCGCTGGGGGAAAGAAGGAAGAGTGGGAGGGCATGCAGGTTGAAGGGATACGGCAAGACACGTGCACACGCGCATGCATCTTCATTACCCAGAAGGGTCCGGCAGACTTTTATGACACCTGATGGGAGATGAATTTCAGAGTTAATGAACATCGAATGACTTTGGGATTATTAGCCCCCTAGTGTACACGTGTGTGTAGGTGTGTGTGTGTGTGTGTGTGTGTGTGTGTGTGTGTGTGTGCCCGCCCTCCCCTGTGACTAATGTATCATATGCGGCAGCAGGGTCGTCTATAAATAACAACATGATGTTCATTTACAGAGGGTGGGGGGGGGGGGGGGGGGGGGTGACTTGTGTCTGGGCAGATGGATGAACGGAGGGAGTGTGTGTGTGAGTGTATGTGTGTGTGTGTGTGGGGTGTGTGTGTTGTTCCCTATCTCCTTGCTTGCATGCTGTAGCGGGCGGTCAGAGACACAACAGTGCGGTGGGAATGTTTGGTATCCAATGCGAGAGAGAGAGAGAGAGAGAGAGAGAGAGAGAGAGAGACTACAGGAGTAGATAGATATTGCTTTCTACCCCCAGCTTTTGCAATGCAGCGGCTGATCTCTGCTTACCACATGCTGGATAGCTTGGGGTCAGAGTTCACATAACCTCAGGAAACAATAACTATAGATGGCTGCACTGCTGAGTGAGTGGGCTTCATCTGACAGCTGAATGTCAGATTACGGTTGTAGAAATGCAACATCGCCGCGGGAGGGGGCAACGGGGGCAACGGGGGCAGACTTCCCTCAACCCCGAGGCCCCAAACACAACCGTACAGAATAGCCAATCGCGAGGCATGTGTTTTTTGTTTTTTTTCTCAAAAGTTACAAGTACATCCTGCGCTGTCAAGTTTTGTCCTCGGCCCTAGCATTACACGCAGCGAGCAAGGGAAATGTTTGTCGTGAAACTTCTAAAAAAAAACTCTTGGTGATTAGGGAGGCCGGGCTCCGGGGTTCAAGGCCCCTTTACAGCGAGCTTTCTGCCTTCCACCACGTGTCCTTGAGTCCCTACCAGCTCTGTGGATGCTGTTCTCCAGCTCACGTCCCCGTGGAGGTCACAAAAAAAAAAGAGTTTCTCCTTTGGAAGATCGATAGTGTGTCACAAAAAAAATGCCTCGTTAAGGACATGCTTTTTATCGCACCGTTTCACTCAGAACAAAGTGAGCGCAAACAAAAAACGGTGCATTACCAGATATCCTGTTTGGATCTGATACCTGTCAACACACTTGCACATTCCCCATCGGCTCTACCGTCTCAGGGAATCTCAGTATTGTTGTACTCTGGATTCAGCATGAGGCTTTTCTCTCTCCAATAAGCTGCTAGCCTCCATCTGTCTCTCAAAGAGCTTTTATTGGATTTCGGGGGCGTGTCCGACATTTGGAAGTAACGTCGTTCTCTTGCATCGCTATGACTACGATAAAGCAACCTTGTTTTTACACCCCGGCTGCAGACACTTTCAGCAAAAACCTGTATGCCCCCCCACCCCCCGCCTTAGGGGTGCTGCAAAAGAAAGGAGAAAGGAGCATTAATGTTGCATTCAGTCTGATGGATTAGCCTTATCTGCAACCAGGTGGCAGTCATTGTGTCTGCCTCCTATATTTGTAGCTCTATTAAGCAGATGGGGGAATAAGGGGGAAGAAACAGAGTGAGAAAAGTGGAGCATAACTTAGAAAGGTGCCAACCTCAAACAGAGGTATACTGAATGTGCATGTGTAGCAAGCTTGATCCCGCACGGTCCTTTTAGGGGTGGCGGTAGGCTGGGAGTCGGAGAAATGGGTCAAATCCCTGGCCTGGCTGGGAACATTTGGTTGGGGAAAAGCGTTGAGTAATGTCCTCCCCTCCCCGGAGTGAATGTGAACCAGGGCGTTGCTGAAGAAGAGACATTTTCCCTGGATAAATACAGATAAAAAAGAACGTAATCCTAAAATTGAACGACTCACAAAATTGATCCTTTTCAACTGAGCGATTGCTCCAACAGAACAATCTCGTGTGTTTGATCAAGGACCTCAAGGTAACGACCGTTGGGTAACAAATGCAAACACATGTCTCATCTCAAATGCACACTTGCATAGAGAGTCACGTTGCTCCCCGCCCACGGCGTACTCCTGCTGAACTTCACTCAACTTTTGTCCGTCGAGTCAAATAAACAGTTGTGTCATCTGTGTACACACGCACTTCTACCCCGAACGTTCACATTTTCTGTTATGTTTAACTTTCAACAAACATTACATTAACACTTGAAAAGCAGAAGACATTTGCGTTGCAGGGGGGGCGTACCTGGCTGTGATGCCCGGTGGGAAGCTGCGGCTGTCCCCAACAACCGCTTTGCTTTTTCAAAGAAATGCTTCCCTTCCTTCTATCCATGAATCTATAGAGGGAGGGACATACAGAGTGAGAGGAAACAAGAGAGAGAGGGAGCGCTGCCATCTTTCATTTAAGTGGGTTTACACGGGTTTAGTGAAATGTGTAGTGTGTTTGTTTCTCTCTGTCAAGCACACAGTCTCATAACGTACAGGGATATCTCTTCAAGACAGCTTTGCCGAGGCACTCTGGCTTGCATGTGCTCGTATGGGCCAGCTCGCTCCCCCCTCTCCTTTCTCTGCAGATGGTACAGTCCATTTAAAAACGTGCTTGTCATCTCTCAATGCTCTGTGTCCTTTCAACAGTCAGCTGCAGGGAGCACATTTCACAGGGGGAGTGCTGGCTCTCACACACACATACACATACACACACACAAACACACACACACACACTCTCTCTCTCATTCTGTTACTGAACTCTCTCACACACTCACACGCTTGCAGACTGATGCACTCGCGCCACACACATACACCATCTCCAAAACACACGCTCCCTGTAGCAGATACCAGTTACACAGCACATTTCTCCCCGAGCTGGATGCCTCTCTTTAAGGAAAAGGGCAAACTGCTTTGAGGATTTAACTTGGCTTTCTCAGAAAAGAAAAAAAAAGGAACAAGGAAAGAAAGAAAAGGGGGAGATTTTGGGGGGGGGGGACAGCGTTCTTCACGGGAAATGGTCAACTTGACAGCATGACACCCTGTTTGGATTCCCCTCTCCTCCTCAGGCAAAAATCCTGAAAATGATGGATGACAACAAGCAGTTGGCCCAGCGCATCGATGGGGCCATTCAGTCAGCCAGCCAGGAGGTGACCAACCTGCGCTCGGAGCTGAGCGCCACCAGCCGCAGACTGGCCGAGCTGGGGGCGGCCGACTCTTCCGCCGGCGTGCTGGAGAACCTCCAGCACAACCACCACGGTAAGAGAGCGAGGAGGAGTGTGTCTCAGAGAGGAGCTGAGGGAACATGTGGGGACTGAATGAGTAGGTCGGTACCGCAAGAGCACCCTGACTGACGCAGCTGTATATTATCCCTCGTGTGTGTGTGTGTGTGTGTGTGTGTATCGTTGTGTGCATGCGTGTGGTGTGTGTGCATTCGAGAGCCACAGAGGCAGTACAGTGTTCAGTCTGTGTTCAAGTGAGTTGTAAAGCCTTTGTGCTCGTATCCATGAGAGTAAGTGCGTACGTGGTAGTCAATGACAGGGTGAATGGCAGCAACAAAAGAGGCGAGGGGTTTCTGCTGGCTTCTGTCCACTCTCAGCTCTCCCGCAAATCTCCTCTCATGTTGAATTATTAACCCCCTGAACCTTTAAGAGGGGGGCGGGGGCAGTGCTGCACTTTAGTCGGGGCAGCAAAGTGGGTAAAGTTACCCCCTTCTCTCTCTCTCCCTCTCTCTCTCTCTCTCTCTCTCTCTCTCTCCTGGCAGTCCGTCTGCTAGTTCAAACCGTTCTCCCTTAACTGGGCAATGGATCTGTCTCTCTCGTGGGGGGGGGGGGGGGGTGGGGGCTGATTTTAGGGTTGCCGTGGGTTACTGTTGCCAAGCACAGTTTGAATGGCTGCCAGGTCAGTTGAATGCTGCCCTGTGTGTGTGTGTGTGTGTGTGTGTGTGTGTGTGTGTGTGTGTGTGTGTGTGTTGTAGCTGTTCTGTCCTGTTCAAGCTTTTTCAGCCTCAGTTTTGACATGCAGATAGGTAACAAATGTGTGTGTCTATACGTGAGGCCTGCATAAGTGTGTGTGTGTGTGTGTGTGTGTGTGTGTGTGTGTGTGTGTGTGTGTGTGTATGCGTGCGTGGCTATATTCCTTCAACTTCTGGCACACATACCCACGAACCCTCACACTCTTGCTGTTTCCATAGCAGTCAGCTGGTACGGCGAGCTCCCTGTGATAGGATACGCTCCATCTTGGTGTTGGCAGCAGGTTTGAAACCTCATATCTCTCAGACACTTCCGTGATCAAGCCCAGGAAAAGAAAAAAAAAGGAAACCGCGTGTCTCGCCTCGCTCACATTCATTAAGAAAAAAAAACAGCCGGCTAACTTTTTTGTCCTTCCAGTGTGAGAGTCCCGGTTGTCCTCAGTTGTCCTCTGTAGGTTGTTTTTTTTTGTCCCCGCAACAACAGAACGGTCCCTCTGTTGTGCTGCCCCACGCTGCCGGTCAGGAATGGTTCGGTCATGTGTCAGCATTGTTTTTAATGGACTGTCCCAGTTGCTTTGTGCTACACTTTTATTTTGTCTCTGCTCGTGTGTGTGTGTGTGTGTGTGTCTGCTTGCTTGTATCTTGTGTGTCCCGCCACATCCCTTCAAACCCGTGTACCCTCACACTCTTGCTTGTTTCCATAGCAGTGTGTGTGCCAAGCGTGAGTGACGACAAGCATTCCTCGGGGGAGAGTTTGAGCGCTGATGTCATTGTCCCTTCGCAAGCCGTTCCTCTGCTCAGCTGAAACAGACTCCCGAGAGACGTGCACGTTCGAATCGAGTGGACTTGCAGTTTTCTGCAGATTAAGGTTCACGTAAAGCTCACATAGAGATAACACGTTGACATCACAAAATACATTCTCGTTGGTTTAATGTTTCTCAGATCCTACAGTTCCAGAAGCTCAGTGATTGCTGATGGAGGTATCTCTCTCTGTAGATGGATTTCATTAGATGTCATTCTCTGAGCACCGCAAATGAAACGCACACATCCTTTTGTGCTTCTGAAGATAAGCTTGCCGATTCTCCTTTTTTGTCTGCTTTGTATTTCTGTCTCACTGTCTTTGTTTCTCTGTCAGTAAGTCTTTTTTTTTTTGCCTTCTGTCTTTTCTTACCCCCCTTTTCCTCTCTCCCCCAGCCATGCTTTACAAGCCCAGTGTGTATAATAGAAAAGGCTAGAGCTAAGGGGGGGCTTAGGTAATTTATCACCAGTGGTTGCAGCGGGGTGGGGAGGTGTTGGTGTGGTGAGGGCTGCTGGTTCACCGTGCAGCCTGCAGACTGAGAGTCCTGAGGGAAGCTGTGTGGCGGTGCTACCTGGCACCTCACTACCAGCAGCAGTAACCCCCGCTAGCTAGCTTGCGTAGCTACTCACATACCTGCTCCGGGGGTTGGGGGGGGGGGGGGTTGCATTTTTGTGTCGCATTCAAACCAGTCCGTGCCAAAGTTGTAAACAAACGAGGATATGTTATGTTTTTTATGGTTTGCAGAGGTATACGCTCCCAGCTGTTTCATGTGTGTTATGCATATTGGTAGGCATGTACTGCAGGCTTAGACAAACACACACACACACACACACATACAACAACCTCCACATCACTCCCTAAAACGCACCTTACACCATGTCTATCCTCTGAGCTCTGTATCCTCATGTGCTTGCTGATGAGTCTCCCCCTGGACTTGAATGGACTACATTTAGCTTTGTTGTGGAGCCGTGGGGCTGCTTATACAGAGAAATGCTGAGCCGTCACAAAACTGGCCCAGAACTCCTGCCCGTGGCCCCGATTCGTGCCGTTCTCCTTTTCTCTCTTTGTACAGGAGGGGAGGGGGAGGGATGTCACGTCAAACTCTTCACTGAAAGTTGGTAGTTTAATTCTGGGCTAAGCTCATTTTCCAGCGTGGCTTCTCTCCCTTATGACATTCCTTGTGGTGTTTGTTTTTGTGATAACCTGTAATTGGAGGGATTTCGTAGATGTCCTACATTTTACTTATATTGTAGTAACTTCTCTAAGGAATAGTATATTTTGAAACAGGTCTCGTAGCTTTTTTTCATCATTAGGATCCAACTGATTTGTGTGTCTGCGTGCCGAAGAATACAACTCGCTTACTTAGCACCTAATCCATTTCGTAGGAACTACGTTTATGCGGGACAACTCTCTTATTTAGCTGAGGCGATTGATTGGTGCGAAGTGCCATGTAAGGCGGGACTTCCAATTTAAACAAAGTGTAAGATCATGGTTTGGGGTGAAACCGGTCGAACGAGTCACCTCAGTGTTTGGAGGGCTGTTTGGAGAGGAATTTTTGCGGCCTTTTGAATTTTTTGCCTAATGTCACAGACTGGTTGCATTCATTCAAAAATGTTCAAATGTAGTTGGATAGGAACTACTTTTCATGTAGACGCACACATCTCTTCCATGGATAAGTTGCTATGTTTAGTTTGTCATCTCAGAAATGTAGTTTTGCTATCGTTTTGGAGTCGAATCAAAGCGGATGGCATCTAGAGGTTATTAGATCACATGACGGCTGTTTCTCTGATAGTAGCATGTAGGAGTCCACAGGAATCTTGAGAAGGGAGAGACGGTCACTGCGGTCGCAACGACCCTTTAGAGTACACATGTATCCTACACTGACTTTTTCAGAAATGAAGCTTGAAGAAGACAGACCTTTTAGTTAGTTCTGCCAATCGTACGGGCCGAATTTCCCCCAAAAGTTGGTGTAGTCCTTTTAAGGTTTCCTTGCTCACCAGCCAACATACATACCTCATAAAACATGAGCTTTTTTTCTGAATCATTACGTCTCACTACTCACTTCGTAATATATACAATCCACAAACATTATGCTCAGCTATTCTTTTGTTTTCTTTTAACCCAAAGACTCTGTGGGAGGTGGTAGCGAGCAGCGTAAACCCTCCTAGTTTGTGACCTTGTTTCCTTGGCTCCAACACTAACACTAGTTGAATGTCATTGATTTCTGCATTTCTGTTTATTTTGGTTTCTGAATAAAACATGCAGGACTAGACTATATTGTGAGTTTTGTTTCAAACTTTGGATTTTTTTGCTGCAGCTGATGGGGCTCTCTCTATAACCACTTCTCGTCAGGAGTGATGGCGTTTATTTATTCAGCGCTTTAGAGGTTTCAAGAGAAGGTCAATCCTATTGCATTTAATGATTCACACATTCTTCTATTTTTTTGTTGTTGACCCAAGCAAGGTTGGTCAAGCATTCATTAGATTATAGACTGCATTATTGCCGCTGCTCCTACACAAACAGCCTCATCGCAGAATGTGTGAATCTCATCAACAGGGGGTAATCATTTGTCACCCGTGTCCAACGCGGACTTTATCTTCAAAATAAATAAAAACACAATAGAGATGTATTAATCTGCATGGAAGGGTTGCCCAGGAGATCAAGGCTGAGCCGGGCCTATTATATCATTTAGTGTGGAGGATTTGCCGTCTCTATACATCATTAATGAGTGGACTACCTCCTGCATGCCGATGATGCCGAGACCACAGTAACACGGCGTTCTGTAATTCCACTCACGGAAAAGCCCCTTTGGCCGTTGACATCGGATATGTAACAGGATAAAGAATATCGGGGTGCTATTTGTTTAAAAACTAGAGTTAAAGAGAAGAGCAGCCCAGACATGAGAAGACTGTTGATGTGTTTATTATCATCCGTGCTGCGTTGTTACCTGAATAGTTTTACATAGCAGTTGCTAGCTAGTTCCTCAACATGCTATTACTTCTCAGTCGTTTCCGCAGATACAAAAACGCTTTTAAGACACCGAGACACGCATCGTTTGTTCCCAACAATGGATCTCTCCCTGGTATCGCATCTCAGGCTAACTCGCTTAATGTGGCGTTTCATTGAGATTACATTGCTCCGTGGATGTGACGTTTATGCGTGAGTGCAGATCATCTCTGCTCAGCGGGGCTCTTGTCATTCTGTGAAAAGCGTTACCGTTCCGATGTCGAGTGTCTTGAGGGGACTCCGCTCGCAGAGCAAATGCCGCATTAACAATTAGGAGGACAGCAGGGGCATTTTTAGTCTAACAGTGTGCAGCACGCGCAGGTGCACACAGTGACATGAATCCTTATTATGACCTCATAATACACATGACACATGACACTGTCTACATGAAGCACATAGAGCCATTTGTTGTTCCTTTGTGGGACCATTATGGAGGGTTTCATTCCAAAATGGTATATAACCATCTTGGAAAAAGTTGTCTGTTGGCAAAGATCTTAAGTTGAGTCATAACTATTTCATACATGTATCGAATAAGGAAATTTGGAAAGACACTTTTACATCTGGGTCCTTTTTTAAAAAATGTCAACAGGCTTTCACATGATGTCCTCCCCTCTTCAGTTAGTAAAATGGATGCAAAAAGGGTCTTTGTTTTCAGCGTTGTATAACAGGAATAACAGGATCATGTTAAATGTTCAAAAATGAATCGTGGACTAAATTATTTCAGTTATTTCAAATATTGGGAGGAATATTGATTATATTCATTACTGCATACTGCATATGATTCATACAGTACAATACTATGATAGTGGATGTATGACCAATGCAGGGCAACATTTTAATGTATAAAACAATATAGAGTGTGCTGCCATACATTACACATTTTTCCATGGCTTGCCTGTTCAGATGATGTCTGGATGATCTGCTCTACCTAGTCATACCCTTTCATATCCCTTTCATGCATTTGATGAAGTGGGATAGGTGTAAAGCCGCTGTCAATCACGGAGGTAGTCATTGTAGACTGTCAGCTGCTTGATTGAAAGACAGGTAGCAACAAAATGAAAGAAACAATACAACACGGTAATACCGTCATAAAAGATGGTATTGAATTACGTCAAACTGTGAAAATAGCACAGAACCTGATGAGTGTATTTTAGTTGATGAAGATGGGTATTTGAATCCCTTTCAGTCTGTGGTAATGAGGAACTTAATGGCTTGTGTGGGGGAGAATGATAGTCCTCTTCAGGTTTCATGTTTATGGCAGGTTTTATGGACTTTTATTTGAGAAAGTTACCCAGCAGATGGTTGCTCATCAAATCTGTCCTCAAAAGTGCAATTGAAACAGCAAACGCCACAAAGGCCTTTGGCAAATTTAATTTAGCTCCTTTTTCTTTCGTAATGAATCTTAAGTTTAGATGAAATTACCACCCGTCGAAAGTTGTGTTTCAAATGCAGCGGCCCGTGTTCCTATAATTAATAGGGTTGAAAGCAGAAGAAAAGAGTAATTACCTGCTTATAATGTACATTTACGGTGAATGACGTTAGTCTGTACCCGTATGCTTTAGGGTCATTGAATGCAATCATATACACACAATCCTTCTCTCAATAAGAAAACCTTACAAATTAGTTTGCTTACCATATACTAGTGTCTATATAGTATACACCGATCAGCCACAACATTAAAACCACTGACAGCTGAAGTGAATAACATTGATTATCTTGTTACAATGGCACCTGTCAAGTGGTGGGATATATTGGGAAGCAAGTGAACAGTCAGTTCTTGAAGTTGATGTGTTGGAAGCAGGAAAAATGGGCAAGCGTAAGGATCTGAGCGACTTTGACAAGGACCAAATTGTGATGGCTGGACGGGTCAGAGCATCTCCAAAACGACAGGTCTTGTGGGGTGTTCCCGGTATGCAGTGGTTAGTACCGACCAAAAGGTCCAAGGACGGGCCAAGGAAGGACAACCGGTGAACCAGCGACAGGGTCATGGGCGCCCAAGGCTCAGTGATGCACGTGGGGAGCGAAGGCTAGCCCGTCTGGTCCGATCCCACAGAAGAGCTACTGTAGCACAAATTGCTGAAAAAGTTAATGTGCCCATTAGTCAGAGTGCCCATGCTGACCCCTGTCCACCACTGAAAGCGCCTACAATGGGCATGTGAGTATCAGAACTGGACCATGGAGCAATGGAAGAAGGTGGCCTGGTCTGATGAATCACATTTTCTTTTACATCATGTGGATGGCCGTGTGTGTGTGCATCGTTTACCTGGGGAAGAGATGGCACCAGGATGCACTATGGGTAGAAGGCAAGCCGGCAGAGGCAGTGTGATGATCTGGGCAATGTTCTGCTGGGAAACCTTGGGTCCTGGCATTCATGTGGATGTTACTTTGACACGTACCACCTACCTAAACATTGTTGCTGAGTACACCCCTTCATGGCAACGGTATTCCCTGATGGCAGTGGCCTCTTTGCCATCATCATCAAATTGTTAAGGAATAGTTTGAGGAACATGACAAAGAGTTCAAAGTGTTGACTTGGCCTCCAAATTCCTCAGATCTCAATCCGATCGAGCATCTGTGGGATGCGCTGGAAAAACAAGTCCGATCCACGGAGGCCCCCACCTCCCAATTTACAGGACTTAAAGGATCTGCTGCTAACGTCTTGGTGCCAGATCCCACAGGACACCTTCAGAGGTCTTGTGGAGTCCACACCTCGACGGGTCAGAGCTGGTTTGGCGGCACGAGGGGGACCGACACAATATTAGGCAGGGTGGTTTTAATGTTCTGGCTGGACATGTTAAATGATGTCTCGTGTGTAGGTGAGTGTACGATTTTCCTCACTATATAATGTGTGTATTCACGGCTCTTCAAGACTCTTCTCATAAGTTGAGTAGCGGAGGAAAAGTGGCTTTTCTAGCAAGTCACCATCTACCAGCAGCCCTTGAGACACTTGCAGTGTCTTCAGTACAGTATAACCGCACTTAAAAGCACTCTCTCTCTTGCTCTCACTGACACACACACACACACACACACACACTCAACCCTGCCTGAATAGACAGTTTGACACCTTTTTTTGTGTTTGCTTGGGTCAGGTCAGAAGTGCATGTTTTGATGTTTTGGGTTGGTCACAGTATGCATTAATGAGTTTCAGCAGCTCTGGAGTACACCTCTCCTAGACACCGACGCTAACAGACGCACGCGGCGGCAGATGGCTTGAACCACTGCGCTTGGTTAACCGGTGACATTGCACATATTCAGACGCCATTAAGTGCAAATGCGGAGGTGTGACTTGTCACGCGGAACGGTGGGAAAGGTGGAGAGAAAGAAGAGGCGGGGGGGGCAGGGAGAAAAGAAAACGTTGTAGTACAACGACAATGACAGGAAGGGGACGGGAGCGCAGATAGTGAACCACCTCGCCGAGCAAATGTCACTTTTTCTGAAGTAGGATGTTGAATATTCTGTGGCTCTGTCAAGGTGACGGGCCGGTGTAATGGATAGTGCACCATGTGGATATACCACTGTGAACAATAATTAAAACTCTAATTAATTTGATGAAAAGCTTCATTAGCCGGTGGTGGTGGGGGGCAGGCGTCACTGTTTGTACCCTCCTCTAAGAGCCTTCATTATTCTGTAGATGGCCCTCCATTTTGCACGTTTGCCAGTGGGCCTCGTTCAAAGATATTAGAACAAACCTCTTCTGTAGCGAGGAACCATTCCTGACTGCATCGTTGTCGGTGATCATAAAAGGAGGGGAAAAAAGAGAGGAAGTGGAGCAGCCGGAGCTATGCAAGGCTATATTGCAATTACCTTGAATGGGACTGTATTGTAGAAGACTGCACTGAGGAAGCCAAGGGACCTACTAGCCCCGGAGAATGGCTCCTAATGGGCTGAGAAAGAAGATGGGAGAGGTGCGTGTGTGTGTGTGTGTGTGTGTGTGTGTGTGTGTGTGTGTGTGTGTGTGTGTGTCGGGCAGAGAGCCCCCCCAGTGATTTCTGAATGATGTGATGTGACGGGGGGGTGGGGGAGTCTGCTGCAAGGCGCCCCAAGATTTTGTCAGCAATTATTCACGATGAGGTGCAGTCAGATGATCCGCTGTGGCAGCAGCAATGATGAAATGGCTTTTCCTCTGTTCACCTCTCATTTCTGGAAGTGGTAGTTTGAAAGGATGTGATTTTTTTTTTGCCTATTTCAGTCCTCTGTTCCTCTTTCTCCGGGGGCCCGTGCGGCGCAGTACATCTGTTTGACTGATACAGTACAAAGAAAAGCGGCGCTGCGTGAGGACGGTGGAAAAACTAACTCCAATGTGTGAGAACTTTATTTCTATATTCAATTTCTATGCAACTTATATTATTAGTTGATGAAGTGGGCATGGCCCCTCGCCCTTCATCGAGCCGCTGTAGATTCGCTCCATTCACCCCAGTGGCGTTTTGGAGTCGAGTAAGGAAGGGGCACTGGTGGGAACGCTTTCACCGAGCACAGGAAGTGACACACTGAAACTTATGAGCTGTACAGCTCCGATACAGCAGCGAGCGAGCTAGCGTAGCCTCGGCTATCGCTACAGAGAGCTGGATTAAACACCTGCCTCCACCCCCCCCATACCAAACAGCACATGCACACACGCCCCCACACCGAGAGAAACGAATGCAATTGTCAAACGGTTTAACTCTGATTGATGACTTGTAACAACACCATAGGAGTAGTACATTTATGACCTGCACAGTTAGTCATGGCAGTAATGAAACTGGGTATCAGCGTGTGTCACACTCTAGGGCTTGTGAGCTGTAGATTACTACCATCAAGGTTTACAATTTTGCTATGGCACGTCAAAACACACCGCGCTGACCATTCATTCATGTGACCAGACCAGATGATCATCACAAATAGAGCTGATGAGCGATAATGTCATCTTTCCCCATGCGTGCTGTTCGGTGACTCTGCTCCCTGTGCACATATTTAAAGGACAGAATGCAGAAGGCGACGTAAAACTGCACCAAATCTCAGTCCTCAGTTCAGCATTTCTCAGTGAATCGATCGGCTAAACTGAGCCACAGTTAGCAAGAACAGCTGATGACGTTCACATATTGTTAGCTCTGCTTATAATGGAACAAACTGAGCATGCCTTTATCAGGCACAGTAGTAGTGGGCATGAGGTTAGACTCATATTCAGACCAGAGGTGTATTTGCTCCTGTGGGAAACTGAACTGTACTATTTTACTGTACTAAAATGGGTTTAAATGGACAGAAATAACTGTTGCCCTGATGACACTTTAACAGTACCCAATGCTCATCTTCTTCAGCTCTACTTCGAAAGACAGGGTGTTAATTTTGGATCCTAGTTGGGGAGTACACGGCGTGCAACCCTAGATGATAAGGGTATTTCGGGCGCAGGTATAGCCGAATGGAATTACTGCATACCTCTGCAGAGGCACGGCCTTGTAGGACATAAGCACTGGTCTTGGATCGGATTTCCCCTCGCCCATATCCCACTGCAACCGTTTAGGAGCTGACAAATAGAGCGGGATCTCGGATCAGTGGTTCTGTTAAGCCTCTACTCCTGTGTCAAACGGCTTCCACCGGCCCACAAGGGCCCGCCGGGGGAGCCCTGAAGACGTGGGCAGGGGGGGGGTGCAAACTTTGTGAGAGAAATTGCCTTGAAATTGCTACATCACTCTTGGAAAAGGTTACAGGATGTTCTGTTCTCCGCCTCAACCAATGGCATTCAAAGTGTAAATACGATGTTCAGTGGAAGTTAAGAAGTACACAGTATACAGAGTCGATACATTGACAGAGCTCGGTAATGACAAAAATGAACCTCTCCTCTTTTGTACTGGAATGTCGTCCTTAAATCTCATGGATGGTGTTGAGTTTAGATTAGGAGAATGACAGCAGAGAGATGAAGAGAGATGAAGTGAAGAACAGGGCTCTACTATTCAGTCGAGTTATACTGAAGTGTTTCTGTTTCTGTTTTGTTGTTTCTTGCTGCTTTTTTCTGCTGTATATATCAGCATGTTGATCGTGTTATCTTTGTCTGTGATCAGATAGGAACGCTTTTTCTCCTGCTCGAATGCAGCTGTGAGGATCATCGGTAACAGAGAGTAAATGGCTCGAAGGGCACCAGGAGCCCTGTGTCATTCTTGTTGCTATGCAACACAAAGTTTAACAAATAACTTGCACGCTATCTAATTGCCGTTAGCTAGCTAATCTGAATTAACAAAGGGAATGACGTTGAAAATAAAACGGTGCACATACACATTAGCGTGTACGTACACAATACTCTGTTATAGTTAGTGAGTCAGGCCAGGCTGTTGTGAATATGAGTGATCATACAGCCTACAGTTGCCCATCCATCAGCGTGCAGGCTGTCGGGCCAGCTGGTACCTGCCGGGACAGGGAGGCAGATTGGGCAAGCCAGGGTGGCACGGCGGTGGCAGGTGGGCACTGCCATCAGGTGCCGTAATGCACGCTGGCACCGACGTGACGGGGGGTGGGACGGGCGCTCGTGTGCCGGAGGAGAGAGAGAGGGAGGCATCTTGAACTATGTGCGTGCCAGCCCTGACAAATTGGATAAAGCCTCCAGCGGATAGGAAGGGCAGCGCCAGCGTGAGGCTGACATATGAAGAGGACGGGCACGGTGGGTGGAGGTGGGCGGAGGGGTGGGGGATGGCGGAGAGCAGATGTGTGTGTCATGCTGAAGGAGAGGAGACCTGTTGGGATAACGGAGAAGGGGAACACGTGCACGCATGAGACACTGCCCTTCTGTAACAAGGCAAATAGTGCATAGGGTGCCATTTTCACCAGTACCATCTATCTAGGCATACACTTCATACTCTACATCATTCGTTTTTTTCACGTGTCATAAACCAATTTTTTGCTTTTCTGCTCCTATTACATAATATTAAAAAAATAGTTATATTTTATCTGCTGATGCTAGCCGCGTTCCCGCGTTCTTCCCGGTGGACGAACTGACCACGTACAGCCATCTATGACGTAGCTGTTTCGCAATTGAACGCCGTTGGCTGAAGCTGGTGAAAGTGCTACGCTAGCTACATTACTTACGAGCATGCTTGCCAGACCAACGGTAAAAAAAAAAACGTTGAAGTGCCGTTATTGGGTGCAGAGGTGGTAATCCACTCTGTCGGCCGTACGCTGCAAATCAGATAATATCACTTTGATGCACAGTGGAAAATATTGTGTCATTCTGAGAGGGTTACACATTATTTCCCTTTTGGCTTTTAAAATGAAATCAGCTCCACACTGACCAGGTGTTTAGGGAGCAACTAATAGATATTGTTCTCAACTCTTCGGTTAATACTATTACACAGCAGCGTCATGTGTTGCCGATCTGGACTGCATTTTTCAGAGAGCTGTTATATAAACTGGAGTCAGCCCCAATTATTCCCACCTCACCGAGAATTAATGTGGCGAATTGACAAAGAAATTGCAGGTGTGCTTTGAGGATTCAGAACTTCATTAGCGAGCCCCCTGAAAACACAAGATTGCTCCTTTAAACTAAACTGAAGCAATTACAATGTTCTCACAGTTGGTTTAGCTTCAGAAAAAGTAGCGATGAAATCAAATATTTTCTCCTGAGTCACGGTAACTAACCTTCTCTTGTCAGCCTGCAGTCCTCTATAGGTTTCTCATATCTGGCAATTTGTTCATTCAAATTGATTCAATGGCTTTTGGGGGAAAAAAAATCGGGTGTCGGCAGCCTTGTTATCCGGCAGAACACTTTGCTTTATCCCTCTTAAGGATTTGTCCTGTCATCTTCTTTCATATTATTGATTAGGGCAACACTGCAATGACAAACTCAATGGAGACACAGAGCTAGGCAGTAGAGGAGAGGGCAACATTTAATTCAAACATACTCCGGTGCAGATTTCATCATGTAACGAAGACGTTTTTTAGATTAGATGTTATGTTGATAGCACTCTGCAGTCTCTCTGCATTGTTAATTGAACTGCCACTGATTGTGCGAACGGCCGATGAGAGCGGCGTATCTCGATGCCAGCGATGCGATTTGGCCTGGAAGACTCGACAAGCAAAGGGCATTGGGTTAGGGTCGATGCATCTGAAGGCATCACTCTGAGCCTTATTGAGCCCACTTGACCTTTTGAACCGAGGCCAAGTGACCTTCCGACTTGAGGCAATGATGCCCTCAACCGAGTCATTGGAAAGCGTTGAATGTGTCACCGAGCCTGTTTAAAGCCCCGTGGATCCTTGTCACCAGGAAGGGCTGATGCCAGGGAAAATGCAACAGCAGTGTCACTACGACTCAGAAGTTTCTAAACTTATATGCAGCAACTAAGGGTGCAAATTTCGGGGGGCGCGCCCACTTTTTGAAAGTCCCGATTTTGCCCCCCCACCCTGTTAATATTCCATCATGTCATTCCAGTATGTCGTAAGTACTGTTTTAGCTAAATGGGGGAATCAGCGCCCCCTACAGGCCATCGAAGAACTTTATGTAGAGCATAATGTACATTAACTGAACGAATCAACGGAGGGGGAACTATTTCCCACCGACCACAGTAAGGATAATAAGGATAATTTCTGTGTCTGAACTGGTTTGTAATATATACCTTTTTTAGGGAAGGACTGGCCATCACCAACGTTGGTCCCCCCCCCCCCCCTTCTAGACGAAACATGTTGGCATGTAGGCCTCAGGCTGAAACCAAATGCCCACATTGTCTAAATTTCTAAGTAATCTAAGCAGAGTATGTTCAAGATTTTAATCTGAGTGGTGAGTAATCTGTGGGTGAGTTCTTCTGGCCTTCCTACCACTTGTAACTCTCAACACAATGTTGCCTCTTTTACTATTTGGAAAACTTTGTAAAATCCCATTTGTTTTGTGGAACTTGGTCGTTATCTGAAACATAACAAACAGACAGGTAAAGCCAGCTGCTCAGTCTGTCTGGAAGCAGTCACGACACTTCATCTCTCTTGAGCGAAGAGGCTCCGTTGTCTATCTCCCGCCCAAACAGGGAGAGTTCAGCCAGAGTTCAAAAAGACGAGAGAGAGAGGCGGAAGATGATGGAGATTTTTGCTCCCAGTGTCAGTTACTCCCCACCTTTTGGCTCCTGCTCTTTCTGATAAGAGGAGTTGTTGGTTTGACAGCCGGTAGGTTGCAGATATGTGGGGGAGACATTTTTCTTTCTACCAAACTCATGTTTGAAACAAGCACACTTGAAGGATGGTGAGGTCTGTCAACGTTTCAGCGAATACCACGAGGAATCTTTGACTCAGCCCCTGGGGAACACTTCACTATCAAAGATGCAGATGGGAAGAAATACTTTCCTAGACGTAGCAGTATTTTATTTTCAGAAAAGGCATACGGGAGGACAAAAGACCAACTCTTAATTGTGGACCGCTGCATAGGATAGGTTGGACTGTGTGGGCAGATACGTTGCTTAACTTTGGTGAGGTTAAAGTGGGTCTGGCGGCTTGAGGCATATCAGAAGGCTCATTCCTGCAGAACTCACATGCTTGTGTACAGGCATGCACGCACACACACACACACACACACACACAGAGGGAGTCCTGCTGGGTAATTTGCTCGGTCCAGTGAGTGATCCATCTCGGGATGGAATCCTCTATGGCTGTTAATTGACGTGGCAGGCTGTGTGGACAGAATCGATTGCTGGTGCAGGTCGTAAAGCACTATGCTACAGCTTTTCACTGTCACAACCTACAAGGCCATTACCTTGAAAGAAAGTTGATGCTGCCGTTGGACAGACACATGGATGATGTAACGGCTATAGAAAACACCCGTTGCAGCGTGATAACATAACATCCTACCGTTGTGCCTGTACGCAGACAGCGCTCATTGTATTTAGACCATCAATTCTTCTCATACAACAGGTAGTTTCAACCGAAGGATTCGATTGGTTGAAGAAATGTTCCCATGGTGATCATTCTTACACTGATTACACTGATCAGCATCTTTCTGCTGTGATTCCTTATTGATTTCACCTATTAAATCCACTTCAGTCATGAAGGTGAGATGGAGATGAAGGTGAAGGGATGTTTTTTAGTCCTCTTGACAATCATGGACATGGATTGTGCAGAATGGGGTGCAACCCAAAAGTAGACAGCCTAATATTTTGTATACTCAGTTTACTATATATGATTTATTATTCCTATGCATGTATATTACTTTGAAGACAACTTCAAACAATGCACATGTGTTGGCAACTGCTGTATAGAATATCCTTGAGGACGCTTTGTACTTGTGCCTATTGCATCGTACCCATAAACACAGTAAAAAAAACAACAATATTATTGCTATGATAAAGAGCCTTTGACTGGATAGGATATCATGTGCTGTGCTGATCTGTATTTATTGTTAGATCCTTGTCATTATGTCTTGTTATTGCAAGAATGTACCACAGACGGATGTTTGCATGTATCCGGATCTCACGCAATAAGCGTCTGATATTACATTTTAAATCCTCCGGATCAGCAAACAACATCTTGGCTTTACCCCCTACGATCCATATTTCAACCCCTCACGCAAACTTTACTTTCGTTTGCAGCCAGGATCATGCTAATCATCAGTGATGGATGGCCTCAAATCCTCAACCTCATAATGCCTCATAATTCTTTGGCTTGTAATGCAATCAATTTCTTTCCCTTTTGGAGTCGTTACCGTTAGCGGCTAGATGGATAGGCAGCTCTCGCTACTGGGAGAAACGGCTTGGGAGGATGAATAAAGTCTATCGCCTCGTAGACAATCAATCTTTGTCAGAAGTGACATGCAAGCCCGAGCAGCGTCTGTCTCCCTGCACAGCTTTGACGTACATTAAGGCTCAGCACCTCGATATTGCTCTGCTACTCAGGGTGTCAGAAAGCTATTCCCAAGCTCAGGCTGCACACTGAGACGCCAATGTGTATCATTGATTGTACGCTGTTCTGCTGCTGCTCACTATATCTGCTGCACACGGTGTCTCTGTCAGTACGGGCTCTAGGCATCATGAGGGACTTTTATTGCAGCAAAGTATAATAAGTCTATATGTGTAAATAGGCATCTTTTTTAAAATTGCACCCACTGAAAAGCTTCTTGGCCCTGCTGGTCATTTTGAGGCATGCGGAGCCTTTCAGTGGAAGTCAGGTAAACATGCAGTGGTCCTGGTGAAGAAATGGAGCGGTAACCTTGCAATATAAACCACTCCGGCTAGAGATTTTCCTCTCTTCAGGTTGGGTGTGACGAGACGTGCAGCGTTGTGATTGTTATTCTAACCGCCGTGTTAGTAATTCATGCTCTTCTTTTCATGCCATGCTTTTACACAAGAGCATTTATAGTTTAGTACCTCTATTTCCTTTCTCTCACCATTTTTTCCCCCCTCCAATTCATGTTGTAAGAATCAGTTTTGGAAATGCAGGAGTAATGTAAAATATATAGTTTTTACATCTGCGACAAACGTGATTTGAAAGCGACAAATTGCGATCTAACTTGTCTAAAGTGCATTTTGATTCTCATACAACTAGTATGGATATTATCACACGAAAGAATAACCCCGTATAAACTGGCAGAACCTTATAGACACGTTTTCTCGGGGCAGAGAGGGCTTCGGCTCGCTGCCCCAGATCAGAGCATCGCTTGAGGATTAAAACCACTTTTCACGCGTTAGCCTGCAATCCGGCGACGCAATTATCACAGCCACACGATAACACCGATCAAAGCTTATATGCCCACGCCTCGGCACAAGACTGTGCCAAACCCTTTTAAGATGTTAACAGCCCCGGAAAACGAGGAGCCCTCCATCGTGGCAAAAAAAAAAAAAAAAAAAAAGCTTAATTGTGTCCCTTCGCTGTACTGAAATGCTACCGCGCTGGTGAGTGCTAATCACAAGCCCACCTCGGTGATAGGGTCTGTGTAGATGTGAAGATAGAGGAGTGCGCGGCGGCGTGCTAGCCGAGGGCGCCGAGAGAAGAATTGCGAGTTTTTTTTTTCTGCTCCTCATTAGGATTCTGCAGTGGACACTGAAGCCGGGCTGAGATGAGAAGGGCTGATGAGAGGAGAGGCGGCGGAGGGCCAGAAATAGATCAAAACTAAAATTTGGAGTCCAGAGTACCGAGTGGGCAAGGAGGGAGGGAGGGAGGGAGGGAAGGAATGTGGGCCCTGTGAGGTGATGGACATGCTAAATGGAGCTGTCTGCCTGGATTGCAGATAGGAAAATGATAGCTATAGCAACACTAGCGAGCCGGGAGGTATTTAGGTAGCGTGAGGTGTTAGGAAGATTATGAAAACCCCTCGAGCCTCGTCTCTGATTTTACCTTTTTCTTTTTCCTCCATCCTCCTCCCTCCATCTCCCTTAGTCGTGCTAGTCTGACTGTGATTAGGGGGAGAGATAGAGAGGCTCATGATGTGATTCTTCTATTTTCTGCTCCATTAGTCTCAGTCCGTGTGGCTGGACTGTGCCAGTGGCCAATTGCCGTCTGCCCTCTTGCCTGTTTTTCAAGGCTCTCTCTCTCTCTCTCTCTCTCTCTCCGTCCACAGGCTTCCACCTAATGCACCGCGCACCTTAATAATCTGGCTCACGCTTTGGTTTGGTTTCCAGAGAATGACACGAGTTAATAGGAGGTGGGTGGTGAGATGCGACAGAGGTTAGTATAGCTGAACTGGAAGGAACCATGTTTTAGGCTAGGTTCTCTCAACCTCAGCCTCCGTAGGTTTATCCAAAGGAAGTGGTTTTCACTCTGGCTGCTGATGACCTTATTCTCTTGCAACATGTCCAATATCAAAATAAGCTCTTTGAAAACGTGACCCTCGTAATTCAGCGAGTCCCCCGTCCTCCTCTCCTTCTCCCCCCCTCTCCCCTCCTATACCCTCCTCTCCAAACAGACCATTAGCACTGTGCCTGCCATTCTGAAGCCGTGCGGATGGATGACATTTAAGAAACATCGCCTTTAGTCATTCCCCTTCTCCATCCTCTTAGTCGGTTAACCTTTCTCTTCCTCCCTCTACACTCTCATTACTTTCTCTCCTCCCTTTCTCTCATTTGCCGTCTCATTCTCCCTTCCCCCCCCCCCCCCTCCTCGTCCTTCTCTGACTTGCAGTTTCCTTCAAGTTCACTCAGTCAATATTTTCTCTTCTCTGTCTTTCTCTCTCTCTCTCTCTATCTCTCTCTCTCTCTCTCTCTCTCTCTCTCTCCCCCCCTTTTCTCTTTCTGTGTTTGCATGGCTCCGTGAGCGGAATGGAGGCAAACAGAGCGAGGGCGGCGAGGTAGAACCCGCTACCTCATCTGGTAATGAGTCTGGAAAGTTCCCAGTCGAAAGGTACACACGGTCTCCATGGAGACGGGAGGTAAAGCTGCCGGCAGCTCCCTCCCCAGCCCGGTGTCTTTTGAAGGTCCCCGAGCCAGAGTAAACAATGTCAAGGTCAACGCTTCTCCAAGGTCTGTTTCAGCATCTGCGACCGCAATCCCCTGTGCACCGCGGCGGGTCTCTGAGGGTGTCCTGGGACAATGTATTTTTGCCATCTTTTTTTTTTTTTTTTTTCCTTTCCTGGCTTTCAGACCTTTTCATTAGAGCCACTAGACCACCCTCGCTGTGACTTACCACCCAACTCACTTTGCTTTTCTCAAATGCCTCATCCCAGAGTGAACTTTCTCAACCGCTTTTGTTTCCAAGCTACAGATAAATGGCTCCATATATCTCCCCGCAGCCTCTACTTCATATTTAATGTGAACTTGTTTGCGTGTTCTTTTATTGGAAGTTTATTTTTTTATTTGCATTGTGTCTATTAAATGCCCTTTTTGTCCTCTTGCAGCCTGTTCTCTGCCCCCCTCCCCACCTTGCCCCAGGCCACCTCCATTTATTGTT
This sequence comes from Hoplostethus mediterraneus, assembly GCA_034670385.1. NCBI lineage: Eukaryota > Metazoa > Chordata > Actinopteri > Trachichthyiformes > Trachichthyidae > Hoplostethus > Hoplostethus mediterraneus. The sequence continues at coordinate 16,603,846 of JAXDDW010000001.1, read as the reverse complement.
CACTTTAATTATTAATGTTCCTAACGCTGGACGAGGGAACAAAGCTGCTATGTTGCTTATTTATGCCTTTGAGCTCTGTGTCATTCACTTTTCTTACTACCACAGTTGCTGCACTAGAGTCAGGAGTCATGACCGGTCATTCGACGACGATCCCGCCCACACGTGACCCCAAACGCCGCCCGGGTCATTTTGTCACGCGTTGTTGTCAAGACCCTTTCATCTCTGCTGTGCACATCTGGAGCTACCATGGCACCGCTGCCTACGTGGCTTCGTTTCTACCAGAGAGCTCACCTGGGAATATCACGGCACGGCGATCCTTGTAGTTTAATTGCAAGTAGTCTATTTACCTTTCGATCATCTGTACTTCCTGACCTATTTAACTTCCGATATGTGCGATCCGAACCTGATGTGAGTACGTAGCTGCAGGGTTTTTGTGACCCATCAGGCTTGTAACCGTTACTTGACATTCTGCACTATGTTGCCGTGTTTGTGCGCAAATTGTATTTCTCCCCTCACCAGAGTTGTCCCAGATGCTAGAGGCATATCTGTTGATTGGGGCTGAGGGCTAACCCAATACAGATGGTATTTGCACTGTGTGATGAAGTGGATTTTCCGGGTTTACTGCAATCTGCAGTGCAGCTGAGGGAGGACAGGATAGACGAAGGGGGGAAGAAAATTGGAAAAGAGAAACGGGGGGGGGGGGGGGGGGGGATGCAGGGAGAGGGCAGAGGAATAAAGTGACAAACATTCAGTCGGGAGATTGAAGGCAGGGATGCACCAGAGAGAGGAGGAATAAGACAGAGTGAACGATGGAGACGCAGAGAGAGAAAAAGAGGGATGTGTGAGGGAAGCAGGGAAATGGATGTAAGATGTATCATGTTTGTTATCCTCTCTCTCTTCAGTTCTCTTGTTTATTTCCTGTCCTAGTGTTTCTCTCTTACATGACCGTTATGACTCTTCACCCCTCGGTGCCGGTTGCTTGAAAACCTGGTGATCTTGAAGCAAAATTTCACTGTAGAACTTATTGTGAGTTGCTCCGGATAAAAGGGTCAGATGTAAAGATGCCATATAAAAAGGCAGATCCACTCTGACCACAAATGTCAAAGCAATGTACACGCCATAAAATTCTGATTTCATGGACATCCTACTTGGGACGAAGGGTTAATTTCCTCAGAGAGCCACTAAGAATCCCCCCCCCCCTTTTTTTTTTAAATCCCCTCTTATCCGATAATTACAGCGCTGATAGAATCTGCTGGAAACTCATTCAACTTCCTAATGTGCAAAGTTAACTTGATGAACGGCGAGCAATAATGCACCCGGGCCCCTCCATCAGTCACAATTAAAACGGAGAGCTGGCCAGTGCGTCTCAATGTACCATCATTAACAGTTGGGGGTTTCTCAAGAAGATGGAGCGCTCTGCATCCCGAGCGAGACAAAGAAACCTCGGTGTCACGCTGCAAACGAACAGCTACTCGATTGTGCACATCGCAGAGACACACAGTCTGTTCCCGCAAACTGTACCATCTTCCTGCAGCCACATATTACTCTCCATTCTCTGGTATTCTCCCAAGAAAACCACCAAGAGGATCCCTCAGTGGATTTACACATTAAAACTCAAGATACAAGGTACAACCTGCACACTGTCACACTGGTAAAGAATCCCCAAAAGAATTTCAGATGGGTCTCGTCTGATGAACCAAACAAAAATGCTCTTACTCTTTAGCTGAGATGTTTTCTTGAATGAATGAATGAATGTTTTTGTGAAAATCAAGTACAGCTAAACTGCACTGCGTCTTGGACCTCACAGCAGCACCTCCGCCGCCTCCCGCTGAGAGGGAAGTGTAGGCCACGCACTTTGGAGAAACCAGTCACCGATCACACCTCTCCTTTGGCAAACATGATGGATCACAAAACACCCGGCGTCTAGAAAAACAAAGCCAGTACTCCGGCTCCAAGCTGCCCGCTGTTCCTTTTTCTGTCCTCTGCGGCATAAATCTCAGTCAAGGCTTACAGAGTGGTTCCTCTAGGAGGGGTGAGAGGGGCGATTTGTTTTACTTTGCAGGGAGACCGCAGGAGGTGGGCGGTGTTGTATTGACCTTGCCTTTGGGGATGCTGTGAGAGCCTGATGAACGTGGGAGGATAGTAGAAAGATACTGAACAGATATGGCGGTGTCACTCCTGGGTGGTAACGCACTTTGGAACACGTTGTTGAGCTGGCAGGCTTCATGAGTTTAGTTTGGAAAGGATGAGCGATGCAAGCGTGCAAAAGAGGGGGATGTGTGTGTGTGTGTGTGTGTGTGACTGTGTGCACATGTGTAAAACATTTGGCTAAATGCCTCATATTAGTGTGTAAAAACTTTACTTTCCAAGAAAGGAACATACAGAGACACAAACAAACACATACAGAAAGGCTGGCATGGATCAACAACCTAGTTTTGAAAGGATGAGTCATGTAGTGTACTATGGGAGAGAGAGAGAGAGAGAGAGAGAGAGAGAGAGAGAGAAATCTTGGTGAAATGCCATATGAGACAGTGCATATAATTGTTGTCTCCCTGCACACACACACACACACACACACACACACACACACACACACAGATAGATAAATAGCTGGGGAATAGTTCGACCACAACAACAGCTGTTCACATCTGGCCGCTGCCATGTTAGCCAGCAGCCAACCATGCATTCTGTGGACTGGAAGACACGATTTATTGGCCGTGTCTGAAGGTTCATACTGTACCAGCTACTAAACAGCATGTACTGAAGGTTCATACTGTACCAGCTACTAAACAGCATGTACTGAAGGTTCATACTGTACCAGCTACTAAACAGCATGTACTGAAGGTTCATACTGTACCAGCTACTAAACAGCATGTACTGAAGGTTCATACTGTACCAGCTACTAAACAGCATGTACTGAAGGTTCATACTGTACCAGCTACTAAACAGCATGTACTGAAGGTTCATACTGTACCAGCTACTAAACAGCATGTACTGAAGGTTCATACTGTACCAGCTACTAAACAGCATGCATGTCTGAAGGTTCATACTGTACCAGCTACTAAACAGCATGTCTGAAGGTTCATACTGTACCAGCTACTAAACAGCATGTACTGAAGGTTCATACTGTACCAGCTACTAAACAGCATGTACTGAAGATTCATACTGTACCAGCTACTAAACAGCATGTACTGAAGGTTCATACTGTACCAGCTACTAAACAGCATGCATGTCTGAAGGTTCATACTGTACCAGCTACTAAACAGCATGTCTGAAGGTTCATACTGTACCAGCTACTAAACAGCATGCATGTAAACGCATTCATCTCTGTAGCGAGGAGATCCTGGACATCCACAGGCATGAAGGGGGTTACGCAGTTATCTTGAATATTACAGTATATACCATACCATATACTACATCATATACAATACCATATACTATACCATATATTATACCTATACTACATCATATACTATACCATATACTACATCATATACCATACCATAAACTACATCATATACCATACCATATACTATACCATATACCATACCATATACTACATCATATACTATACCATATACTATACCATATACTACATCATATACTATACCATAAACTACATCATATACTATACCATATACTATATGGTATAGTATATAGCATAGTATAGTATATGGCATATACTATACCATATACCATACCATATACTACATCATATACCATACCATATACCATACCATATACTATACCATATACTACATCATATACCATACCATATACTACATCATATACCATACCATTTACTATACCATATACTATACCATATACTACATCATATACTATACCATATACCATACCATATACTACATCATATACCATACCATATACCATACCATATACTATACCATATACTACATCATATACCATACCATATACCATACCATATACTATACCATATACTACATCATATACCATACCATATACTACATCATATACCATATACTATACCATATACTACATCATATACTATACCATATACTACATCATATACTATACCATAAACTACATCATATACTATACCATAAACTACATCATATACTATACCATAAACTACATCATATACTATACCATATACCATACCATATACTATACCATATACTACACTATATACTACACCACTATGGTACTACTATGGTATAGTATATGGTATGGTATATAGTATAGTACATGGTATAGTACATACTATATACTATATGATGTAGTATATGGTATAATATATGGTATGGTATAATATATGGTACAGTATATGGCATATACTATACCATATACTACATCATATACTATACCATATACTATATCATGTACTATACGATATACTACATTATATACTACACCATATACCATACCATATACTCCATATACTATACCATATACCATACCATATACTATACCATATACCATATACTATACAATATACTACATCATATACTATACCATATACTATATCATGTACAATACGATATACTACATCATATACTATACCATATACTATATCATGTACTATACTATATACTATACCATATACTATATCATGTACTATACGATATACTACACCATATACTATACCATATACTATACCATATGCTACACCATATACTACATCATATACTATACTATATACTATACCATATACTATACCATATACTACATCATATACTACATGGTGTATTATGGCATACTCCATAAAACACCATATACTATACCATATACTACATCATATACTATACCATATACTATACCATATATTACAACATATACTACACCATATACTACACCTTATACTAAACCATATACTATACCATTTACTACACCATATAATACACCATATACTACACCATATACTATACCCTATACTACACACTATACTACACCATATACTATACCATATACTACACCCTATACTACACCATATACTACACCATATTCTACACCATATACTACACCCTATACTATACCATATACTATATAATTTACTATACCATATACTTCACCATATACTAGACCATATACTACACCATATAATACACCATATAGTATACCATATTCTATATATGTATATAATATGATTGGCCTAGCTTGGTGAAGCTACTTCACTAGGGGATATGACACAAACAGAAACTGACCAACTAGCAGCTAACAATAGACTATTGATGAAAGCACTAATACTGAAGCAAGTACAGCTGATAGCAACTTGATAAGCAAGAAAAATATACTCCATATACTCCATGTACTATACCATATACTATATCATATACTACACCATACCAATCTGAGGTTGAACATGAATTTCCGTCCTCCTAGAGCCTATATGGTGTCCAGGCAGCATGCGATGGGTGTGGGGTGACTTGTGTTTGACCTGCTTTAGATTGATAATGGACACCAGGGAGAGGTGGGGGACCCTCCCCCCAAACACACACACACACACTGGCATACTCCATTAAGCCCCCCCCCACCACCACCACCAGCAGCAACCATTAGCAAGCTGTTAGCCCTATCTCAAATGAGGGGGTGGGTGCCGAAGCCTCCCCCAACAATGCATATGCATATATGAAGCACACACATCTACCACTGTCTGATGGCTGCTGGGTTCACTTGTAATGTCCATTTGTGTGTGTGTGTGTGTGTGTGTGTGTGTGTGTGTGTGTGTGTGTGTGTGTGGTGGGGGGGGGGCTGACATGTTTCATTGGAACATTCATAAGACCTTTATGTCTTGTATAATATGAACCTCAGACTCCAAATGACTTTGACTTCCATTTACAGCACAATGTCTGTCACTTTTATTGTGAATGAGTGTCCCTCGCTGATCAGGGTGTGTCTTCAGATGGTTATAAGGGGGCCAATGAGAGGACGCTGAGAATGGACACACACACACAAACCACACGCAGGAGCATACACACACACACACACACACACACACACACACACACAGATTAACAGGGTAAGCTGTGCCGCTCATCTGGGATAAATGCGGTCAGAGAGGGGAACAGCTGAGCAAACAGCATTGGCAGGAGGTAGAGAGCAGAGGAGAGAGGGAGGCAGGGATGACCGACTACTCATCCCGGCGCAGTGCTGGCGACCGGCTGCCACGTTGGATATGCATCACCCCAGAGCCTGGGAGAATTGGGACTAGCGGAGGTAATGGCCAACAGACACACAGACACACACACACACACACACAGCTGCCAACATGTCTTCTTTTATCCGGAGGCAAACTGTATCATAGGATGTGGCAGTGAGGGCAAACCGTACTGGAAAAGAAGCAACGATGGAAATTCGTATTTAATATAGTAACAAATCACGTGCTGATGCTGGTTCAGATCAATTGGAGCCGCTTCAACCATAATTGTTTGTTTTTTTCCTAAAGAGTCTGCCATTTGGATGAGCAGATTTCATGTTTCATGTGTTGTTTTTTGCAAAACAAGTGATATTAAGGGACTTGAGGGAAATGATCTCACCCCATTGGCAGCTTTTGTTTTTTAAAGAAAAAAAGCAGTAAAATCCACTTGAGTCTGAATCTCTGTTCAAACAACAACAACGCTTGTTTGGAGGGAATATGCTTTGCAGTGCGCCAGATGGGCACAGCAGCGGAGGGGGAAAGAGAATCACATGTTTTACTTGTACCAAAGGTATTACGCTTTTACATCCAGCCATGTCGTACAGTACATCGCGAGGCCAGATGGGCTGACGTTGATACAGTCAGTTATGAACCAGTGACACCGCTGTCATTAAGGTAGATAACAGCGATGCACCACATTAATCCTCCAGTACATCCTCCAGATGAAAGGGGAATCGAGTAGCTATTGTGTAATGGTGGTACATTAATTGGCCGGGATGCTGCTTGATGACAGTTTTGATCTTGAATTGCAGATTGTGTAATTGCTCTGCAAAGTTTAGGGCAGTATTTAGGAAGTCGATAAAATAAGAGTGCTAATCTTTTGAGGTGCCTCATAGGAAACACGTGCTTTGCTGATCGGTATTGAAGACGAAAGCCTATCAGCTGCACAGTCAACACCAATGAAGTGTCAGACACGTTAAGCCTTTCCCCTATCGAACACTAAAAAGTCCAAATTAATTGGAAGGTGGCAAATTGAATTGTAGCACTTAAAATCCACTTTCAGAGGGATGTCGGCTCCTGGCCTCACTTTGTTGCCCTGCTCAATTTATTCTTTCACTGAAACCTTCTTTTCAGCGGCGCTACAGGCTTCAGGAATTACCAAGCGAAAAATTAACTCTGATCCCGCTGTCTCGTTTTGTCACATTGACATTTCTGGGACAGACTTGTTGTCGCTGAATGGCCACTCTGTGAAAAGGCAAAGGAAAAAAAAAACTTTGTCAAAAAATATCTACTTAAAAGAAAAATGCCTCAAAAGGAATATTGACATGAAAGTCTGGAGACATCAAGTTGCTTTTAGTTTTCTTCACTTTTGACATGTAACGTTTTTTTTGGTTTTTTTTTTTTTTTTGGTCTGGTTCTTTCCAGCGACTCCCTTTCAGAACTTGTTCACATCGAAAACACTTTTGTGGGTTTGAGAATACTGCCAGCTGTTCCTCCTGGTATATGGATACAGACAGACAGTCTGGTAGGTTTTTAGATATTTGGGCAGTAGCTTAGAAAACTGTTGGACTATTTTCTGGCCAAGTTGTAGGATGTTTTTTAGCTGGAACATCCCCTGCTGTTTCATGCCCGTATGGCACCACTAAGGGTTTGAGTGGTTACTCTAACTCTGCTAAAGGCTTTGGTGCACTTTCCTCTTTAAGCTCAGTTAAGGATGTTTTTACCAAAGGTCTCCTGAATCCAAATCAGTCTTAAACAAAATCTCATTCCTGTACTTTTTTTGTATCACGTAATTTGTCTGTAATTAAAATAGTAGAATTGATTGACATCCAACAATATTTCTCCATGTTATTATGTTTAAACAAAGAAGTGTAGTTAATAGTTGTAGTTGTAGTTAATAATAATAAAAAGATAATTGTGTCGTGTTTTCTTCAGTGTGTTCTTGGTCCGAAGTGATGCACGAAAGAGGAGTGATAAGAGCATCTTTTAAAGCATCAACCTCTTTCATCACAGATGTGACTGTCAATAAAGGGAAAGTGGAAGTCTGATGAAAGCACCTCGGGGTGTTGAAGTCATTTCACAGATTACTACGTGGAATGTGAACCACAATATACACTGGACCAAAAAAAAGCCCTTTGACATGATTTGCAAAACAGTGCAGATAGGAGAAAGTGGGATTTGTGCGTGTATGTCCACGAGGTTGTCCATACCTTTTATGTACATGTGTTTATTTACGTGAGTGTATGTGCATGCATGAATGTGCACGATAACACCGAATGGCCCGACATCCTCTTACTCCTGAGTCGGCGATAGGCTGGCTCGTGCTGTCACCGTGCCAGATTGCGAGAGCAGCAGCTGATGGTGGTTCCTCAGCTTATCAAATTCCCTTTGCCAGTCACTCCCACTCCGCGAGCCGCCCACCACGCTCTCAGGGGGTTCTCCTTGTTAAATCAAGGTTAAATAAAATCAATTCCCATGCCCACCTGATTAATTAACAATTTGGTAAGGCCTAACCAGAGCTTGGGGGAGTTGATGGAAGCGATGGAGGAAACGGGGCAGGGCGGTGGGGGCACTTTGTCCAGTGGGAGGGTGCAGTATTGTTCAATTACACGGATGCAGTACGGTTGGATAAAAGAAACCATCTCTTGGAAAAAGTTTGTTAGGTTCTCTATTCTATTCTGTTCCAAGACACTTGACAAAAAGTGCATAACAAAAGGTAACAGGATGTCACATATATTGCAGACAGGATGCACTTTAGGCCAGTACACCAAACATAAACACACTGAAAGTACACATGAAAACACTGAAAGCATTTACTAGGTGGAGCTGCAGGAGGTTGAATCTGGCACGTATTAGTTAGAATTAAATGAAAGATGGGTCGATATCAGTGTCTAAAAAACAAAACAAACAAAAAAAAAAAAACTGCTGCTGCTTTGATATAATTTCAAAGGGTTGAAAATCGTCATGTACTTGACAAGCACCGTGCTTGAGGTCGGCCGGTAGAACAGTAATGTCGGACCAAGGAGCGATGATGTCGAAATCTGTTTTCTTTTGGCCAAAAAAAGTGAGTCATTTGAAACTGCCCCGGCGTCTGAGCTTTCCTTCAGTTGCTCCGCCAGAAAATAGCTTTGTCAGGCTATTTTAGCCGAGGCTTCAAAGATTACATTTCCCACAGATTTGCTATTCCGGGAGCAAAAAAAGAAAAGGCCATTGCGGTGTAACCGGCTTGTGACGGGAAACGCTCCTGAAGGGAGAGACAGAGCCCTGGGTCACTCTGACTTTTGGGCCTGCAGAGATGCGGATATACTGTAAGCCTCTCCTGCTGTTCAGCACTCAAAAGACTGCTTATAGCAGTGGGAATGACACTAGACAGACGAATACACACACACACACAGAGTCATTGTGTAGTGATTTTGTGTCTGCCATGGAGACTGACAGATGAACTGCTCATGTCCTCAACTCTGGTCATTTTCTTGGTAGTGGGCTTAATCTGCCCATACTCAGCCTGTTCTCCGCATAATCTCAAGACCCTGCTTTAATCTGTTTTGCATGTGTTTTATGTGTGTGTGTGTGTGTGTGTGTGTGTGTGTGTGTGTGTGTGTGTGTGTGTGTGTGTAGTTTTGCACATGTGTACTGTACGTGCATGCTTCGCTACGTGTCTTGCTCTGTCACATTTGCTGACTAGATTTTTCACACCGCTTGGCGATAACGACTCCGAGGCCCGGGAGTGACAGGCCTCACACACACACACACACACTGCATGCATTATTTAGCTAATGGTCGGGTGGCAGATGCTGGAGCGCTTGTACCGAGACCGATGTCCCAGCGTCCCAGTGGGCAGTGGGCGAAGGCTGGCCTCCTCCTCCCTCCCCTCTATAGTTCACTCACCTCATCTCTCCCGGTAATAGACAGCGATCTTCCTCTCACTTCCTCTTTCCCAGTGAACTCACATCGGGGGTAGGGATATCCTGCTCGTGGCTAAAGTGGCTTCAGAGTGGCTCATGGTTAAAAGCTTGCAGGCGCCCGCGGTGTCAGGGCTAATATCTGCGCTCTTACTGCAGAAGTACCCTTCACACTCACATGATCAAAAATACAGAACTAGCCAGCGCCCGGGCCTCACGTCGTTCCCTTTTCGCTCAAAAATAAAGTGTGCTTCGTGAGTATGGACGGTGACACTTTTTGTCATTTGGCTCCATATTATTTTAGATATGATGACTATGAGGTTAAAGCATACAATGAGCTCTATGATTCATTTCTGCACCCCTGCACCCCTCTGCACTATATCTGTGCAGAATACATCCATAATATGTCTTTATAGTCGGATATTCTTGACATGCATCCATCGGCTACTAAAAGTATACCACCTATAAACATCACCAGACTCTTATTTTCTATATTTGCCTTTGTCTTAAATAGACTCCGTTTGTCTTTACATCCTTTTTTGTATTTTAGAGTATTTCTGTGAGGATTACGCTGTGGTTGGGCTCCAAATTGCTCTGAGGCAGTAATGGAGTATTTGCTTAGCGGTGAATAAGAGGCCCGGGCTATCAATCAATCCAGCTTTGCTCATTATGTTGCTGCAAAAACAAGCAGATTTTTTTTTTCTTCCCAACCCCCTATAATCGTCCTGCATTGAAGTCTATGGGCAAAATTCATGAAATGTCTGTCCAACTTTCACACCAGCTGAGCCCCTTTAGCTTGGAAGCTAACGGTGCTAATTGCAGTCATTAGCCTGGTTTTAGGGGAGCGGCTCAGATGTTGTTTGGACACGGACGCTCATTGTGACACATTCTGTTGTATTGTGTGTGTACTATCATCCAGAGCTAACTGGAGCGCCGCGGAGCTCTGGCTGGCGTAATGGGGGGAGATGTTAATTAGTGTATTGGATGGAGCTTGTACCCTCCTGAGCATTGCCTTTGTGCACTGCCCTTTCCTGTGTACAAAGCCAACCTAATGCTTATGTGTGTGTAAACATGTGTGTGTGTGTGTGTGTGTGTGTGTGTGTGTGGGAGAGAGAGAGAGAGAGAGAGAGGGGGAAATCATCAGACAAGAGTGTTGAGTGTGTTTGCATACATGCACGTCTCACCCTGGGGTGGGGGGTGGGGGTGGGGGGGGCGACCTAATGAGGCAGCCGTTTGTTTAACGTAATCACCCGCTAGTTCACGCCACCCGCTTCCCTTGGCAGAGGGACAAGCCCTGTTAGAAAAAAAAAGGGGGCGTGTTTGAATCAAATTAGCACAGCCTACCACACACACACACACACACACACACACACACACATGCTGAAATGAACTGCCAATACCCAGCCAAGCCGTAATGATGCCATCCATTAGGGATGCTGGCAGTCTCAACTCTTTTTGGGGGCCCGTGTGTCAACTTTCACAACGCTGTATTAAATACGGAGAAGAGGCGGGGTCCACATAACACTTCCACAATGCAGCCGCGTAACTTTTGGATGTAATGCTGTCAAAATGAAGTGCCTCGACACGCCTGGGGCGACAGGGAGATGGTGAGATAGTAGTGGTGAGGCCAGCGATGTCTGAAGAGGCCTCTTTTCTCTCTTCTGGAGCTCGAGAGTGAATAGTTGCATTTGGCATTGTTGACATACAAATTGTCATGATTTGTTGTTTTAAGCTGTTACAAACAAAAAAGCGCCTTGTACTATTTGCGGTGTTGCCCTGCAGTCAGAACTCAATTTTGTATCCACTTTGTCATTTATATTGCATTGCAGCAGCAGTGAAGTGCAGGTATTTGATGCCTCGGTGACAGGCTGTTTCTCCTCAGAACTGAGTTGTTTTCTCAGATTTTGGTCTGCCTTTCTGATCGTAAAACAGCATCAGTCCTGATTTGCCTGTCTGTTCCGCACCCAGTAAATACCAGCCCTAGCTTATTACAATTATATGTATTTGTATAAACGATCAAACTGATAAAAAATGTTGTTAATCAATCAGAAAAGCCACGTGTGCTTCAATAGAAAGCAGACAGACAGGAATAGACTATCTGATCCTCCAGCCACCTGTCTCATACAAGATAACAGAGATCATGTGATGTAGCTGAGAGAGGATCTCGGCGGCTGCTGATGCAACCAACCTCTTCAATCATGGAGTGAAAATACAGAGGCGATTCCTAAACTTGGCCTTGAGGTGCAGTTTTTAGTTTTTTTATTAATAGGAGTGGGAATAAACACCTTGCATCAAAATATGAGCCGTGGATCACTCCGGATGCATGTTTCCCTCTACGAAAACATCCTTCATGATTCATTTTCAGTTTTTTTTTTTTTTTAAAGTAGGCGCAAATTGCACTTCGGGGGGGAAACGCCGTGCAAATTAGGGCCCGAGTGTAACGAATGGTTTAATCATAGCTTACATGGCAGAGGCTGCAGACATCAGACGATTCGAGCTAATCCTGGGCCCGAGCCGGAGAAATGTTTCAGCCACGCGTTTATTGATATCAAAAACCAAACCACGCTAACCGCAGCTGCATGGCACGGGGAGGGGGAAACGTTTGAAACACGCAGTCACAAGCCGCAGTTGAAAATATATATTGATATTTTCATGATTTTTTTTTGTCTCCCAAGCATAGAAGGGCCTCAACGCGAGCTCATGAAATCTATGAGATGCCCGTCTAGCTCGAGCCTTAAGCGCGTTAACCACCGCGTGTTGTTTGTTGTGTGCTGAGGCCACGGTGAGCAGAGGCTAAACGGCGGGGAGCTATTCTTAAGAGGATGTACGTGGCGGAGAGATGATTGAGAGGATTTAGTGGATGCCGTGGACGGATCTCTACTCTACCAGCTCAAAGCCAGACTGAGGCATGCATCAGAAGCGGCGAGGAAATACAAAATCTATAACGCTGACACTCGCACGAGTCTCACTAACATGCTGCTAGACGGCTCGGCGATGCTGCCGCTTGCTGTTTGAACACTACCGCGGTGTCACATGAGGATTTCTCCCGGTCTTCCGTGTTGTTTCGGGGCTGCGGAGTGCTTTTGATGATGCGGTGCGCCCTGTGAGAACGCCACAGAGACGTATGGAGAATACGCTGTCATCATCTCCACCGGATAATGAAAAGAGCCTCACAACACAGAGGGAATCCGACTTCAAAAACAGTGAGAGTCAGAGGGGGACCTCGCCCCCCCCCCCCTCGTCATTAACATTTCCCTTTCAAAATGAGTGGCTTTCTTTTCTGTCATAAAGGTTGCCTCTGTCTCATCGCGGAGTCTATTTATAATGGAAATGACATTTCAGGCGGGTTAAACGTGAAGAAACTTTTTGTCTTTCTGCTCCCACATGCAGAAACTAACTGGGAGGGAGGCAGCAGGCAATCGTATAATGTATCCTCAAGTGAAACCGGCTCATGGAGGCCTTGAACGTTTCCTAGTATCGATAGAAACAATAAAATACACCATTAGAGTGAAATCCTGAAAATCTGCAGCTTCTGGAAACTCTAGGTCCGTCAAAGTCAAACTTTGCGGGAACAAATTGGAAGGGAGGAATACTTTGCAATCAGACGAGCATCTGGACGTTTTCTATCTAACTGGAATGATTATTAATGTGTGTGTGTGTGTGTGTGTGTGTGTGTGTGTGTGTGTGGGGCGGGGGGGGGGGCAGGAGGCCAGCTGAGTCTCGCCTTGCCCTTGTGCCATCTCCTCTGGGAGCCTGAACGTCCCGTAGAGCCGAGGGGCCAAATCAATGGCTGTGATTTGGGGACTGCAGCTGGGCCTTGCCGGCACACATTATCCCCCCCCCCCGCCGCAGAAGATGCCGGCTGCCTTATTGAAATAAACGACGGTTCGTATTAACAGCTGGAAGGTTGTGGAAAGTCATGCATCTCAATGTGACATCCCCCCCCCCCACACTCGACACGTGGCAAATGTGTAATAGCATTAGCCGCCGTAGCCGTTTGATGATGATCCATGGGGGAAAATGTACCTGTTGGACCGTATTTTTTGATCACCGCTCTCTATCACCCCCACATCTGTCGCTTCGTCTTTCTTGTGTGTGTGTGTGTGTGTGTGTGTGTGTGTGTGTGTGCGTGTAGCAGGGTAATCATTCCTCCTAAACAGCATTTAAAGCAGATAATAGCACTTTACGATGAAAGCTGTCCTCCCTCTCATTGCCGTGCCCTCCCCTCAGATCTGCAGCTTTTTCTTGTTTTCTGGTGCTGGCCTTTTTTTTTTTTGGCCTTTTGCAGCACAACTGATCCCCTCAGCTTTTGTAACTGTGTGATCATTTGGGAAATATTCAGGTCTACAATGAAGGCATAAAGCAGTAATACGATCTTGAGCTTGGCTGTTGACAGTTCTACTTCTTTTAGCCGTCCCTCGTCTTGTTGATGAGTCATTTAGTTTTACAGCCCTCTTTTGTTCTAATATGAATAACCACTTAGAGATGAAATTGCATTGACTTACTATTTACCCTCCAAACAGTATTTATCACCTGACCGGGAACACTTGGCTAGTCTATTGACTTTGTTCTTCTATTGTATAATCACGTAATGCGTCCCATAAAGCATCACTCCTCTCTTCTTTTCTCCACCTGTCCCATCATTCTAATAGCAACAAGTCAATACAGCATCTCATAGTCGGTCCAGAGGGAGACATTTGTCACAGGTGCGTTGAGCTAGCCGGGCCCGAAAAGTCCACCGCTATCCCCCTCAACGGTCGTTATACTCACGCCGCGGTGGCCGTATTGTCATTGATCATCATCGCGATGCCGTATCTCACCTCTCCAGACCGTCATGTGCAATATCCGCCGTCTCCGAACAGCCCGGGTAAATAGGGGGTCGATGCATCCTTTTGTGCCCGGGCCTGCCTTTCTCCGTATTGATCTCTGTAATGTGTTGCATGGCTTCACCCCAGCGGCAGCAGCGGCGGTTTTGAAAATGCATCAACTCCCTCCGAGCACTCCATTACAGGGAGTGGTACAGTGTCTGCCGCGGCCGGCGAGGCGTCTTTGTGCTTCGCAGGACGGTTTGCCTCGCTTTCACATCGCCCATTGATGACCTGACCTCGCGCCGCACTGACCGCGCTGTCATCCTTTTTGAGTGAAGGGAGGTGGGAGCAGTAAACAGAGCTACTGATGCTTTTACCGATGACATCAGACTGCAAATAATAAAAAGACGCCTAGATGGAAAGAGTGTTTTTTCTCCGGTTCCATCAATATTGAAGGTGAAATCCAGACTGACAATCTTCTGTTGATATCGTCAAAAGCAATTTTTCGAACATATTTGCCGCCTAATGAATTTGGAGACGGAATACAAACAACAAATAATGTGGCAAATCGCTGTTTGATTACCGGAACGCCATCTCTCCGGGAAAAAAGAACAAATCGCTGATACACACGGCGGCAGATCAAATATGTAGTTACGGCAAGCTTTTTGGGTTCTGTTCAATCAAATGTGTTGCAGAAAATGATTGAAGAAAAACAAAACAAGTGTTTGCGCTGGAATACACAGTTTTATAATGGAGTTAATATGACCAGCAGAATCAATGTTCACTCAACGCAGCGAGTCAGAGTCAGCGTTGCTCTGCTCTTCTATCGCGATGCCTTTCGGTGCCGTGCTGCTTATGCTTCACACCAGCCAAGTCCAGTCCTGTGGAGTGACTACCATCTCTGTGCTGACGCTTCCTCGCTGTCGGGAGGTGTTGGGTATGAAGGTCTCTCTTCCGGACAACTTTTGTGCACAGCTCTCGGTGAAAAAAAAAGCTTTGCAGCATCCGGTCCTAATAAAGAGATGTAGGGGGAGAAAAAGTTTCAGAGTGTTCCCTTTGTTCTCTGTCTTCTACTCCTCCATCTCTCTCTTTCACCCTCTCTCTCTCTTTCTCTCTCTCTCTCTCTCTCTCTCCTCGGGGATTTCTGTGTGAATGTCAGCGGTTTTCAAATGCCTTCCCTCCAAATGACAAATTCAGGTGTTCCCTTCCCTCGCTCGCATTGTTGTACGTTTTCCTACTTCTTAATTAAATGTGTTTGTTTCATTTCTCCTCTCATCAGTTTCTCTCTCTTCTTGCCTTTTTTTTCTGTGATTTTGCTCAAAGGTTAGTCCGTGTAGGTGGATTCATATATTTTCTCTCTTGTGTGTATGCGTGTCTGTTTGTCAGCACACACACACACACACACCCCCCAGGTGCACATATCGGCACTATATGGCCTGACCCTTGAAAATGTGTTGCGCTGGTCCTGTGACACCAGTGTATTCTTGTCAATAACCTGGCAGCAGAATTCTGCACAATCTGAAGGCATGCCACGACTTGTCAGTTGAAACCGTTTTTTTTTATTATATTCCTCTTCCTCTCTCTCTCTATCTCAATCTATTCCCAGAGGGCTCTGCTTCGCACAAACTTGCCCTCACCCCTTACCTCTGCAATTTGCGGCAGGTGGTGAGGAGATGACAGGAAGTGTTCCAGGTTGAGCGCGGAGCTTTGACCCCCAGCTCCTCGTCTTCTCTTATCCAGTAAATGGCTCACCCGCTCGGGTAAGCCAGCTGGATTTCACCTCAGAGCCTGAACCTTTAGTCACACTCTGATAAGTGATTGGCTGAAATGGCGGGCTGTCACAACAAAGCCGGACGCTGAACTCACAGACTCCACCGGGTTTCCGTGGTTACCTGCTGATGCTCGGCCAGCGAAAATCAATGCAGCAGGAGAAATATTGTACGTCTGTGCGTGAATGAATGTGCATATTGTTGCCTGCGTTTGTGTGTCCTTGTACTTCTGGGATGTCTGGAGGAAAAAAAAACGTTGCAAAATGTCGAAAGCCCTCCGAAGTCACAACATTCGGTGTGTCCTCATTTATAAGGTCAAGGGATAGAGATAGAATTAGCCTCTGTATTCTTCCCAAAGGCTCCCTGCCTACTCAACCAATACTCCAAGGACTCTATCCCCTTGCTCTACTTACACTGTCTGCACACCTCTTAATACACTACGCCACTTCAGCCTCAGGAACTATGCCCATACCGTACGAGGCTCCGAAAACCACGCACCTCCATCCTCCTCAGGGTGTGTTGCCCCAGTGCACTGCAGGACTCTACAGCTGCAGCCTATACTGCACGCCACGCTGCATGAGAGAATGCTTTATATACTTGTCCTTGACTAGTATTACTTGGCAACCTGTCCTGCAACTTCTGCATTTCATGATTTTTTTTACACAGGATAGTGACAGTCAGTGAAATCAGCAGTGCCCCATATACCATCCTATAAGGTCAACATTTTACAATTCCTCACTTTCTCATTTAGCAAAGCACAACCTTTTTTTTTTGCACTGAAAACACAAAACCTTTAGAGTCCACTACTGCCGCCATTTTTTTTACGACACGAAGACGAAATTAAGCATCTAGAAGAAGAAACGACTAATAAATTGCGAGCCTGCTGAAATGAAAGAGAGTTCAATTTTTCTCACAGGATTAGAAGAATAGTGTCTTTGTCAAATGACAGACATGTTAGATTCACATGGGATTAAAGTCCCTGACAAGTCCTGCAAATCACTGGACAAACCCGGGTAACATCAGTCCCATGTGAATAGGGCTTTACAGTGATGTGTATAGTCTACTGTTTAACGTTGTAACTATTCACTACTGAGTGTATGTAGTTTTTACAATGTCACTATGTGATGTTGTCAAATTTCTGTACACAAATTGGTGAATAAAGGGAGTCTTTCAAGTATAGCAATACAAATGTGTGCGTGTGCACGTGCATGCACTTGCTTGCTCAACATGAATCAATTAGTTCAGAGGGAGGCTGGTTCACTGTCTGTGTTATTAAATTTACTTGAGTGGAAACCACTTCCTGTTCATCAGTACCAAACCAGCAGCTGTTGCTGAATCGTTGCATCAACACAAGCTTTGGAGATGCAGATATTTGGATGTGGGACCCGGTGTTGTATCAAGAGTTGATCTGGTCCAATCCCACGTGAGGCTTGATAGATACAGGCCCTTATTTGGATACTGGCCCTGTGACACTGCACATCTCAAGCCCATGTATATACATACACACACACAGCTTGATTCATCGATTCATCTATCCCCAGACACCCTCCATCTCTCCACCTCTTCTGAAAAGGCGTCAGCTGGCACCAAAGTAATTAGAATCCACACCCAAGCCCTCAGATTCCTTTTAGATGGGCTCAGTCAGGCTTTCATTTTAAGTCTTTAAATCTTTCCAAATGCAGTAATCTGTCGTACGCTTGTCTAAACCGTGAGAGGGAAAGGCTAAGGAGATAAAAAAATAAAAAAAAGTTTATTTGCCCTGCGAATCTCCTACACTTTCCGCTTATGAATTCAATGTCAGGCCACTTATATCAAACCAGATGAGATCTGCTTGCGCCTACCGACTAGACTTGATGCGGGAATCATTATCTGGCGCAGGAGTGTGTCGGTGTGGGGTGACTGATTTCAGTGTAATTGTGTGTGCCGTCATCCTTTTTGGCGGCGCCAGCGTGGGAGTAGTCAGCTGAGATTTTCCATTTGGCTTCCCTTGTTTTGATTTTAAGCGAGTTTCAGTCTTTTACTCGGTGTTGCGATGCAATAAAAAGGGAGAAGGGCAGCTACATTGTTCTCCAATGTATCCGGTGACCTGTCTGACGCCGACGTACACAGGCCCGATTAGAACGGCCCGTTATTGTTTACCGAGCGAGGACGGGTAGGCGAGGGGTCGGGGGGGGTGTGATCAAGAGGACAGAGAGGAGTTGTGAAGGGAGGGAAGAAATAGCTGCACAAAACAGCATTAGCACAGTACAAAAGCTCTTCTGACAAGCTAGACGTTTCTCTGACAAGCTGCTCTGAATCACCTATTGACCTGGTATCAAAGAAAACACTCTTGAATTACCTCAAAAGAAATGGTAACTATTGAGTCCATTAGCTGTATTGCACAGTTTAAATAGAAGAAATAGAGAAAAAATGTCATTGGAAATTGAAAGAAATTGAAAGTCTGCTCCGCGGGAGCCGTGAACTTTCGAAGCAAGGTTAGAGGGACGGGGATACGCCGAGCTCTCTGCCGGCAGACGAGAACAGACAGAAAACAAACAGAAAAACAGATGAAATAAAACTCTGACACAAACTGCTGACTTGTGAGATCCTTGCATTGAGCTCAGAGAGAGAGAGAGAGTCGAGAGTGACGGTGAAATAAACGAGAGAGGTAGAGAGCGACAGAAGGCAGGAGTCAGAGAGAGAGAGAGAGAGAGAGAGAGAGAGAGATCTAAAGAGGGAGGGAGCCAGAAAGAGAGGAACAACGGACCTAAAAAAAAAAAAAAAAAAAGAGAGAGAGAGTTAGTGGGGCAGGCAGCCTCGGGGTCTGCCGGCCTGCTGCAGAGGGATTAATGAAGCGAGGTCAGACCCTAAGCTTGTTCGCAAAAAGAGGCGCACAGCTGTTTCCGCCATCGCCGGCTTTCCGTAGCCCGCGTGCTGCTCGACTACACTACCCAACATGCAACTGGGGGGGGGGGGGGGGGGGGGGGGGTCGCAGGGAGAGACAGTATGATGGATAGATGCGAGGGTAGAGGCAGATGTCAAAAAATGTGTAGGTAGAGAAGTAAAGGAGAGAAAAAAAAAGGGAAAATGAAAAATGGATGCAGGGGAAGAGGAAGGGGGGCGGGGGGAGGGGCGGTGTCTCCCGTGGCCTCCAGGCAAGCTGGCTGTGTGTACGGTACCATGGGCTTTTTCAAGGGACATATTTAGGGCTACCAACTAGGACACAGGTGGCAGCGCCTGTGGAAATAGACCGGGGTGCCAAGGAAGCGGCACAGGGAAGGTGCTTTTGCCTTTTTCTGTAACCTTGACCAAAAAAAAAAAAATCCCCTGTTCAGCATCCCGAGGTCGAGGTGAACTCTCATCCGGAAAAAAAAGACGCACATGCTGTACCGGACAGTCTTCTCGATTCAATAAAAAAAAAAACCCATTCAGGCGGGTATCAATCCTCGCGGTCTGTGTAAGAGACACTGACCGCAGAGGCGATGCTGCAGCGGCGTATCTGTTACAAGGAGAGACGTGCGCCCCCTTGGTTCAGCGGTGCAGTAGGTGACCTGTGACCAGACCGCCGGATTCGGCCGCTCCACTGTGCTATTTAGAATATGGGCCAGTGTCAAATCCGCTCGGCTCGTCCGATGATGTCACAGCACCGTGACTGCGGAGCGTCGGTGGCCGGTTAAAGGAGAATGTGTCATTTTCGGGTTAGAGCCCACATTTACTTCCATTTCTTTCTTCTACGTCCAATTTAAGTTTCCCCCCACCCCAATCATTTTCCAGTGCATGCTGTAATTACACTGTTTCACTTTACTCTCCTGCATCCAGCCCCAACCTCAACCCCCCCCCCCTCCCCTCAACCCCCTTCTCTCAGTCTGCCACACTCATTTTTTTCCTTGTCATTTTCAAAATGCGCTGTGTCCCGGGCTAACAAAGACGACCCAAATAAGAGGACGTTGATGTGACACTTAACGTAACTAAGGCGAGGTGTTTTTGAGGGATTATTTCTCGCACATATGAAAACACTCAACTGGGCTGCAATGACAGGATAAAATAGAGAAACCGGATAGATGTGGGAGTCGTTTCTCATACTGTACGTGAACGGCAGCAAATTGCTTCTTCTGAAGGGAGGAAAATGTGCCCTGGTATCTCCAAATGTGCTGACTGAATGCAAACACTACCAGGAGTCGTATAAAGGAGCCTAGACCACCGGTATTATCCTTTAAAGAACATTTCCAACCTCGGATAATCCTCTATGTGCTGTTTTGGTGTACCCACTTTTCCCCCTCAACCTGCTTCGTCTGCTACTACTTCAGTTAGTAATTTCTTGCATTTCCCAGAATGCCTTTTGACAACCCCTAGAGAACCTGCTGCTTTCAGTGAAGTGAAGGTGGACAAAGCAATAGCGATAGCGTCGTCAGAACAAGTTGAGGAAAAGCAAGGGCCCCTTACTCTACGATGGGTTTCTCCCTGTATGAACACCGATGCAAAATGGTGGCTCTAGAAAGAAGGCCTTGCTCTTTCATACTGACACCAAACCCGGACGTTTACCAGTGATGGTAAACCCTGATGTTTTAGATTAGATCTCCTAGCTGCACTGGAAATATGTCAATGTGATGTTTTTCCTTTAAGTCTTTTTCCCTTAAGTCAAAAAGGAATTATATAAGAATTATGTAACAAAATGTGAAATTTCTGAGAGGAATTTGCTTGCCTGCACAACAGCGTTAGCTAGCACCTATTTTCATCAGGTGCAGAGTCAACCAGATGCGGTCTAAAGCAGTTAGTGGTTATGGGTCTCTGTCGGTTGCAGGTCAACTCCGGTGAAAATGAGGCATATCATGTGAGGGCAGCAGTAGCAGCTTGACAAGAGTAAGCATGGGGGCAAATATGGCGATGGAGCAACTTGGCAGGGTCAAAAAAACCTGCCGGTGTCAAGGTGTAAAGAGCGCCGACCTCAGCCCGTCTGCCTCCTGCTGTCGTTGCTGCAATGTTTACTCAAAGCAGCGCCTGTTCTTGGCGGCAGCCAGGTAGAAATGTCAACACCTGGTACCTGCAGTACCTAGAAGTACTCCCTCTGTAACAACACAACACAGTTGCAGTGACGGCTTACATCATCAAGCTTTCTGACAGGGTCCTCTGCAGCAGGGCCCGTCTGCAGCTCTCTGTCAATGGGGGAATACGAAGCCTGGAATATGAAAAAGTGAAAGGAAATGCTCAAACTATCCCACTATAAGACGGGAATTCTTGTATTGAATGACACTAGGCATTCTTCCCTTTTAGTGTGTGTGTGTGTGTGTGTGTGTGTGAGCCTGAATCTGCCTGCTTGACTGCGCATTTACGTGTTTATGCCCGTGCGCTGTGTTCACCAATAATGGAATTGCTTCATTTCCCAGGCAGCATCATTGTGTTTCATGAACTTTGTCTCTTGTAAATGACAACTCTTTGTGTAAATGACTTCTCTACTGGTAACGCAAGTGCTCGAGGACATTTATTAGATGAATGCAATCCTTGAGTCAATTATTACATCAATGGGGGCCACGGGGAGCCCGCCGTCCTCGTGGGTTTAATGTTCGTTATAAACTCCAACACAATCCCTACTTAGTGTACACGAGGATGATAACATTCAGTTAGAAAAAGATTAGCGATTGATTTTCCCTCATTTTTTTCACAATCATCATCTCATTTTCCACTTTCAAATTATTTTTTAGATTTACCTTGAAGTGCTCTCATCCATAAGTGGATTTCTAACTATGTTCTTTCTTTTTTTCCTGTCCTTGTCTCCCGGATGACGTGAATGATCGACATTGTTAGGTAAGGCAATTTATCTAATCGCACCCGCACATTTTCATACACACGCAAAAATAAAACCCTGAACAGCCCCCAACCCATCGAGCATGCTAAGGGATCGGCGGCAATTCTTTGGCACATGAGTGCATTTCAACGTGATGTACTAGGGGACCTCAATAGTGGCTGCAGCTAAATAGTATGGCATGTGTGACTCAGTGCTGGTGCAGTGGGACATGAGCAATATAAATCACAGCCAGAGAAAATGTATTGTTACAAATTAAAAATACTCCTTTTAACAAATGCATCAAAATGAAGTGCATACTGCTGGAGGGGAGTTATTCATTAATTACTCTAAATAATATTTTCAAAATATTGAAAATGAAATGAAATGAAAATACATTGAAACTGATTTCCAACATCTCACCTATTGTGATTGACAAAAGAGAAAATAATTGAGCTGTCATAAAAAATACAGTCACTGTAGGCTGTATTCCTTCTGCCATGTTTTTACAATTTCCTGTGAGATGGTTCATGATGGAGACAAAATGATGGTTGTAACCTACTATCTTGATGAAGCTTACTATATCTATTCAATAGTCTGTGCTAAGTCAAGTAAGTCAAGCCACTTTTAAATCAACCAAAATTGGGTTGACCAAATGTGGTTCAGTGTATATCCTCTAGTCACTGGATGTACTTTTTAGGATCTCTATGAACATACACACCAAAGTCAACCAAATCTTTCAGAACATTTGGATGCCGAGCCAAGAGTAGCGATGTTCACCCAACGATGGATGCATATAGTGCACGTTACATGTAACTGCTGCAGAGCCTCTGGATGGATGTCCGCGCCATTATGAAACGGTCTGTCCGCTGATTGTTCCCATAGAGCTCTCGACCCTTCTCAGCCTTAAACCTTTAATGTTGACATCAGGGCTCGAACCTCATAATTGCTACTAGAGGCTGTATTGATATGAATGTAGCCTCTAGTAGCAATTATGGGGTTCGAGCCACGTATATGCCTTGCGTTGGAAATACCGCCCATCTGTGAAGACGTAATTACTGAAAGGCATCAGAGCTATGTGCCCTAATAACCTCGGAGCTCCTGACTGAGGTGACAGTAAACGCTGTTGGCGGTGTGAACACGTTGTGTGGAAATGCCAATTAGTTATCAAGACTGTGAGCCTGTATTAACAGTTTACAGTGATGATGACGTCACGGGTAGATTTTTGTAGACTGTCACATGAATCACTGACACGTGGACGAGACGCACTATTTCGATTTTGGGGTTGAAAAATGTCAAATATCTCTGTCCTATCTGACAGAAGGCCATGCAGAGCCCTGCGACACCAATCAGCTCTTAACAAGATCTGTCAAGAGAGCTGCCTGTATAATAGGCTTTATCCTGGATGTCATTACTCTGTCAGCAGTGGTGCAAGGATATGAGCCTTGGTTAGGGGTCATATGGGGACGGTGGTTGTTCCAATGTGTAGGGTCGATACCTAGTCTCCTTGTACATTAGTCCTGGGAGAGGGACAGGGTTTTAAAGCCGTCGAGTTTTCCACACCGGTCTCTCGTGGCGCGTTGGCTAATGCTAGCGTTGCGGTGCCAACCCCCACCGACGTGTCTCTGAGGGGCTTGTTAGCCACGGACCTGCAGTGACCCACACGCCCTTGCCTTTTTCCCCTGTGAGTCTGAAAAAGCTGTTGAAAACTTTCCCCGGACTGCCTTTGCTAGATGGCAGAGCCCCGACGTGAGGCTGCAAGATACTAACGACGTTTAATAAACTACGTTTGTCGCGAAAACACAAGTAAGTACTTAAATGAGTAAATACTGTGTAGACAGACAGGGAGTATTTGTTTTGATAACTAATGTTTTGCGTGTCTCCACCTTAAGGGAGTTAACTAATGAGCTCCCTTGTTAGTTGCCAGAAAACAAACAACATTTTTTTTTTTTTTTACATTTATTTTTGTTTTAAAGGGTAATTCCGGGATTTTTCAACCTGGCCTCTATGTCCACAAAATCGCTTTTCATACCTTTAAGTAGATCCCAAAAGTTTCTGAGTGTCTCGGGTCCATCGGCTCAACCGGCAGTCGCGTAACGGCGGCTCTATGGCGGCAACGTAATTCGTAAAGGTATACTCGGCCGGTCAAAGTACGTCCACTAAATGTGCTTGTTTTTGTCACGGACGGGCTCAGATTGTTATTCGTGTTATTATCCAAATGTCCGATATGTCAATTACGGTTGATACGTGAGTCGGAGAGACGAGTTTTGAGTTTACGTAGAGGAACTGCTGGAACTTGCAGCAGCTGGTTCACCCTCTCGCTTCCATAAACTATCTTCGTATCCTTTTCACCGTCGTTTTCCGAGCTGTTTCTGTAGCGACCCTTTCCATAATGTTGTCAGACATTTGGATAATAACACGAATAACAATCTGAGCCCGTCCGTGACAAAAACAAGCACTTTTAGTGGACGTAGTTTGACCGGCCGAGTATGCCTTTACGGATTACGTTGCCGCCATAGAGCCGCCGTTACGCGACTGCCGGTTGAGCCGATGGACCCGAGAAACTCAGAAACTTTTGGGATCTACTTAAAGGTATGAAAAGCGATTTTGTGGACATAGAGGCCAGGTTGAAAAATCCCGGAATTACCCTTTAATAAATAAATAAATAAATAAATAAATACAACCACACTTGTTTGACTTGATCTATCACGGCTGAGAGCGCCTGCTGAAGCTCAGATGCTGATTGGTGCTAACTGTTGCCCGTCCCAGTCCGCTGCCCCCGCTGAGTTCCCTACAGCCTCCAGAACAAATAGCCCCTCCCATGGCCTCCTCTCCCCCATTAGCCGATCGATAAAGCTCTAAGGCACACCTGAGTGGTTGCGGGTGGAATGCCGCTGCCGCTGAGTGCTTTGGTGGAGTGATGAAGAGGTTTTGTCAGGCTTTATGGAAGCTAACAGCCATCACACAAGCATCTGGAGATGCTGCTTTGTTATGGTCAGCCTCTTAAATACGCTTTTGGAGCCATTATATCTTGAGTGTGCGTGTGTGTCTTTGTGTAGCGTGTTTGTGTTTGTGTGTGTGTGTCTTTGTGTAGTGTGTTTGTGTGTGTGTGTGTGTGTGTGTGTGTGTGTGTGTGACAAAGAGAGACAAGATGGAAAGAGAAAAATAAGAGATGGATCATTTATTGCTTCAGTACAACACAATTGTGTTTTTGTGATATTTTTCACATTGTGATATTTGAAGTGAAATCGTGCAGACCTATGGAACGTATTGACAATGTGAATCGGTATGTATGTAATGTTTTTTTTCTCCCTTGTATTTATTGATTGCTTAACCTGTAGGGATGATGGAATGAGGTGGCTTCTAATGGAAAGAGTGCCAATGTATGGATTGTACAGGCGATGTGATCGGTTTCCTTTCTTTCTTTTTTTTAACTTTTATTTATCCATGGGAAAGATTTGTTGAGCAAGCTTTTTTTTTTCTCATTAAAATGTTTTCACTGAGAGTTAGAGATGTCTTTGCATTTTCCAGGACTGCCTCGTTTCCCCCTATGCACCTGTCACCAATAATACTCTGCTATACCAAAAACACCACGCGACTGTCAAAGGGCTGTTGAGAGCTAGCTGATTACTAGCTGCAGTGCCACCAGTGTAGCAGTGTTAGCGGCTGCCAACTTTCCCACACCAACGAAAGAGGAAATGACTGTGATCCACATCAGCTGATTTCCTGTGGGTAAATTAAAAGATGTCAGATAACTACTTTCATCCGAGTTGTTGGCGCGATTGTACGCATGATCAGATCCAACAACAGAGTTATTGTTCTTTAATAATACACCGGCATCATCCATCCAACACAAGGGTAGATTATAAACCTGAATATCTCATTTATTACGATCTGACAGGTACAGTTGACTCCTACTAGACCAGAAGTACTGCTACACACCTTGAACACTGCGGTGTAGACTCCACTGTAGATCATCTGTGCAGCGTGGGGCTGGTGAGAGAACGAGGGCGACAGAGACTGAGAGGAGCAGTTTATCCTCGTCATATCTCATGTCAGCCATCAGAGGGGTCGTTTTGTATTCACCGTGCTGGATTTTTCAAGTCGATGGGGGAAAAAGTGCTGAGCTCGTGAAAAGTTTTTCGTTTTTTTCTCTTTTGCTTCAGCTGTAACACGCCTCAAAAGCCACCGAAGTTTAAACCTGTCAGCTGGTCGGCCTTGAAATGAAGTTGAGCGAGCGATGCTTAACCGGTTTTGCGGTCCGAGATATTGAATCGGTAGTGGCGGCGTAGGGTGCCTCCGCGCTCCGCCGGCTTAAAGGATGGGGCTTTGGTTTACCTGTTTGATTTCCGTGGTCGTATCCATGCAGCTGTGCTGTCCTCGCTGTGTAGTGGACTGTGTACATTTATAGGTAAATATACCATTACGCCGCGTTACCTCATAACAACTTGCAAGTTTGTATCCTTGGCGAACAGACGATGCGTTAAAGGAAGACTTCACACTGCGTAAACATAAAACCTCACTACCACTGGGTGCATACGCATACGCATACACACACACACACACACACTACTACCCTTGCATGCTTTCCCCTGGCCTTGAACTCTTTTGTCTGTCTTTCCTTTTCATCCGTTTCTTGTCAGTTTTCACACATGTTGTCTTTTAATTGGGAGTGTTTGCAGCTGCTTCCTTCCTGGCAATGCCGGGACACATCTATCTCACCATGCATGTGCCAACACACACACACACACACACACACAGGTATAATAATCCTAGCATGGCCAGGCTCCCTTGCTTGTCTTTAACAGCCTTAATTGGGGAGGAAAATCCAATACATGAGCGCGCGCCAGCGCTGCGTGTATTGACAAAGTAGATCACCGACAGCAAGGATGAATTCACCCAAATCCTCCTCGATCGTTTCTCATTTTGAGCCTGTTTCTTGTTCGAACCGTGGAACGGTGGTAGTTTCATTCCATTTTTTTTCTGTTTCCTGTTGCATTGTGGGAACACAAGCGGAGAGCTGTTACCAAAACTCCGATCGCAGTCGAGAACAGGAGCAGATGTGTCATCCAGAGTTAGCAGGCAGGGCTTCACTGTCTTGCTCAAGGACTTTATATGTGTATGTCATATTACCCTTTGGCTGTTGCAGGGTTCGAACCCGTGGCCTCTCAGTTACAGTATGCTCTTTAACCACACAATTCACACACACTATTACACAATTTGAAATGGTTTGAAATTGAATTTGATCCTCATCGCATTCAGCTGTCAACTTTTAATTCAGTCTAGTTTGGAGTAAAAAAAAATCAACGCTCAATATGTCTTCAAATTCAGCTTCGGGATCAATAAAGTATCACATTAACTGTGTTTGCAACCATCACGCATGCACGCATTTCCATTTCACAACCACTGCTCACGATCTGCACAATTTTGCTCGCAATATGTAGTCTAGCGTCAAATGTTCAAATGTTCTCTCCTCTTTTTTTCTCCTCCTGCCTCTCTCCCTCTCTTTTTCTTCACAGCAGCACTAGCAGCAAATTGTAATTGTCTCCAGCTTTTCTGTTGTGGTCTTTGCTTGCTTGCTTGCTTGCTTGCTGGTTTGCCGTTGTTATCGTGCCTGGATGGTAGTGACTTGTCTTCTCTCAATATTGGCTGTTGGTGGCCACTTCATCACCTAAGACTGCCCAAGAGAAAGGGACAGAGAGCAGACAGAGAAACAGAGTTCACGTATATGTCTTTGTGTATTTTCAAAATAAAAGGAAAGAAAAAGGAGGATGGGCTCAGAAGAGGCTGAATGTGCAGAAAGAGAGATAGAAACAGGGCGAGGGACTGATTCGGAGAGATTTCAATGGAGAGGAGGACGGCACGTGAGAAATAATATACAGTCGGCGGACGAGAGGGAGAGAGAGAGGAAGCAGATATGGGTATTTGTCAGGTATTAGTGAGCGGAGAATGGAGGGAGCGAGTGGAACGGAGAGGAGCCTCAGCTGAAAGCCTCGCATCGGGGAAGGATAGCTGCTGTTACTGCCTGTGATGAGTTCGGGAGGAGAGGGGCTCTGAGCGCTTTTTGTAATAGGGGAGGTGTGTGTGTGTGTGTGTGTGTGTGTGTGTGTGTCTGTGTCTGCTGCTGGGTGGTAGCGTAGGTATTTTTGGTATTACAGTTATCAGGATTCTTTGCACCAGCAGACACACAGAGAAACACACTCATTTTTGTTCCTGCAGCATATTCAGAAGTGCTTCCTTCCTTCCTTCCTTCCTTCCTTCCTTCCTCGATGCCTTTTCTTCTATTCTTTCTCTCCATTTCTTTTCCATCCACTGGCACTTCTGGCAGAAAGCTACAGAGCCTTTCCCATCCTTTCCCACCCACTCCATCATCACATGGAAAGTTCATCCATTTCCCATCACCTCTCCCTCTTAACCCTCCTCCTATTAGATCATTACTCCCTCTGTCCCTCTGTCCCTCCCCTCCTCTCATTTTCCTTTCTTTCTTTTCCTCCCCTCACGTTCCTCTGTCTCTCACACTCATTTCACATATCTGATCTCACGCGCTCCTTTCATCTCTCTCTCTCCCGTCTGTCCACTTCCATTCAGTGGCACATAATGCTTCGGAGCATCTTTTCCCTTCCTCTCCTACTTCCCCTCCTCCTCGTCTTCCCACACTCTTCATCATATTGAAGTGGATGTTGAGGGTGGGATCACTTTATGTGACAGAGGGGCATCCAGAGGAATAATAACTACAGGCTGGGGATTAGATGACAGCCAGTCGTATAAGAGATGACAGTCTCTCATATTGAGGGGTTCATTTCCGAAATGTTTTTTTCATCTATTTTGGAAAAACATAATAATCTGAAGGTTATCGTGCAATATCTACTACAGGATCTAGACTGCAGAATATTGTGCTTTTGTCAGCCAGGGTCTTAGGTTTCCTACTCTCCTCCGCAAAGTACCATCATTTGTGTCATCATTCAATTTTTGTGCCATCAATCACGGATACCTCACGTGGAAGGAAACTTTTCAAAGGAATGGTTTTCATTTTGGTAGAGGAGAAAAGTTGTGATGATGTTTGTTGTTCAATATTTCTACAAAAAAATGGTTTATATCCTTTATATCCTGTTACTATATGTAATAGGGATGGGCGATTTGACTTCAAATCAGTATCACGATTATTTCAAACTTTTACTTCGATTGCGATTAATGAACGATTATTTATTTTATACAGGGTGTTTTATTTTGAAATTTGTTTTATTTTGGAAATTGAGCAGATGCTCTATGCCGTTCCTGTGTCTGACTCCCCCGGTCTGAACGGTCAAAACCGGTCTGAATTGGCGTTCGTTGGACGCAGCGGAGGCACGTGACTGAACACGACCTAGTATTTTTTTTAACGGGACAGTTCGCATTGGTGAAAGTATTAACCGAATTAACCGTCATGAGCAAGATTAAGTCGGTTAGCGATAATCCTCATTGAGTTTTACTTTCATGCCAGCGTGCATTGTGGGTAGGGTAGGCATCACATTTTCAAAGGTGGCTATGTGGAATGAAAGTCTGACAATCAGCGGTTAGCTGTGAGCATAGAGGATTGTGTTGACTGTCAGTCAAATGGTGAGTCAATTTGGAATTTTATTGATGGAGTGAAGGCCCATATCTGTTGTTCTCAGTATTTGTGAGGGGTGCACTGACAGAAAACCTAGAGGGGTTGTGTCGGGACTCAAAATAAATTCCTGACTCAAGTGGCAGCCACTTTTCTCAAAGCAATTTCGCCTGAGTTGATAATACCTTTTTTTTTTTCTGTGCACGGCTGTCAGTGGTATGCACGGGCTCTGACAGTGTGAGGGGACCCCTTGAGGATTCATCATTTCTCATGTAATGACAATAAGCTGAGTTCCGACAGAAATCATTGCATTGTTTTTGCAGAGCAACCCCGCTTCGTCTGACAGTATCGTAGACAAGACGATGATGCTGTTGTCAGTCAGTCTACTTTAGCACCTAAGGGTAACGCAACATAAAGCAAAAACACACCAAGGCACCACGTTCTAACATGGGTGTCTTTTTTCACGTCCATCTTATAAGAAGATTCCTAACCACAATGGAAGACTTCAACATTATTGGTCGAACTATTTGAAATCCCATTAAAGTGCTCATACAGTGTATTTTGAAACACGTGGCCGGTCACATGTCATGTTATGAAATGCTTGTACATGATCATATAATACAGTGTTACACTCAGCAGCACTGAAGGCAGCACAGCATTGTTGTTTTAATGGTGCTTTGCGTGGGGAAATGAAGAAAATCAAACTGCCTCCCAAGGTCCTTTGGAGAATACTATACTTGCACAAATTTACACTGCCTTTAAAGCAATTACGACTTAAAAGCCCACTCATAAAACTCATTTGGATGAGATGGTATTCATTAAATGAGGAGTACAAGATGTTTTTTTCAGTTTTTCCTTGTAGGATTTGAGTGTAATTGCATTGGAGTAATGATTCAAATATCTACACATTCATTCTCTTTGTTTATTATGCAGCCACAGTTGCCCTTTTATTGCTGTTATAACATGTTTGGTTAAACGGTAGCGTAGTGCCACGTCCCAGGATGCATTGTAATAAGACTTGACAACATCCCCGACTGTAATGATTTTGCCGAGTGACACCTGACACTACGGATGAGACGCCGCTTGACAGGCTCACAGTTTGTTCATTGAATTCTTCCCCCGGCGATAACGTCGTAGCATCGACGAGGCGAGTCCATTAGACAGCGATCTCGGCGCTAATCACTTGGGATTACGCGGCATGTCGCCAACGCATCCTCCTCCGATCTCCCCATCGTGCACGCAAACAACATAAACACCAGCTGAACCGAAGCCCAGATAAGATCCTCGGCGGTACGATTCAGGTATTAGTTCAAGCGTGTGAAATGGCCGTGTGGGTGCAGCGTGCCGTCAAAGGCAAACATCAAATTGTTGTGATACAATTTCCAGCGCCATTCAATTTCCTGTTATGAGCTGCCGCACAGCTCTCCGTCCCCCCGGGGCGCCTTGGTCCCCCGGAAAAAAACAAAAAGTGTTTTTAAAGCAAACAGTCGTGCTCAGGACCCAACGCGGTATTGCCTGTTTATTTTGCCGGGCACAGCCTTTGCCGGCAGCTCTCCTCACTTTTCCTCCAGTATTAATTTTAAGGCAATTGTTTGTTTTCTCTCACAGAGTTGAGAAAAAAAAGGGGCCTTTATTCCCCCACTGTGCATACAATGGTGACAACATGTTCACTGCTCTGATGGCTACTGTGAAAATTACATTCACAGGCGAACAAAAGCCCGCTTCTCCGTCTAGTCTCCCAGACGGCGGCTTATTTCCCCCCCCCCGCCCGCCCGCCCGAGTCCTTACACCAACTAATAACATCCCCGACCTATACACTTCCTTTGAGCGGCACAGTACATTTGACAGCCTTTCATTACAATGCGAATTGACAACCAGTCGTCTTGAGAAAAGGGGATGGTTAGCGTGGGCGGCTAAACGCTAAGGACTAGCTGCTCGCAATCACACCCTTGCTCCATTAGTTCCATTTATCCGTGCGATATTTATAGGGCACCTTGCATTCGGGGTCCTGAGGCAGGTGATTTCGGGGGGGGGGGGGGGGGGGAGGAAGGCCTGTCCGGGGCTGCTGGTGATTAATGCCTGAATACGTGAGCTTTATCAGGAGTCCGGCAGCCTCGGGACCAGTGAATGTCAATGCAATTAAAGGTGGGTGGCAGACGTAAGAAAAGAGAGTCGGCGCCTATCTGCAGATTGCAGGCCGAGCCGGGGAACGCGGGCGTCTTGGTGACGGTTCCGCCAGCAATGCTTATTCATCCCTTAATCACCTCCACTTCTCATTAGGGCCTGCTTTTGTTCCAACCGTCGCAGGGTTTTTTTTTTCCCCCGCGCGGTGCCAATAGATAAAATACGGCAGGCTCAGAAGAGAGGAGACCCCCGCTTTGTCCGAGCTTGAGGAACCTTATTAAATGGTGAGAGAGAAAATGAGGACGGAAACCGAAGGGGTGGCGGGAGTCAGTCAACTAAAAGAAGAAGAGAGGACTCGAGGGAGAAAAGGGTGGTGACAGGAACGGGCGAGATAGCAGGAGCGCGCACATGAGAGACCGAGAGGACCGGCCGAGCGTGAAGACTAGTAATTCGTCTGAATCGTCCCTTTAGGATCGGTGGAGCACTCAGCCAGACGACCGTTACTATAAGGGAGTTTATATCATCACCGTAGAGTTCAATCAATCTGTGACTGCTGATCCTGCTAGAATAATCTCCGCCAACCCGAGGACGGTCCCTCCGTGTGTCTGCAGAGAGTTTCACTCAGTCATGCTGCCATTTAATGGCAGGAGGGACTTCCTGAGATGTAAAGTTAACAAGGTCTATCATACCGAACGTGTTGTTATTGCATTCCAATCATCATCAGCGTTCATGGGCTGAGTGCAGAGGAATAAAAGTGCTGGCTCCTTCAACAGCAATAACAACAATATTCCAGCCCTGCCTAAAGCCCTGTGTATGCTCGACGGATTATCCTTTCATCGGCTGCTAAATATCTGCCTCCCCCGCGAGGGAGACCTGTTAAAAACACACAACGAAAGTCTCTTCCTTCCAAACTCGGCGAGAGGTAAAGGAGCTGCCACTGTTTTCAGAGAATAGTTTTATTTCGGGAGCCGCAGACTCTCCCTGACAAGGAGCTCGTGTTTTATCCTCCCGCGTCCTCGTCGAGAAGAGGAACTACAGGGGCGCCTTGTTGACAAGGGCTGAATCTCCAAACTAGAGTACTGCGACGTTATAAAGGTTAGGTGGGAGAGAGAGAGAGTATCACTGTATATGGTGGTTGCCATTTCAAAATGCCATACATGAGGAAGGCCCGGGTTCAAGCGTCTCAATGTATATGAAGGGTTTTATTTAAAAATGTTAATCATTTGGAATCGTTTGGAAAAAAAGTTCCCTTGAAAATCAATAACAGGTGATTGTACCACTTTTTGGAAGCAAGGGTCTAAAGATGATTCATAACTTTAATGATGTTTGACATCCATGCAGCAAGCATTTTGTGAGAGTGTCAGCTTTTGTCAAACTTGTTGTAATTCGGTGTACAGTGTGTGTGTGTGTGTGTGTGTGTGTGTGTATAGAGGCAGTGTTGCCTGGTAGTTGAAAGAGCCCGTCCTTCGACAGGATGGCCGAGGTATCAAGCATCTACTCCGCTGAAGTGCAAGACACTGAATCCCCACCAGGTCCAGATGTTCTCCGTTCTTGCAGTATGCTTGCAAATATCGTCTAATGTCCCGACTACATACACATCTACTACTTCAACTGCTTTGCACACGACATCAGTAATCTGCAGCCTGACGGGATACGTGACATGCTACCTCAAGAGATTGTTCTTAGCAAGCTCGTTGTCAGTGAAAAGACAGTAGTGCGCACAATATGGGGGAGAAAAAGAAACAAAACACAGTCCGTGTCCCCGTTTGGCAGCGATACAGCGATCTGGGAAAATTACATTACGAAGCCACATGGGGTACCAGAGTTGTTTTTGTCGCCGGGCCAAATAATTATTTATTTCATCACAGAAGAATTACCTTTTCCCTCCGCCGTGTGCTCGCCTGGTTAAACCACTCATTATTGATAAAGCGGATTGAGGAAATATGGGTTTGGACGGTGAGGAAAATGGAACCGGGCCATAAAGTGGTGATACATTTTCATCAGCATTTTTGGGAAAATTGTTTCTGCTGCAGTGCTTTTGCTTTGCACATGAAAACTATACATCTTGCAAGTCACAGCCCACGCCTTCACTGCTACTTTATATATAAAGAACAAAACCACAAAACTTTCCACCAGACAAATAGCAAATGCCAAGCAACAATAGGATAAAGGTGATAAAGATGGTGGTATTTAAGTTATCCCCCAAAAGATTTTTTCGGTTTTTGGGGGTTTTTTTGCAGCTAAAAAAGAGAAGCCTAACAAAACGGACTCTTCGGTATTTCAGTTAAACGGTAGTAAAAGAGGGGTGATCTTTCCTCACCACTGTCCACACCTGCAACAGAAAACCCTGCTGTGTTTCTCCACGTCTGCCTGCCTCGTTTGTAGTCTGCATGCACGCTGATACAATGATGCAACTGATGAATTCATACAATGCATCTTCTCCCATTTTCTGCCAAACCGAGAATGACATATCTTCCATTAACTCCCGGTGGCAGATATAGCTGCACTATAGCAGTGAGATAACGGGTGACTATTCCTGCTGCCTTGTGAGAAAATGAGTTAAGAGAATAGGGAGATTATTCTGACATCTCACAGGCTTAATAGATCACCACGTAACATGATTTATACAACGGGCTTAAGAACAGGTGTGGAGAAGGTTTCATCCTTCATTCAAGCGGCAGCACGGCAGGTAGCAGAGCAACAAGGGAGATTAAATATCTGGTTGATTCTATCTATCTATCTTTGCAAAAAAGTCACATGTGGAAACGGAAAACAACACGGGAATGTTCCCACATGTGGTTTTTGCACACATGTGTTTTAGTTTTTCACATGTGAATAAAGCCAATCACATGTCGAAAATGTCGAATTCACGTGTGATTTTATGACAGACTTCATTTTCACATGTGTAAACATTTTTTTCACATGTGAATAGGGATAGTCACATGTGGAAATGTCAAATTCACATGTGACTTTGACACACATTATATTTTCACGTGTTCACATCTATCTATCTATCTATCTATCTATCTATCTATCTATCTATCTTTATCTATCTATCTGTCATCCTCTCATCGCTCCGTAGCCTCTCTTCTACATTAGCGGGCTGGCATACGGACCACTAGATCAATATGAGGCACTTGGGCCTCACCAGACCTAAATATTCAGTGTGCTGAAAAGGGACATTGATTCAGAGGCCTGGACACTGACCCAGAAAACACTACAACTAGCTCCTTGATAACTCCATTTGGAGGAGAGATGTTGTTGTTGTTTTCATAGCTGTGCAAGTGCACATCGCCGGGTCTGTAAGGCTGAAGCAATAATAAAGAGCAGTATCCTGGCCAGCTCTCCCCTCATATAGCTCCTCTAGGCCTCTTCACGCTTTTACCTGTAACGCCTTGATGTACCAGAGCCACAGAGGTTTATACTGCACCCCTGAGCAACATACGGAGGATACAAAGTCATTAAAAAAATGCTGTATCCAGCCCAGGAAGTGATTCTGATTCGTTGTTACACTGACATTTGTAACCAACCTCCAGAATGTCTTTGCAGCAAAATATGTGATGTTAAAGCTGCACTAGGCAAGGGTTTTATATAAAAATACACCCGTCTTGTCAGACCATATCACAAAGTGGGGCAGCAAGAGAGAAGAATGTCCCTCCCACCTGATTTGAGATGCTATAGGTTCCCCCTGTTTGCCCAAATTAGATGGTCACTGGTGGGAAATGCTTAACTTAAGAGCTAAATACAAACCGTGCTCCTACACAGCAGTGAGCAAGTACTCTGTCAAGAGAAAGCTGAACCTGTGAAAATATCTTCTTCACCACTTCCACCCCAACCAGAAATGTAGGTTCAATTAAGTAGATAATTCAAATTTCAAACCGTTACCTCTCGCTGCCACTTGGGGCCGCCACTGTACGAAATTGCTTGTGTAGTTTTAATCCTATTTTAATCCTTTAAATCCTTTTAAACTTTTTTTTTTTTATCACATATAAACAAAATCTCAAGGCACACCTGAGCTCAGTCCACAGCGCTGCTCTCCTCCACGCTGCTCTTTTTTCCTTTCCCTATACCCATGTCCTCTCTCCATCCTCATCAAGTTGGTGCCCCCAAGATGGTTTGCCTCTTTCTTTGCATTCATTCCACCGTATCCTTCCCCTTATCCCCTCCTAGGGTGAATTTCAAACAGCCGGTGAGGGCCTGTAAAGGGCAAGATGCAGGGAAGGATGAAAAAAAAAAATGCACCAGGCTACCGGGCAGCAACTTGAAGGTGGCAGATAAGTATAGTATGCATTATTCAAACCATTGACAAGTGTGTTCCCGGTGCCAGAGGCTGCACTGTGGGCATGTTTGAAAAATTATACACCCACACAGTGTGGGGTGGTGTAATAAGTGTTACATACCAATTTGGAAAAACAACCCTCTCTTACCAATGACCCTAGGTGGGGCAGCCGGCCAGGCTGTCATTGGCAGCCTTATGAAGTCCATCTCAACAAGCATGATGAGTAATCTAACCGTAATGACAGCAGAAACTCTGGACCTCTAGCTCTTCATCCACATATGTGCCCAATTACTGCAAGTAACTCAACCGGTAACAACGCCTTAATAGGCGGGTGGTGGGCTGATGACGGAGGAAAGAGAGGGAGGGGGAGGAGGAGGGCAAGTTGGACAGTGAAGTGGAGGCGAGGTAGTGTGGTGGAATGTGAATTTTGCGGTGAATAGATGAGTTTCAAAATATATACTTTATACTTGGAAGTTCATCATTCAATATCAGAAGACTACCCTTCAAAAAGAGACACTTTTTAAAACGTGCTATCGTCTCACTGTCACTTTCCAACGGTGAATATCTTATTTTTCATCTCTCTGGGTTGGAAAAGGGACAGCGGCAGAAGCGGACTGGAGATGCTGCAGTGACAAAGTCCTTTTTAGCAAAGCTCTTTTAATGCGAATTGACCGGGAACGATGCGCTCAATATGCATCCACTATGTTGCCACTGGTGGGGAACCAAACGCATATTAGAACCCACTGAACCTCACCAGGAATCAAATCACATCCTGGTCATAAAAATGCAAATGTTTGTGTTGAAGCAGTCGCTCTGAAGAGTGTGTGTGTGTGTGTGTGTGTGTGTGTGTGTGTGTGTGTGCGTGTGTGTGTGTGTGTGTGTGTGTGTGTGTGTGTGTGCGTGCGCGCTCACTCACACTATGGCAGTGTGTTCATACGGTCCCCAGAGACAGTGGCTGTGTTGATGAATGGTAAGCTACTGTGGATTTAGTACACTGTGTGGAGGGAGGAGTTCATTATGTGTGTGTTGCAAGGGATGGTGCGGAGTTGATCGCTGTAGTGTGCTTGCATTAATCATTCCCTTTCTAAGCACCTCAGGCACGGCGCTGTCTGCACACCAGCACAGATGACGGCATGCACCCCCTCTCCATGTGTAATCTCATCGGTCTTAATTTTATACTCTTGCAATCAGTTTCTGTGTCGCTTGTGTATTTTTTAAAATATATTGAAACGTTCCTCAAAAATGGATCGACGCTCTCACGTCTGCTATTACATTTCAGTGAGCTCCGTCACCGAAATGAAACTAACGCCCCCAATGTTTACCTGCGCGCCGTATATGGAGCCAGCTGTGAAAGTTTGCTGTGATTGATGGATAATTCAATGTTTGTGGAGCCAATAAACCTTTGAAATGAATGCAATGATTTTTAATGATGGATGGGCGACACTAAAGTCATCTAAAAACTTGAAGTGAAAATACTTTCTGCAGTGCTGCTTATATTTAGGTCTACTGTGGCTTCTAGAAAGACACCATCCACAGCCGACTAAGACACAAAAAACGCAGCTTCTTTTTTATGACCGCATGATTAAGATGACTAATCTGAGTGAGACACAAATTAAACAGACATATTGTGTAGTGGCAGAAAGTACATTTCTTTCTTTTTGACTGAGCTACTGTGCCAGTTACAATCATGTCCCGTGATATTTTGGTAAATGAAGCCCCGTTGTCATTTGCTTCCTCCCTCAGATCCCTCTCTCCGCCCGAGGCAGAAGCCACCAGCCACTGATCTTTGCTACAAGAGTGAAATCAGCAGCCTCATGGACTTCAACTCTCCCGACGCCTCCCTGGACAAAGGTAAAAGACCTCCTCTATTCCCTGTTGAATCAGGACTGTAACCTTCTCTCCTGCAGTGCCACCATGGAGGAAGGAGGAGCATTATTAAGAGTGTGATGCGTGCCTTGCTCAAGGGTACGCCAGGATTTCATACCAGCAACTCTCCAGTCATCAATTCCTCTTCCAACCCAACATTTGTTTCGTTCCTCTCAGCTGCTGTTGAACATCTGTTACCCATGTTATCCTTGCTAACGAGGTCTGTTCCAGCTCCCAGTTCAGGTTGCCCGCGGCTGCTGATGAACCCGGCTCGCCCTGCGCTTGAACGCATCGCAGAAAAGTCTTGCAACCGATCACACCAAAACAAAGGCTGCTTCTTAATTTAGTTCGAGCGCGCGGGTATAATTTATCACTACCTCTTCGTTCCCACCTGCAGCGCGCAGAGTTCAGGCGGGTGTCGTCGCAGTTAACAGGAAACGTTTCTGCTAAATCATGTTCAGCAGGGTTCATGTTGCAGCCAGATCTCAGCATGTCTGACCACCCTCAACCCTGACAGTGATTTCACCTGGGGTGCAGCGACTGATCTAATAACTGCCGGCTAATGCAGTAACTTGTCAAAATAAAACGTCCTTCTAAATGGGTTTGGAAATGTAATTAAAGCTGTTAATTTAATACGTTGATGATAAATGTAATAATATCACATTATGATATTAACCGTCAATGATTACTTTACAGTCTTCTGTCTCTTACGAGTTATTACATAAAGTCGATGCTGTTATTACACCGTCAGCTGAAAATGTGACACTCCTTATGAAGTGATAATCGCCATTTATTTCATTAACAGGTTTTATTGCGTTTTCAGCCCATTTAGAGGAACATTTTATTCCATTTTGACGAGTATCCGGCAGTTATCACAGAGTGTTGCC
Organism: Hoplostethus mediterraneus; assembly: GCA_034670385.1. NCBI lineage: Eukaryota > Metazoa > Chordata > Actinopteri > Trachichthyiformes > Trachichthyidae > Hoplostethus > Hoplostethus mediterraneus. Next base: position 16,564,753 of record JAXDDW010000001.1, on the reverse strand, counting down.
AGTAGTTAAACCAGTCAGTGCACTGCATGCGTACCAGCTGTTGTCATGGAAATAAGTCCACTTCATATGTTATATAACAAATCACATACAGTTAGATGTGTTTTCAGCCTGCTTAGTTTTCTAGCTAGTACAGTGTAGCGTGCAGCTAGTAGTAGCATCATCACAGGTAACACTATCACGCTCCATAGCCAGTCCCACCAACTGAAACCACCCCAGAGAGCAGCCGCCGCCTCGCCATTTCAAACGCCTTCCCGTTATTCTCAGCCTCCTCCTCCTCCTCCGACAGGGTGGCCAGACACGCTTCTGTCAGTCTGATCAACTCGCCAGACCCACAGAGCTCCGGCGGTCCGTCTGCAGTCTGTTTCCCACGTTCCCAGCCGAGACACGGGAGTCTTGTGCGACGGATCAAAGGGGCTAACGATGGCACCGATACAAAAAACGCCGCTCCTGGCTGGCGTAACCGGGGTAAGCTGCCAGCTCCGGTATGGATCTGCAGCATCACCCAGGCAGTCCCCCCGAGGGCCTTTTCCTCATTAGAGCGTCCCGCTCAGGGGTCCATTTGGCTGCCAGTTCTCCCTTCTCTCCTATTAGTGGCTGTCGATGTCATGATGTCGCCTTGAGAGAGCTCACAAGTACATTCGGTTGTCAGAAAAGCTGGGAGCAATGTTGCTGCGGTCAATATGGCGTGTTAGAGTCTGTAGCTGTGTCTGTAATAGGGCTGCACACGGAGCTGATCGGGGGTCAGCGTTCCAGTGTAGCTGTCTGTGTCCGATGGATGAAACTAGAGTGTGTGTTGAAAGAATTAGGCATTTCGAGACAGCAGATGCTCCACATATTTCATCAGGTTTGCTTACATACGGACAAATCTGCACACCTATTCTTAAATGCACTTTTTCTACAGCGTGAACCAGTTGGTGCATTCGTTCTATAGTGTTGCCTTGGTGCTGTAAATGTGCAGACTCAGGAAACACACACACACACACACACACACACACACACACACACCAAGCCCTGCAGTGGCCAAGGCCACGTATATCACTACGAGTTTCATCAGAATGAGAACAGGGAATGGAGTGCTGTGGTATCAGCAAATTCATCTCAGGTCTGCAATGAGAGAGACACACAGACAGAGGGGGAGAGAGAGAGAGAGAGAGAGAAACAGGAGGTAGAGAGAGAGAGAGAGAGAGAGAGGGGGAAAATGAATGTAAGCTATGAGCACCGTATCATTATGGAGACAGGTGCTGCTTCTGCACATTAACTGGCAGTGATGTCACTGGCTGGGTGAAGCTACTGAATGCGTTGCATGTGTTTTGCTTCCAGTCAGGGAAATGCAAGAAGTCAAAGAGGACATACAGAGGAAAAAAAGGTTGAGAGAGAGGAGGAGAGGGAGAGGGAGAGAGCAGGGGGAAAGAAAGGTCAAGAGCCCAGCGAGGAGGAAAGCAAGGTGAAAGGTCGCCCAAAGCGTCAGCGTCTGCTTAGCACATATTCTGATTTAGAGAGAGAGAACTAGATGCAGAGAAAGGGGGAGGGAGGGAGGGGGAGAGAGAGAGAAAGTGTGTGTGTGTGTGTGTGTGTGTGTGGAGGGGAGGGGGGTGTCTCTGCTGAGCTTTTGCATTTTTCTCATGCGGTAACAAGTTTGAAAACATCTGCCCTCTCTGCAGCCCTCCTACAGCCACTGAGAGAGAGAGAGTGGCATTTTAATTGCCTTGCAGCAACAATAATATATGTCTCTCTCTGCCGGAATGTAGAGAAATACCTCCTCAGACATGCCCGGCCGGAGCGGCTACGGCTGCACGCTTTAATGTGCCTCGTATTATTTGATTACAGGAACAAATCAAGTGGCCGCGGAAAAAAAACGATAGCGTCATCTTAAAAAAAAAAAAAAAAGGAAGTGTTCATGTTGTGGTTGACATTCTGCAAAGCATGGACGCAATCCGGCCGCAACGTTCATATGATCATATTTTGTGTGTGTGTGTGTGTGTGTGTGTGTGTCTGTTAGCCCTTTCCAGTTAAGGCTCTTTTAGATTAGAGGTTGAAATTGGCCTGGGAACAGATCGGGGGGCCTGATTAACCGCATTACTTATCTTTGCCATTAGGGAGAAGAATAACATTTGAGGCGAGATCAGCGGTGAGTATCTATCTGCACATTGTAACGGCTTCATTAGAGGAGCTCGCATGAAAGCGGGAACTCACAGGGCATCATTTTAATGGGTCTGAGTTAAACCCGTCCTGCTAGGGAAGACATTATGTGAGCTGTCATCAAAGGAAATATTAGCTGACCTCAATCAGTGTCTGAGAATGTGTGTGTGTCGGTGTGTGTGTGTGTGTGTGTGTTGACTGCTTGGTCCATGCAAGAAGAAAATCCCAGCGACACAAGCTTCCCTATTCCGCTAAATTTGCTAAGATTTGATAAAGTTTGACTCTGCCAAATCCAAGGTTGTGGTTAAGGTTGTGGTTAAGATGCAACGTTCTGTTGCAGGTATGGTTGCTAGGCAGTGCACGTTGCTAGGCTGGTATCAATGCATCCAAAATTGTCTGAAAATTCTCCTTGGTGCATGTAGCGTTTTGTTGGGTGGGTAAAAAGGACCAAATACAGCGAACTTGCATTCAGTGACACTCTCATTGCTCAGCAAGCTTTCAACCCGCTGGTAATCGGATCCCAGAATCCCACCGAATGTATTTTTTTTCAAATGACTGGTATTAAATCCAAGGGCTGTTACTAACTGAAAAGGTGGGGATAGTGCACCGCTCCTCCATGTATTCATACTACTAATTGAAGTGAGAGCTGTTCAAATAGCTCAACCTTGGTGCAGCGTAATGCTCCAATCAGCTCACTGTCCACAAACAAATTGAGGGAATCGTCTTGTTGCTCAGTACGCCATCTCTTTTATCTAGATTGTAAATAGACATGAATGAGACGTGACTTGGCCCGGAGTTTTTATTTATTTATGTGCAGAGACTTGGATGCTATTTCAAAAATGCACACTTTACACCCCATTAAGATGGCTACACGGCTACACCTAGCTGCGGCGCTATAAGGTGATACAAGCGGTGTGAACTCTACTTCTGAATTAGCGTGCAGACCTGGCCTTAAGACAAGGCGTGCACCTAACTGGTGCAGCTGGCCGCTGGTAGTAATACCTTCTCCCTGCCCTTCAAAGGGCTGTTAAAAAGGCCCACAGGCAGCTAATTTGTGCTGGCGTCTGGCAGCAGCGGATTGGCAGTGGAGGTGATGGTGGTTGCTGGAGAGGGATGGTGGGTGTTGGGGGCTTGGCAGGTCTGGAGCAGAGCTGAGTGGCAGCTGGTGGCTGGTGGTTCCCTTCCACTGATTACTGAGCATGAAGGTTGGGAGAATGGAGGACAGCGGGGTAAGAGAGTGACATTGTTGATGAAAGAGAAGAAGAGAGAAGGAGCCGGCCCTGCTTGGATAAAAGAGAAAGCGGAAAGGTGAAAATATAATGGGGTAGCTGATGGGGGAAAAAAGGATGGACAGTTAAGGTGAAGTGAGAGAGTGATAAAGAGACTGAGAAAGAACAGACAGTCAGAGGGTATGTGGACAAAGACTAGATGAAGTACAGCGAGACAGGTACTCCTCATAGACTCAGTAGATCGACAATATAAGGTGCGAGACCTTTTAGACTCGTTTCAAAGAAGAAAATCTCTGGACCTGAATATTTCTCGTAAAACCCCTGCAGTTGACCCCGGGTGACCCATGGAAGTGAACTATTTGCTGACGTGTCATTGCCTATAGAATGAAACAACACGGGTCAGCAGACTCTGCAGTTGTATTTGTCGTATTCAGTGACATATGAACATACAGTCAGAATGAGCTGCCGTGTAAGTAAATGTCGCAGTAGTTTGTAGGTTTTGAAACACCTTGCTAACACTGATTGAAGTATTGTATTTTGTGCCCGAGGAGTGCAGGCGTTTTATAATGACTCAAGCCACTATGAGTATTTAACCTCGGCAGTGCTTTCCATTTGTTCTGTGGCGTAAGTACCAATTTCTGTACTGACCATTCATTTCTATTACGTTGTTGTTTTTCTTCTTTTTTCTACAAGTTATCATTACATTACATTACAGTCATTTAGCAGACGCTTTTATCCAAAGCGACTTACAATAAGTGCATTCAACATAGGTAGGCAAGAGAACTACTAGTCACCAGAAATAGTAAGACCATTTCCTTCCGAGACAAGCATCTAAGAGCAGAACCAGTGCTAAGGTAAAAGTCAGCTAACTACTTTTTAATTGAACAAATAAGTGAAGACAAATAAGTGGTAAGAGGAAGGGCCAGGGTAGTGTTTCTTGAAGAGGTGGGTTTTCTGTGGGATGAGACCTAGCCACCAGGAGGTTATGAGGAGTGGGTTGCTATTAACAGGTTCATTGTGTGCGTTGACAAAAGCCCCCGTGATTTGCCAGCACTGACGACAGGTAAACATTAAATAGATGGACGGCACGTTGCTCGCAAGCCACAGAGCTGAGCTGCAGTGATAAACAGTAGACTGTCTGCACCCGTGCACGCACACACACACGTGCACTGTTTAATTCATTCTCAATCGTTCTCTCATTGTCTCTCCCCTACTCCCATCTCTTTCCCACATAGACAGTGAAAGGTTGACATCTTCTTGGCAGTGTTCGGTAGTACTGCTGCCCTGTGAGGTGTTGTGTAAACAGACTTTGCAGAGAGACAGATCGGCTGCTTCCATTGATTTTCATTTAAGGGCTAGTGCTCTCAGCTCATCACCTCTAGGCTTCCCAGAGCTTAACGACCCATGTGTGTGTATGTGTGTGTGTGTGTGTGTGTGTGTGTGTGTGTGTGTGCTGCGTGCATGCGCTTGATGCGGGTTGCTTGCATCTCTTGAGTTGAAGCGCATACAGTCTGTGATGCGGGAAGTGCAACGTGCACGCCGACAGTTTCACTCTAACCTCTTTTCCATATCACCCTTTATGTACATCATCATCCATACGGAGCCATGCGTGTCGCAAGAAAGCATGCTGCTTATTGTTCCCCGCTCCCCGCAGTGTGATTCGACGCTGTCTTAACGCAGTGTAAATAGAGAGCGCGTGCCAAGTACATTCTTTTAATTAGGAAACCCAACAGACCTGCTGATTAGCACTTTATCTTCATAAGTGTCTGGGCCCGAGCCGCAGCTGGAACACCTCCTAGTTACCGCATACGCTAGCTAGCATGCCCCAACAGGTCTGCAGCAACAGTAATTAATATCTCGTGGCCCGCCGTCTACTGAACAAGCAAAGATGATTCTGTTAATGTGGTCCACACTAGCTCCTCGCAGGCTAGCTTGTTAAAAGATGCTAACACATTCTCAAAGCTACTTGCAGGCCCACAGACATAGTTGATAAACGATGCTAACACATTCGCAAAGCTTTTTGCAGGCCCACAGACATAGTTGATAAACAATGCTAACACATTCTCAAAGCTTTTTGCAGGCCCACAGACATAGTTGCTAAAAGATGCTAACACATTCTCAAAGCTTTTTGCAGGGCCACAGACATAGTTGATAAATGATGCTAACACATTCTCAAAGCTTTTTGCAGGGCCACAGACATAGTTGATAAACAATGCTAACACATTCTCAAAGCTTTTTGCAGGGCCACAGACATAGTTGCTAAAAGATGCTAACACATTCTCAAAGCTTTTTGCAGGGCCACAGACATAGTTGCTAAAAGATGCTAACACATTCTCAAAGCTTTTTGCAGGGCCACAGACATTCAAACACAGAAGATGGGTAGGTTCAGAGTGGCAATAACTTAACTTCCCAGCATGACCCCATTTTGGACGCTAAAAACCCCTTTATCATAAAGTTAGCCCCTCCTTGCAGGTAGTCGGGCATTTAGGGCACTGCCCCGCCATCATTTCTCAAGCACTCCGCCAACCGATTTTAGCAGTGCAATTCTTTAAATAACTTTACAACACGGTTTCACATGATAAATGACACTATTAAGGTTTTTTTCTCTGATTCCTTTTTCTGAGTTTCTCTTCTCCAGAATGGGGTGAAAATTGCAGAGTCATCTCTCATCCTCGGCTTTGTCATCGCCAGCCGTTGAGAAATGGCTACTAGGCAGAGGCACATACTGTCATTTATAGCTCATATAAATTACCTGCCTCTCCAACTTACATAAAAAGACATTCACTCGCATTTCATGGACTGGACTCTTAAGGGAGTTAGAGGAACGTAAGAAGGGAAGATCAGTGTATGAAATGATTTCCAATTGTCCATTACAAAAGAGCCTTCTTACAGTAGCCCCCCGTCCTCCATAACTGCTAAGCCCCCTTTAGGTGTTATCATGAAGTGGAATCAACAGACATACACATATGCACAGTCATACACACATACACACACACACACAGCACAAAGCCCTGTGCTCGCTCTCATCTCGCCCTGGCTCTACAAGAATGCTGCTATTATGTTGTGCCTCTATTTCCTGCTTTAATCAGCGCTGTATCAGTTGAGCTCAGAGGAGGGGGGCCGCTGAGACGGAGCCCCGCTCGGGCCACAAACCTCCCTTTTGAGCAGGCAGTATTCAATTTCCTCACTTTGTCCATTATGCACGGACACAATAGACAACAAGAGCTTATTTTCTTTGGGCCGGCTTTATTGTTTAGAAGAGAGAGGGCTGGTGCATTGAAGGATTCTCAGATGGCACACTGTGCAGAAAAGAGGCCGGATGAAATATGTCTGGCAGTGTGCAGATGTTGTACAATGACAACAATGGCGACCGTGATGAGAACGCGTTCACTTACGAGTTGATTTCGCGACAGTCACCGATATATTCACACGTGGACATTTGACAGGGACATCGGCAAGACACGAAAGAGTAGTGAAACCGAAATTTCGGTAGCTTTGTGAGTTCGTAACACAACACTCGACTACATAGCGCTAAAACTATTGTACACAAAACTGAAGGACGCCAAGGATGTCCTGATTGGTGGGAAAACAAACGCTACACTGTGTTAACGTTTAATCATTACAAGGATGAAAGAAGAATACGGCGTGAAAGCAGCCAGCTTTGATCAAAACATCGAACTTTCTATTGTGAGTTGTGTGTTGTGTGTGTGTGTGTGTGTACTTTGATGGTTACTAGCATTATGTTTCTAGTCTGTCTTTTTGGCTGTGTCCTTGCAGCCAGATGAACAAATCTTTATCAGTGGATGGGCTCGTCATGGGTAGCTTTGTTTAAAAAATCAAACCAAACTTCTTCTGTCTGATTGCATCATCGATTTCTCCCTCGCTGAGATTGCGCTTTCGATAGTTTGCCGCCGCGAGGGCGGGCGGGCGGACACAAACAAAGCCAACGCAGATGGTTCGGACACTTGACTTGCACACGTGTCTGCGCTAACTGTGAGAGCCGGCGATTGATATTGATTCAGTTATTTAGATCCTCGGGAAAACATGGATCCTGCCCATCTGTCTGCTCGCTCGCTTTTCGTGCCAATCGGAGAAATTACAAAGACTTGATTCAACTAAAAGGGAGGGGAAAAAATGGACAAGCGTCTGTTTAAAAAAAGAAAGTTATTCTTTACAAGAAAAAGTAAACATCTCTGGTTTATTACATTTTTTAAAAAGACTTATATAATAATCCACTGAATGATTGGACAATATCCTGTGTGTATCCGACAGCTGAAGCTCTAAATCCTCTGATATTGGCTGGCTAAGGCGCCTTTCTACTCCCTAAAAATCAGATGGATGGAAAGCTATCTGTGTCAAAAAGAGGTTAACCTCAACGTGATTTTACTGAACTGCAAAAGGTAAATGCAGACAAAAAAAACCAAGAGAAAACATCACAAATTTCTGACCGGATTCCATTTCCAAGTATTTCCCACCGCACTCGGATCATCATGACGGTGTTTCCAGGTTCTCACAAGCGCCGTAGGTGTTATTGGCATCGGGTTACGAAGACCCTCAGGCGAGTCAGCAGCTGGCCGACCTGTTGCTGTGCAAAGTGAGACGACACACACACACACACACACACACACACACACACACACTGACGCTCTCACCTGCCTGCGAGTCTGCGCTGTCACAGGGCTCCTCCCCCTAATGGAGGCATGTGTGTGTGTGTGTGTGTGCGCGTGTGTGCGCATGTGTGTGTTTGAGTAATGTGGGAAAACGTAGTGACAGCCAACCCCAGTCAGCTCCTCCTCCCTCCCTACCTAGTAAACCATTGGAGTTGAGGGGGAGGGGAAGAGCGTACTGTATTGTCAAACCTGTGGGAGTCGCCTTGAACAGGTAAACTGAGACAGAAAGAGAGAGAGAGAGAGAGAGAGAGAGCTGCAACCCGTGGATATATTTCCTGGATTCAAATGAGCCTGACTTCAGTTGGGAAAAACTAAAACTGGCCGGTATTTGAGCGAGGGCCGCTTGAGTTCCCGTCGTTCCCTGCCGCGAACGGTCCCCCGGCACACACACCTGACAGATCCTGGAATCCTCTGGAAAACTCCCCTCGGAGGAGGAGATGAAGTCAGGCAGGGAGGAGGGAAAACCTGGTGAGTGATCAGTGGAAAAAAGACAAGTGCAGCCGCCACTCCGCGCTCCACGCCAGAGCGACCGGAGCACGGAGCGAGTTTCACTTCTGCACTTGCAACCGTTTGTTTTTCTTGAAGTGAAAAAAGGCTAAGGCGGCTTGTTTGGACCGAGGTCTGAGGTTTTGAGTCCAACTGCTGGGAGGGGGCAGGGGGGAGATTTGAATCGCTATTTAGCGTGTGGGCAGGTGTCATGTCGGATAGTGAGTCACCCAGTCAGTCACCCTGTTGTGGTGGCGAGTTGCTGGGAGACTTCAACCCGGCACTGACCTCATATTGTTTGTTACAACGAACATGGGAGTGGAGTGGCTGGGCAGAGGCGATGAATGAGCAGGTGGAGGTTTGTGTGGTTTTTTTGACAAATGGCACTCGATGCAGTTGTGGGGGATCAAACCTGTGACCTTTTGGCTACAAAGCAGTCCCTCTAACTGTTACTTTACCCTACCTTATTTATTAAAAGTGCTGGTGTCAATTCTACTCTTTAGTTTTGCTGATAAATACTTTCAGAGAACCAGGAAGACGAGGCAGTTTCGATCTGTTTGTGGTTAGGGCGGTGGATTGCGACTGGTCAGTGAACACGTCACAGCGTGGTTCATAGAGATTTGAACAGTGACGCGTTCAAACAACAGTGTCTTTATGGTTTCGACTGTCTGAGTCAGAAAGAAGGTCTTGTGTTGCTACACTGGTTTGGAGTCGTTGGCTTTTCTGTTTCAGCCTGAATCCATGTTTTACATTCAAACAAAAATTGTCGCTGCCTCAGCAGAGATGGTTTCAAAAACATGGAATTACACCATGAGAGGGTTTTTTTTTTTTTTTGCTGTTACTCTTGTTTTCTTGGAAACACTCATATTTCACCTACATGCTGGTGGTGCACCTGTCCTTCAACCTTGGACTACAAACAACACTAACGGGAGAGGCCAAAGGTCACATGGGTGTCAGACGAGACCCGCTTTGACTGAGTAGTGTTGACTTTAGTACTCAACCACTGAAACAGCACTTTTTAATGTCAGATATGAACCTCTGCCCTGAAGGTGTTTTTAGTTTAGTTTATGTTGCATGTTAGGTGAGTAAAGTTTGGAGGCTTTTTTTTTTTGCCATGTTAGCAACCCAAACTGATCAAACTGAGTTATAGATGTCTTTCAAGCAGGTCATGTAAATCTCTCCAGCTTAGCCCCGAGGTGTGGCGGTGGCACAGTTAGCGCTGTCACAGCAAATACCTCCAGGGTACGGACGCCGTCTCAGCCCTAACGCCTTGCTATCCCAGGTGTGGCTATGTATTTGCAAGTGGGCTCAGTTACTCACCTTCGCCGCTCGCATTTCCTTGATAGCGTCTCCCGTTGCCTCTTGGGAAATTTGCGGTCTGCAAAAAAACTGGAGTGCACAACACCGGTCATGTAGGTATTCGCTGCCTGTCTCCACCTCAAAGTGGCGGCGGAGTGTAATCCTACATGCCGTGTATGGTTTTGATCTGCGGTGCAATAAATTCTCACCTTCACCCCAAAACACTCACAATGTTACGTTTTTTTTACATCTTGTGCCTGTCAATCACAGAGAAAGCAGCGTCGTGAGATATGAGTGGTATGATGTCATAGCGGTCTTAACCCTGTGGTAAGTTGTGTCATTAACACCACCCTGACTATGAGGCAGGAGCCGGGCGGGGAGGGACGCGGTGTCTGTTTCCACTGGTCAGCCTATTACTGTCTGACCTGACCCCTCACTGAGGATTAGGGTGGGGCTGAGTGTGTGTGTGTGTGTGTGTGTGTGTGTGTGTGTCTCAGTCAGCGTGTGACAGTACAATTAGAAGAGCGGCTGAGCCTGGTTCTAGGTGCCTTCTGTCACCGACGGTGCTACGTGACTGCAGCGAGTGTGTGACTTGTAAAAGTGTAATCAGCTGCCTGTCTGTACAATCAAGTCAAGGGTAACGGGTACCAAAGTAACAATGATGAGTTACAGAGCAACATGGAGCAATTTTGTATTTCGGTGATAATGGACTAATTTGAGCCCTCGCTGTGTCGTAGCGATCCTGATATTTTCTAATCATTGCAATGATCACTGAACGAAAACCCCTATGAACAACATATTGTGTCAGTCTCACTGTTAGCACGTCTGTCGCTAACAGTAGGGAGAGTTTTTGTCACACAGATGACAAAACACTCCCTATATTATTGTATTCCTCCTTGCAGTTGTAGCTCAAACTCTGACTGATAGACTTTTCAGTCTTCAGTCAGGTTTTGTTTACCCGGGCTGTCAGCAGAGGACCTGTTCGTTTTGAAAGCCGGCTCTGTCGGAAACAAATGTGTCTCTATAACCATTAACTACATTTTTCATCCCCACTGCCTCTCTCCCACACGGTCTACCTCAATTGGCTACCGAGATTGTTTTGCCCCCCTCTCTACTGTAATTTGCTGCTAAATCATCATTTTCTGTCTTGACTTGACTTTCCAAAGTGCCAATAATTTTATTTTTCTGCCAAAAAAAAAAAAGTATTACCCCAGGGTAGTTCATTATTTGGCTTACTGGTATGATTGTTGGCAGCATGACATGTTTGTTGGTTGAGATTGGTGTGTGTGTGTGTTTGTGTGTGTTTGCGTGTGTGTGTGTGTGTGTGTGAGAGAGAGAGAGAGAGAGAGAATGTAACCGTTGGAGTTGAGGGGGAGGGGTACTGCACTGTCAAACTCGTGGGAATCACCTTGGCCAGGTACACACACACTGAGAGAGAGAGAGAGAGAGGTGTGCCTGGGTTAAAGTATGTCTCTGTGTGTGGACTCAAGCAGGGCTTGATGAAATATCCATGGTGACACGGTGTCTGGTCTCACATTTGGCCCAGCCTATAAATAACAGCACAGTTAGCCTTTGGCACCAAAGGTCACGTCTCGCACATTAACACACACAGACACACACACACACACACACACACACACACACACACACACACTCATTTATGCAGGCACAAAAACAATCGCACATTTTGCACATGCTCTCTCGCACACACACACACACGTCTTAGCGAATCTGTTCAGCCAGCTAATAGGATGGATAGGTTGAATCTGAACAGAAGAGAAGGTCCGTCAGGCCTGAGGAGAAGTGGGGCCGGCATAAGGTCGCAGTCCTACAACATGCATGGACGTCTCTTTCAAACTTCCCCCAGAGAAACAAACAGACCTTGTTTATTGTTCCTATTGCATCAGCTGTAGCTCTGTTTTCCACTTGACTCCCACTCACAAGCAACAGGATTATTCCCTGAAGATTACTTTATTTTATTTATTGGCAATACGCTTAACTGCAAATCCAAGAGAAAATGAGGGTAAACATAACAGGCTGGTGTTAATAAGGATAAAAATAGAAAACAGAGCAAAACACAGTGACACTATAATAAGCTAAATGTTAATAGGTTGTCTCACATCATAACAGAAAGTGAATGTTGAGTGAATCATCAAGTTCTAATACCAGTGCAGCTCATCCATCATAGCCACAGCAGCAATTATCGCCTGGCCCGATGCAACCAACCCGTTAACATTCTCATCATGTGCGGTGTAGGCTGTCCATGAACAGGTACCTCAGTGAAGCGCCAATTCATTCGTGTGCCAAACTGGGTCCAGCATTGTAAATATCCAGACCAGCACAAGTACAAGCAATTAGTTATCCCACCAAATTGAGCAAATAGTGCACATTTCTAAATGTACAAGTTCCCAGAAACGGCTCAGTTTGTGTCTATAGCAGCATCTATTTGCCGGTGGAAAATATGGATGATGATAAATAACAGGCAGCTAATGAAGAGATCACGGAGGAGGAGGGTTGCCAGCGTGCACCTCCATTTCCACTTAAGTGTTTTGGCTTGTTTGCATCCCTGACTCCTCCATATGCTCTGTATTTTAATGGCTCCATCTATCCATCCATCCATGCGTTTATCTTTTTTAATTTATTTTTTCCATCCACCCATCCATCCCTCATGACCCGAGCAGCACCTCCATGGAAAATTCTGCTGCTAAATCTCCGCGACGAGGACACTCGTATCTGTTCATCTGCCGCCTCGGAGGGACTGTAATCCCGCCGTTTGTGATTTTGCACACGTCACAAACGGGAGACGGACTGTGAAAACGAACACATTGTTTTGACGGATTACTGCCGGTTGCTAAATTGAGGCTGTGGGAGAATAAGGAAGTGAGCTGGTTATGTAACTCCCAGACAGAGATGGTTATGATTTATACATCTCACACATGCTCCTTTTTCATCGAGGTAAAATCGACTTCCTGAACTATAAAAGAACATGTAGTCTTCCTGAGGACTATGATACAAGCCCTGACCAGCGTGGCATTATCCTAAAACAAGATCGAGTTTTTTTCAACCCAACGGAGCCAGATTGTGTTGGAATGCGGCTTATAGATAACCGCCTATCTGTCTCGCTGATCGGTTTCTCGCTCACTGTCGAGCTCAGATCTTGCCCCACTCTCACACAAGTTCAGCCCCCATTCATCCCAAGGACCCGAAGCATGAAATAGGCTCGCTAGCATGGGGATGCTAGACTCTTGTGGTGTTAAACCATAGATTTCTTGATAGTCGCCGGCTGGCTGGAAGGGAGCGAATGATCTGCGGTGTGAGTTAAGGTCGCCTCCCACACCTTCAGATGACACCGGCATCTTTCTATGAAATTCAAGGTGTAATTTCTCTACTGAAAGCTTAAGAAACTACATTCACGCAGCATTCTTCCCCTACTTTCATGCTAGGATGTGAAATGCTGCAATTTCAAGAACGTCTTCGCAATCTTCCAACTTCAGCACAATCATGAGGTTACGTGAGGCTAAAGACCGTGGCGACCTGAGGCTTGCCCTCCACACTGGCTTGCTCATCATTAAAGGGTCGTCCAGCACCCTTTATCTATTATCCCATATCAGTCTCTCTTCATCACTGTCAATCCAGAATATAAGGGTCCAATTTCTGTGATGGAGTGCCCCAAAGCGCTGCAGTAGGCTCCCTGAATTTTTTTCAGTTTTCCTTTTTCTTTTTCATCAGACGTCATCCTGTCATCTCCTCAGGCGTTGCGGGGAGATTGTTCTGCTTGTGTGAATTGTGAATTGACTAGGCTAATCCAGAGAGAAGCACTTCCAGACAGAGCAGACACAGCAGACTGCCTTCATCCGTCAGAGCTTAGCCGTCACCGCAGGTCACGAGCCGCTTGATGAATTTGCTATCAGCGGTCCATAAAGATGAGTGTATGTGAGACGGAGAACGAGAGATGAGCACTCTGATTTTTATTAATGACTCCAGTACCCCGTGCAAGGAGAGAGGCTCTATGAAATCTGTCTCGGCAATCTGTACTCTGATGTGTGCATGATTTAATGTTAAAGTGTGGCCGTGTGCTTTCAGTTTCATGAGGATGTGAGAGTGATGTATTTTGCCTTTGCCCACCATCCTGATATGAATAGATTTTTAACACTTCACTGGAGCCTGTGATGATTTCACTGTCAGCTAATTCTCTCCATCTTTCAACATAAATATGACACTAGAATAAGATTAAATAAAAGGATTGCTTACATATGAAGTACCCAATAGTAAGGAGGGCAAGGGAATTTGACTCGGAGGGTTGCCTATTTGTCAATACTGTTTTTCCACTGAATTTTATTTTTTTGACCAACTCGATTTTTTCTGACTCAGACTAGCTCACTGATCCCCCTAGGAATGAAAGGTCAGATATGGGCCATTCCTTGTGAACATGCCTGCAAAGACATTGATCAATATTCCATCAGATTCAATTTGAGTGTGTGTGCTGTGTGTGTGTGTGCGTGTGTGTGCGTGAGTGTGTGTGTAGGACCACACACAGGTTGTGTAAACACCCCTGCACCCCTAGGAAAACACACCTCTTGCAGTCAAGATACTAAAACCTGCACTATGCAACTTGTGCGTAATTTAGTCGTTGGCGGCCTCAAGTGGCAGCGAGAGGTAACTGTACTTTTGAAGACTTCACTAGCTTTCTGTAGCGTTAGCCGAGTTGCTAGCTCACTCACTGCTGCTGTATTGGAGCTGTGCACATTTGGCTTGGAAGTTTTGATGTGTCACTTCCTGTGCTCTGAGACCGGGTACTGTACCGGGTCTGTACCGGGTACCCAGTGTACCTACCCGACTCTACAGCGGCTCAATGAAGGGGGAGGGGCCCGATATGACTGATATGGTGCTTGTATTTTTACATAAAAATAGTTACATAATGCAGCTTTAATCTTTTCCAATTGTGAGTATTTCCTGTGGAATTTAAACATAAAAATGGTATCGTTTGTCAAGTAGATGAAGCAATTGAATTATGCCTCTATAAAAGAGACTTTTCTTTAATATCTCCCCGTGACACCGAGTTTATAACAGTGTAGATTCAAGATAAATTCATGAAATACTTAATTCATAAGCTGCTTGGAATGCAATCGAGATAAAACTGGGTACAGGGAAATGGAGCCGTGTAGGGGGAGGCGGGGAGGGTGTGTGTGTGTGGGGTGGGGGGGGTTAACGGGGCTCAATTGCATATAGCTTTCTATGGAATAACCCTGGCTGTGACTGATTTTCATGGATTTTAGAGGGTAGGCTAGTTTCCATGTTGACGGGCATCGGCGCTGTTCAGCATCCTTGATCAATACATCGAATCCCTACCAGCTCCGGGCAGGCTGTGCTGTTGCTGACCCTCTGACCTCCTGTGAATGTGTGAAAACCAAAAGTGAATTTTCTATGGACATAAATAAAGTATTATATTGAGCGAAGCACTTAGACATGGGTGATGATGTTCAGGTTTTTTTTATAAATAAAGTATTACATTATTATTATTATTATTATAGATGGAGGTCGATATGGCTGAATAATGTTTTGATTGATGAACTAGTGTCTATTGTTATTCCCAGGCATGCGTGCTTTGTTTTGGTCTCTTCATGCACATCCTCGGGCAGCAAAAGAAAGAAAAAAAGTCCTGTCGAAAGATTACTGATTACTTGTGGGATGAAAGCTTTAAAATGAAGCGTGTATTTATCCATTTACTTACCCAGCTCAATAGAATGTGTTTGTACTGATTCTCAGATCCTTTCAGAATACTGTTGCGAGGGGTTAAGTTTTTAACCCAGCATGAGATCTCTGAATGATTTCGGCGAGCATCTGTTTGAATTTAGTCTTTCAGTCGGTGCCACGGCTGAGTTGCCAAGTCCAAAACAAATAAGAGGATGTGGGCCGCTGCCTCCCATCAAGAATGCACTTGCAGCCCGCATTCCTGACCCAGACTATTCTTCCATTCCCCTTTTTTTAAAATTTAACACATTCTTGATTTGGGTCGTTCCGTTCTCCTCCGCAACTTCAGCACCACGCGCTTCGTAATGCACATACCAGTAGTCCCAGTAAGTCTTTGCTGTTGGGAGTGTTTCTGCCTGTCCTTAAACGCACCATCTTCTCCCGTTATCCAGCGTGACATTCTTCATGAGGCAAACATGTTTTGAAGCAATCGATAACGTAGCACTGCAGCTGAACTCGTCCTGCCGTTGATTGTGTCAGGGACATCGTTGCTGCAGGAGTGGAAGTGGTAGTGTCGCCAAATCACATACTGGTATTTTTACTCTTCATCAAATAAAGACTTCCTAAAGCTATAGTGTTCCTGGCACATTATTGATACAGTTTTTGCACTCATTAGATACCATCTGTGGCGGAGCGGGACAGCCTGACGGAGCACAAAATGTATTTCGCCGTCACCCATTCTGCTCTGTGGGCCCATATATCCTCGCCCAGTGAGCAGGCTGAATGGGAAATCTATGGGAACAATGGGCCCGTTAATTGATTTTGTCTCCTATAACAGGCAAAAATTGAACTCCACCCCGTCTCTCCCTCCGAACCCGCTCTGAAGAGGGAGAACCAATCTAAAAATGTCCCCCTCTAGACACTTACTGTCATTCCCTATCAATTTTCGACCTACAATCCCATTCTAGCCCAAGTCTAATTTCAGCTGCCTCGTGGCCACCGGACACACTGACAGATTGCAGGACCTTTCAGGAAGGGTTTGTAAAACTTTTTGCTTTCGTAGTTGAGCGAGAGAGAGAGAGGGAGAGACGGGAAGAGGAAAAGACATAGAAAGAAAGAGAGAGAGGGAGAGAGGGCCTCATATTGACAGCTAATCAGAGAAGCAGCAACAGAGGAAAAGAGGGTGTTACTGTGGAATGAGATCTTCGGATAGCGATAATAGAAGAGTATTTGTGGAACTAGAAAAAAACAGCTCTATCTCAAATTTTTGTAGTTTGTATGAATGCAGATTTAAAACAAAGCAAGACCACAACAAAATGTACAGCTGTAAAATGGGTACACTAGGATGATGTCTTTGTAATTGTTGAGAAAATAATTACATTTATGTCTGTTTTGCACCATTTACGTCCACGTCTCTGGGGGCAGGGACGGCAACATTTTTGCATCCCCGGAGAAATCCTGATATGTTGGGGCTCATTTTATTAGCGGTATCTTCCATACCACCACTGAAGCAGCAGTCCTTCACAGCTGTCACCGAAGAGGCTGCAGGATCATTCAGGAAGACAGTTTGGGTTAGTTGGGCTTAAATCGGATATGACACGTATCAGCTTCATAACTCACCGGTACCTGACGGCGTGTCAGCTGATGCGCGGGCGCTACGATGCAAAGGGTCGCATTTAAACATCAGAGGCTGAGGATGGAGATTTTATTTACTGTTTCGCTGAATCATAATAACTAGAGGCAACTTCGCTCGGGGAATTGGGAGGCAGAGACGGAAGGGGGTCAATGAATGCACATATTTAATATTCTTTGCTGATCGAGACAAATATCATCGGTCATTAGGCTCGGTTTCATCCCCGCGGTACTTCACAGCTGCAGAAAATGTCAGTCAGAGAAAGCACATTAAATCTGTATTATTGAAATAAGCTTTACGTTCACAAGGGGCCTATTTCATTTCAGTCATATCATTGCATGTATTTCTGCAGTGCAGTCTTGTCGCTTCCTCCACCTTCAGAATTAAAGTCTGCGCCAAATCAGGTTTTGTGCGCATGGAGATTGGTAAATGCTGTTGCATGCTAGGCTACTCTGCGCTAGCTGTCAGGCACGCCGGCTGCATTAGCCGGTGGGGAACAGGTGGTGATGACGGCAAGGCTAGCAGCAGATTCATAATCCCTCTGATGCTTGAGGGGCGAGAGAGAGAGAGAGCAGGCACCCAGTGTAGCGGTAATCACACCAACAGGCAATCCGCAGCAAAACTAGCAAACATTTCTGTCATTCTAAACACAATCCGCCGCTGCCCGCCTTTCTGCGTAGACGTTGACGTAAACATTGTTTGTCATTTTCCCGGAAAGAAGCTAATAAGGGGCTCGAAGTGTTTTTGTTATTGTCTTTTTGAGTTGTAAACTGTGTTGTGTATCGATAGCAGCAGTTGGAATCAGTGAGCGCGGGCTAGCGGGAAGATGTGACAGTTGGGAGTGGAGAGGTGTAAACACATCTGTGGTCGCCGTGGTGAAAGGTACCAACACAAGCTGAGGAACTGAAACTGTCCTGATGTTCTTTTCCTCTCAGGGTTACATTCCCTTCAAAACGCAACTGTTCCCTATACAGGATTTTTTTTTTTTCATACATAGGGAGCTGTTTTTCATATTATATTGCAGGGATCTTTTGGGGGCATTTTTGCTATTATGAGACAGTTGGGGATGACATGCAACAAGGGTCCCCGGCCAGATTTGAACCCAGGATGCTGCGGTAACATGGTATGCATGGTATGAGCCACCAGGACGCCTCATGGAAACAATCTTGTCCTTTATCCTGAGTGCCAGTCAATGCTTTTGCTACTATCAAACATAATGTTTTCTTCCTTTTTGCAAGGTTTTTATCAATGAAATTGTAAAAGGGGGAATTGTACTTCCACCTTCATGAAGAAACACAGCCATTTCCAGCCAAAAAAATTTCTCATATCGGGTGTGAGACTCATTCGACGGCTTCTCCGGCGGAAGTGGTTTGTGACTTTAAGCCAAAAGAAATGTATAACTGCTTGGGCGCACAATTGTGCATATGAAAAGTCGGTGAGGCTGTTATCACATAAATGAATGCCAACACTTTAAATAATGTTGCATGTGTATGTAAGTGAGTGAAATTAAAAACATCACATTTTCCATGAGATAATGGTGGCCAGCTCCGGCAGGGAGGGCCCCCCGAACGGGGAATGAGCAGTCGATGGAACGGGAAGGGGAAACAGGAGAGATTGCACTTATCTAGAAGCTCCCACTCCGGGTGTCATTGGTAATGCAGAGCTACACCGCATGCTTCTTCACAACCCAGAGGCTATGCGGACATTGACAAATAGGTGGCTGTCTTCACTCTCTTCCCCCACCACTCCACCCACCTCCCACCTCTCACTGTCTTATCTGGGATGCTCCGGCGCTGTGCTCGCCTGCAGAAAGCCAGGGAAAGGCAATAACATATCTGTTCTCTTGCCACTTTCCCCCCTCGCGCACTACTGGTGCTAACTGCACATTTACACAATCCAGCATGTTGCCTGTTGTATATGCTGGAGGTCTTCAAACTGGGAAAGTGTAGAAACCGAGCCCATGTTGCAAAAATGATGTTTTCAATGAAGACTTATTTAGTGCAGCAGAGTGTAACTGCAGCAGGGTCACTGAGTGTGTGGATGTGGATGTGGATAATGCTGCCATTTTTTCTCTCCTCTGTTGATAATTTTAGAGTGGCCATTAAAATTGTCAGAGATAAAAAATTGAATAGGGAAATAATTCATCACATACCTTGTAAATTGCCTTATAAACCCTGAAGTCATACAGGCTACATGTATTAGAGAATATAGTTATAACACTTGTTTCCGATGGATACTGATGTCTCACTATAAACTGAACTGAGAACTTTAGAACCTGTAACAATTACGACTGATATTTGCGCGGCAACAGTGAAGTCAGTGAAATGTTAATATGATTGGTTCATACTGTGGATTGGTTCAAGCTGTGGTTGTTATGGCGACGTCGCGGTTGTCATCGCGTTACTGTGGCCGTGTGGATAAGCTCGTTCACATGCGTTAAAAATCCTTACTACAAGAAGCGTTAATTTGCGCAGCGAGTTTTATGAATCCTAGAATAAATGTGTGTATTGACGTTCCAACCTTTTGGCGCACGCAGCTTCGCGGTGTGTAAAACGTCATACACGAGGCCCCAGATATCATCTAACCAACTAATCAGCTTTAACCGATGAGGAAGTGAGTAACCTTTCAAGCGCATAATTGTTAGCCAGGATTTGTGGGTTGCCAGTTGGAGATAAAAAAAAAACCTTCCTTATTCATGACTGCCCTAGCGCAATTAATGGACGCAAACTGAATTAATAAATAATTGAATTTGAGCGCGTGACTATTATAGAAATTACGAACACCGCTGAACTGTATCAGGCAGTCTGTTGTTTCCAGAATGGGCCGGCTCTCTGGTTTGCCAATAGGGTGTTGCTGCTTGAGTTGCTCTGTAAAATGTGGTTCTATTATCGGGTCCATTAAGTATACCTCCACGTAATGACACCCGGTTTCTCTCGACCCTGCTCCTAATAACCCCTTTTACATTACATTAGCTGACAGCCTTCATCCCCAGCCACTTACATTGAGCCGGTGAACACAAATTAAAGGACTGAAAGGCCCTAGAAAGCAGGCAACACGAGCAATGGAAATTGTCTTAAAGGTTCGTTCTGGCAGGACTGGAGCTAAAGTGGACCGTGTCATGCCGAAAGGTGTCAGAGCACAGCTGTGTGTACCAGATATCCTTTGTTGTAGTTTGTTGTTGTTGCAGTGAACAAGAGGACAGAAGTCTTTGTGAACTCTAACTTTCAGAGTTAGTCTCCAGTGTCCTTATGTAACAGCAGTTATGGTGTGTCCCATAGAGGACGATGTCAAAGTGTCAAAAGCAAGTAAATACATCTAATACAAATAACACCAAAATGTCCAGTTGATTCCCGTTAATTCCCATGGAAAGTTTTCACCTTTTGAACATTTCTGGATTTTTTCTAACCCTAGTCATGAAACACATCAGTGTGTATGGGAGACGCACGATGCTTTCACCATTTCCCTTTTCACTTAACTGCTAAACATTTTGCTGGTAGCAAATAAATGCATTAGTTTAAAAGCAAATTGTTAAAGTAAATCAGTTTTTCAGATTGCTGTTCATTGTTGTGATGTGGAAATGCCTCGTCTGCCCTTCTGCGGTTGAAATGCCCTGTTACCACTAATTTTAAGCAAAGAAATATAACAGCTTTTTGGAAATTAAGAGTTACTGACCAATTACTCAATCAGGACATTTGGCAAATATTTGTGAGACGATCATCTCCACCTATTATTCAGATGATCATTTCTTCTCATTGTAACATTAAAATACACCTTGAACACCTTAAAATAACCATTTCCAGTAGAATCCCTATTCCATCTTTCATTTGCCTGTTCCTCTCTAAATATGTTGGCATGTCTGGTCTCCTATTCTCAGTTTCCCCATTCATCTCATTCATTTCAGTCTCTTCGACAGCAATATTGCAACTGGGGTATGAGAAGTGTGATTTATGCCTGGCACTTGATAGTGGAGGCATCTGAGACAGGGCTGAACAATTTTCCTCAGCCTTCCCCCCCTGTGCCCAGAGGACATCTGAAATTGAGCAGAATGACTCGACTCATTCTTATATAAATTACTCTCCGTATACTCCAACTAGAGGAGTGATTTCGGTGTGCAAGAAAAAAGGGTTTTTTTTGTGTTTAGATTAAATATTTATTGTCTGAGGTTTGACTTGAGAAACTGAAGTGTGACACCTGTCTGTTGAGGCTCGTTTAAAAAGTCGTCTCTCTGCTGCTGATATTTTGACAGCGGTTTGAAAGCATTATCAGTGATGAGTCAAGCTGCGTAAAAGTTCTATTTCTCTCCTCTTTTTTTCATCTCATTGTTTACTTCTTTCTGAGAACACCGGGGAGGAGCTCTTTAAAGTACCAGGCTCTGACTATCAAATGGGTACACCCGTCTCCTCTCCTTGTCATTTCTGTTTACACAGAGTAGCGTTGGCAGAAATGGGAAACTTCAAAGACAAATTTCATTACGAAATCAATTTGCGGTCCCTGCCCATGCACACCGCACCGCACCACCCAACCTTTGCATTGCAAAAGACCAACAGTAATTTGGCTCTGCAGTTATCTCAATTATAAATGAAACCATAACCTCCTATGGTGATGTGTGGCATCTCTCTGTGCAGTTATTTAAAGCTAATACACCTCTATGAGATAACGTTGAACGTGGCACATGCATTTTTAAATACTTTGGAGGAAAAAAAAAATGCTTCACTGTTGACGCTGACAAAATAAATCTGAAAAATATATCTGGTCGTGTTTTCTTGGTCTGCTAAGCCCTCTGCGCTTTCTGCTTGTTTGCAGTCCTGCTGCGCGAGGAGGTGGCCCAGCTCCAGGAGGAGGTGCACCTGCTGAGGCAGATGAAGGACATGTTGAGCAAGGACCTGGAGGAGACCCAGGGAGGCTGCTCGGCCGACGTGCTCTCCGCCACCGAGCTCCGCGTGCAGCTGGCCCAGAAGGAGCAGGAGCTGGACCGGGCTAAGGAGGCGCTGCAAGGTGAGGCGCTGGCTGGGAAACGAGAAAGAAAGTGCTGCTGTGTTAACGCACTAACACCACTGTTATAAAAATACTGACAATGAGATGAAGTGTGAATGGCGAGTACACAAAGATTTGTGGTTCTCCAGAGTCATTTAGTGTTTCTAAATGGTACAAAAAGCAACAAAATGTATTAAAAAGGTTATATAGAGTAAGTATAGTATAGATACTATTCTTCTATGTTCTTGACCAACAAACTGGTGCACTGTAGCATTATTTATTTCGATGAGTGCATGTGAAATGTGCAATAAAACTTGCATATAGACAAGGTGCACAGGGTGAAGTGATGCAGGAGTACTGTCACACAGAGCGCAGTGGATTGCAGAGCATCAAGCAGAGATGTCATCAGCGCAACAGTGAATCATTCTTTTCAAAGACTTATCTCCCGCGGAATGAGGCGAAGCACAAACCCCTATTTAGTATCAGACAAACACATGACACACTGTCAGGGGATTTTGTTGCTGCGACATTTCTAGTTGACACTTGCAGCCTTTTTTGGGGGGGAGGGGGGAAAGAATTGAACACAACAAAAAATGGAATAGGGCAGAATAGAATAGTACACCATCAAATAAACACTTATCTCCTCCTCGGCTGTGCTGTGCTGTTGTCTGAACAGACTGCACCCAGACTTGCACAGTAATTTGTATGACTCAGGCCTGCTAATGAAGGCCAAAGCCTGCAGCCCCCTGCAGGCAATGACAGCAATCAGCAGCTAATGAAAGCTTCATAAAGGAGGACTTTGGTTGGCTTACAAAACCCAGCAATGTTAAGCAGGGCGATCTGGTGTGCAATTAAGCCGGGGCTATGTGGGAGGACAGTAGGAAATTGCCTGTTGTCATATTCTTGTTAAGTTGTGTTGGAATAGCTTCTGGCACTGATTGAAGCTCAAGAGAACTCGAGTGGGATGAACATTCTCGTTGCAGCTAATGCTGATTCTGTACGGGGAGTAGATTAGCAGTTGCTGTGCAAGTGTTTTTTTTGGCCAAAGGTCTGAAATATTTATGTTTTTTCTTGTTATTTTCCACTCAACCTAGCCCATACAACAGTATTGTCAAGGTGTCAAGGTGTTTTGTTAGCGCACGGTTGTCACGTTATGTTTTTGTCCCAGGATACTGATGAAAGGCCAGCACCACTGCTATCTAGCTAGCTTTAGCATTGTTACCTTCCTCTAACCCGTTGCATATGGTGGGGAGGTGCCAGCCATTGTGGCTCTATTCCCAGCTCCGTCTTCAGCTGTTTCCAAGCAAGAAACTGGAAACACATCTGTCATTCTATTTTGTCTCATTTAGTCG
This sequence comes from Hoplostethus mediterraneus, assembly GCA_034670385.1. Lineage (NCBI taxonomy): Eukaryota > Metazoa > Chordata > Actinopteri > Trachichthyiformes > Trachichthyidae > Hoplostethus > Hoplostethus mediterraneus. Next base: position 16,541,280 of record JAXDDW010000001.1, on the reverse strand, counting down.
CTTGTGTTGCTTTGCCAGTTGTTTCCACTAAGTGCATTTATAGTCTCCCTGCAAATACTTTGCCGCACATGCTACCGGACATTAGCGGTGATCATTACAGCGTGTGGGTTTATTTGGAAGAGGAGAGCTCAACGCTGAAGGAGGGAAACCTCTTGGAAAGAACAGAACATTATCCTAATGTTCCCAAGACTGTCAGAATCCGTTACCTCATGTAGCTGAAGGGTTTGTAGTCCCACCAAAAAAACTCATTAGCTGTTGGGAGTTGTTGGAGATGGTGGCCTCTGATGTGAAACACTGTTCCTGAGAATACCTCATTAACTGCAGCACTTTTCCATATGCTGCCAATTGATCGGAAGCGAGTTGTTGACTGCATCTGATTTTTCCCCAGTTTTCACCATATTGCGAACATGCCAGCAGATGCTCTGACAAAATGTGAGCAAGCATTTGGAGATCTTTCGGCACCCTGGAGGTTTTTGTTTTTTGATTGAAGTGCTACCAACAATTATTGTTAAACAGCTTTTTTATTTTCATTCATTTATTTTTACTTGTGCTTTTGTTCGGGATGAAGAAAAACCAAAGAGGCTGAGGAGTGATGAAGTAGCGTGAAAAGAAATGCATCATCCCTCCCTTTGCTCTCTGCCACTTGAGATAATACCTATTTTCTTGGGGACGGTTCACAGAGAACAGTGTTGCCTCTCCTACCTCGGTTCAGGCGCTTTGCCGCTAAATTACATGCAGATTTTCTGGTGCCTATGAATACAAAATGGAGAATGCAGAGAGGAAGAGTACTTTTCAGTGTATTCTCGCTTGAGTTATTTCTAATTTTTTCTCTCTCTCTCTCTTTGTTTGGCTGCGATGCCCACACTGCCTCGGCGTTAAGCCCTGCATTCACTCCCACTCTGTGCCAGTCATTGGCCTCTGAGCACTGTAATTGTGGGTAATTGCCAACCACTCACAATTGCAGGTTTTGTTGCGATACCCGTGGGCACTCGGTGCAGCGGAGTCATTTCACCCCCACTATCTTAACGAAGACGTAAATGACAACGACGCAAAACTATCTTCGGGATCTCCGATGCCCCGCGACGAAAGTAAAACCTCAACGAGGAGAAGGCGATTTTCAAAGTGCAGTTGGCTCTCTCTGACAGTTTTTAATTAGTCCTTTCCTTTTTTTGGCTAATTACCTTCAGGGACTCCCAGTCGATACGGCAGCTCAAATGAAGGCCACGGACAAGCCATGCATCATCAAAGCACAGTCTGCCTGGCACGTTTAGTGTCATTTCACGCTACAACATGCTCAGAAAGCAGTTCTGTCCTTGACTACAAGGCCCCGTTCCTCGAAAGAGACACACACACACACACACACACACACACACACAGGGAAATTTACTCTCAATGCCGACTAACTCTCTCATTGGGCTACTTAACCTGATAACATTCAATTAAGGGCAGTTTTTGTGTTTTTTAACAAATTAAGGCTCCGTTCAAAAAGGATCCAATTGAATTTTGGAAACTGGGGGAAGTCGTAAATGCATTGCGGGTCGATGTTTCCCCAAATCCACAGTGATTTATTTCCTCGGGCCTGCCAGCAGCTTCATCATAACACTTAATGGGGAAGGTTCCGCTGTCCGGCAGCTCCATCTTTTTACATTGGTTTGTCTCCAGCAAGAGCATGTGTTTGGTTCACAGTGGCACCCAGTGGTTGCCAAGGGTACCTTAGTCACCCACCGATCCTCAGGCAATGTACCAATCAGAATCTAGCTAGAAACTCTGTCGCTGTTGTCCTCGCCCATCACTTAGATGTTGTGTTAGTTGCACCTGCAAAAATTACGAAAAGTCTTACCACGGGTTACAGCTTCAGACCTCACTTTGGGTCCAGTGAACGCACAGTGGTGAGTAACAAGGTGCTGTTATAGTACACTTAGAGACATAAAGTTTTAGAAATGTCTACCCATTATAGTCAGTGTGAAGTACATCAGCCAATGGGCAACCAACATTTTGAATGGCAGATGTAAACCTAGGAAGTCATTCTGTCTCCTCAGAGTATTTCTACATCGCTATAAATGGAAACCAAGTAAGTCTGGTACGTTTCTCTCCCCCAATTCCCTGATGTCTCAGTGTTGCCAGTGCCGTTGTTCAGACCACACACACACACACACACACACCAAAGCCCTCCCAGGCCAACCATTAATGAGCAATGTGTGATCTATTTTTAATGGGGGCTTATTGGCTATGCAACCAACAGCTCCATAGCTTTTGCATTGCCACTGCACCATGGGTCAAATGCCACATGTGGGTCATGTGGGTTTATGTTCTAACATTAATTAACAGGTTGTAACAGGTTGTAGTTATAAATCAATATGACATCAGTGGGAAGGAGTCCGATAGAGAACCAGCTTTACCTGCTGCACATGTGGGACCGTCTCCGTGTCTCATTTGTTTAAATAAAAGGTAGGTAGCTATGTAATGTTTGATGGCGGTAATGCAGATCTCAACCTGCTGCAATCATCGGGGCATCTGTGAACTGTGCGTAGTGTGGGTGCTTGGGAGATGACGCGAGCGCAACCAGCCCCGTGCATCCTACCTCATTCTTCAGCTGACAGATTGAAATCCCAAACCTTGAACAACGCCCCCCCCCACCCCCCTCCTATGAGCCATGCTTTTGTTCTCTCCCCACCTAATTATGTCAAGAGCTGACTAAAAGCATGTCCCCTCTCTTTAGGACACACGTTATATGGAGTGGCTTCAGTCGTTAACATGGAGAACGTCATTATCTGAGGGGGTGATGATGAGTGGGCGAGGCTTGCGTGTCTTTGGAGTCTTGTTTCGGTGGACTACGTGGCCCCGCTTGGATAGCAGTTGGAAGTCTTTGCTAAAACCACAATATTAAATTCAGTCGAAGGCGTACAAATTGTATATTCTATATATTCATTCCCAAAAGACCTAATTATTTATTATTCTCCATGTCTGGTCAGCGATGTCATCTATTTAGTCTTGGAAAAATCCTCTTCAGTCCAGTCCGATTCAGATTGTTAGATTCTTTTTGAAAACAGAAAGGCGGAAAAATGTTCCGTTGCATTACGGCCAAGATGTTATTTCCACGACAGAATAGATAGGGGGCGCAGCAGATAATAAGGGTCCTTATTTAACAAAGCAGAAGAAAAGTGCCGTGAACGGGTTGCCGCCGCGATGTGTGCAAACCACAGTGATCTTGATGAGGTTCATTTTATTTCGTGACAAACCCTTAGGAATCATCAGAAAATCCATTAAGCTGGAGAAAATCTCAAAGTCGCTTCTTTTCCTGGAGTTGAATAAGATTTGGACCTTGGATGCATTTTTTGTTTTTTTAATCAAAACCTAAATATCAGTAGCTGAAGTCATGGAGCATTTGGCTCTGCATGAGGGCCGATGTAGTCATATGTGCTTCAAGCAATCAAACTCTTTTACCATCAACATTGTACACAAGATTTAACCTCTGGTGTAATAGAAGCAGTGTGCCAAACATGTCAGTCATTACACAGCAAGTTCAAATCTGTGTTATTATCATGCATTGATGTAACTTTGGCACTACATATTGGAGTATTTTCATGTTCCGAGTGAAGACAGATTTCGCGAACACGATCCCCTCACTCTATTACCTCTTCAATTAAACACACACGTACGCAGAATCACACTCAAAACATCTGCGGCTCAAATAATCAGCCACGCATGCTCCCTGGTTTCCTCGCTACCCCAGCCGTGACCCGGTGAACCGTCGCTGCAAGTACGAGAGCCACTCCAGCTAGCAGGGAACTCCTAGTTGGACCACTCCACGCAGGCAATCCAAGTCCTCCAGTATAGCGAAGCATCAGGGAAGAGCTGAGCAGACAAAAGGCTTTTAGCATAATACGGTAGATGCTCTCATTAACCTGCATACAAGTACAACAGCTGTGGTAAAAGAGCCTCCATGTGGGGGAACCACTTATCCAGGTTTCCCAGAAAATGTCAGGTACACAAGGGTTTTTTTTGCACCGTGTATTTTTGGTGACGGAAGGCCAGGTGGTGAAATTGGCAGTTGCGTGAGTTGTTGGTTGCTGGTGGTGAAATTGTGTTTTTCCTCCGATACGGTAGCTGGAATGGCTTTCGAATGTGTTTAATGTGTACCCTAGTGCACGCTCTCATGCATGCACGTGCAGAAGCGTTGACGCGCAGAGGAGATACACAGTAACAAGCACACAAACTACTCAGTGACGTGAATACGCGTTGCACACAGATAATAGACGTCCATTAACTTGGAGTCTCTCCAATATCTCCTCTGCTCTCTCCTAGCTCCACACACATTAGCTTCAGGTCTGCGCGCTTTTCCCAGGTGGTTCCCCTCCGTCTCTTCCGGTAATAAGTCATGGAGGCTTCGGCGTCTTGGACAGGAGTCATTAGTGTGCAGAGGAGACATGCTAGCGCCGCCCCATCTCACCTGCCTGCCTTAATGTAGCCGCAATGAGCGCCCCCAGGACGGTCTTTGTCCATTAAAGGTGTTCATAAATAGGTTATAAAAGGTGAAAGTGTTGGTTTTTTTTCAAACCGCTAACATGATTTGCGACTCTGAATGGGCCCATTTTCCGAGTCGCAGTCAATGTTTTCTTGTGTCCGTCGCGAGGAGGGTTTTACGTTGCCAAGCGGTCGCAGGTGCAGGATGCGAGGCGGCGGTGATGCTCGGGGCTCATCTCAAAGGGGGCTTTGATTTCACTTCCCGGGGGCAGGTGCGGGGAGGTTTCCTGTCGCCCTCGGCCAATGAGGGAGGTTTCTTGTCTTCGCTCGCCGGGCTTGTTGGCTCGGCGTGTCCCTTTTTTTTTTTTTGGCTTTGGGATTCCACCCCCTGTGAAAGAGAGAGATAGGAAAGGGTGACAGGAGGAAAATAGAGGAGAGGAAACAAGAGGGTTGAATCTGTCCGAGCTGGGCTCCCCAGAGACGACTTGTGAATGTCACGCAATTAACCAGGCTGTGATGTAAGTTAATTAATGACACGCAGCTGGCTAGCTAGAAGAAGAAGACGAGGGAGGAAAAGGAAAAAGGTGAAGACACGACGCCGGCTTGAGAGAAAGAATTGCCTTGTGTTGCGAGATACTCACGCCAGCCATGCAGTAAAGATAAAGACGTCAAAATGAAGAGAGGAAAAAAAGGTGGACAGATCGAGTGCAAGTGGAGAAAAGGTGAAAAGGAAAATATTGTCAGTTTGGAAAGATAGCTGGAGGGAAACTCGGCTTAAAGAGCACGTCTGGAAAAACAGTCTGGCGCGAGAGAAGGGAGGAAAGAGAGAAAAGCTGGGCCGAGCAGGAGAATGGCAGATGAGAGAAGAGTGAAAAGAAGGAGATGTTGTCTTTGAGCAAATTAGAGCATTTACTGAATAACTAAACTGAAGCATATTCTTCGCTGCAGATGCGTGGGCGAGGTGTCAGAGGCTTAGAGAGAGCGTGCGACAGAGAGGGAGATGAAGAGAGAGAGGGAGAGAGCGCCGACCCGGCCTCTAATGAAGCCAGCAGCAGAGAGGAGATTGACAGAAGGGTTCATGTGTGATTCACCTTTCTGTCAAGAAGCAGTCGAGACCTGCAGCAGCAGGTGGATTTAAATGGTTTACGTTTTTAAAAGGTTTCTTATCGCCGTATTGTTTTGATGTGCAGCTCAAACAGAACATGAAAGTGCTTCCAGAACAGCCTAGCTAGTATTTCTCAAATGAAAGCGCAAAAACCGGACTAAAGACATATTACCATTTTAGTTTGAAGATGAGGACAGTCCAGTTCTTAAGAGTTCTTTAGGATTTTGTCAGGTCAGGTTCACTTTTGCTATATTGTCCTCCTGCAAATGAACAGAATCACAGAAAATGTATTCTTTAGATGCAGCATTTATCAAACACCAGCTACTGAATGAATGCTGCTGTGATGACAAAGATGGAGAGAATTTATACGCCATTCAAAATAAGAAATACACCGAATCACCTCTAAACACCTTGGCAGACTGAGACCCTGATAAGTCTACATATGAATCCTTTAAAGTAATTTTAACTTTTTAGAAAGACGTACATTGCTTCTGTTTAATGTGTGCCAGGTTAACTCAAACAAATGGCAAAAGTGCTTCGGGAAAAGTCAAATTATTCTCATTTCAGCTATTAGCAATCCTCTTGACTAAAAGGGAAAGAATTAATCTGTCAATTTGGCAAGGCCTAGCCCCCTTTTCATCAGTCAACATCACTCACTGACATTTTTATTTTTCATCAATCTCAAATAACACGTGGTGTTTGCCAGTTCTCATGCGGTCCTGAGCCTTTCTTTTTTTGTGTGCTACATCAAACCTGAGTGGGCTAAGCGTTTATTTTTGTCCTTTATGTGCTTATGTGCATAAATAGGGGAACATAACAGGTGTGTTTCTTTCAATGGAATGAATGATGCTATTTCAAACACACGTAGCAATTTGTCTGGTAATTGAATCCGAAAGAAAACATCTATATATATTTGTGGATTCATTACGATACTGATGCCTTTCTTTACCCTCCTCACCTCTCTTTGACTCGCTTTAAGCATGCCTCACACTTTGAAGACCTTGGGTATAATTGAATCCCACGATGCACTGAAAGCCTATGCAGTATTTATTTTGGTTTTTTTTCAGAAAATGTATAGAATATGCATAGAAATGTTTTAAAGATTCAGCGTGGCTTCACTGCATTGCTGTGCAGGACCAACCTTGATCCATGCACACTCCTGTTATTTAACCCACCTTCCCTTTTCCCTTTCATCCAGTAATTGAATGCATTCTCACACACAACTCATATACAGTTGCATGCACAAACACACACACACACACACACACAACAATGTTTTGTCCTGATCCAACTGTAGTCATCCTGGTGTTGTTTAGTCTCTATGTCCAGCTGATGTCGTGTCTCTCTCTCTCTCTTTCTCTCTCTCTTTCTTTTTGCAGCCATGAAGGCGGACCGTAAGCGTCTGAAGGCGGAGAAAGCCGACCTGGTCAACCAGATGCAGCAGCTCTACGCCACGCTGGAGAGCCGGGAGGAGCAGCTCCGAGACTTCATACGCAACTATGAGCAGCACAGAAAAGTACGGCACCCATGCTCTGACCGTAACAAGGCACGCTGATTTCCATGTACGAACGCATCCATACAAAGAGGAGGAGATGTTACTACCCCTGGTACCATAATCCAAGGCCAACACTTGTAGAAGACCAATTCAGATTAAAAAATATGAACGATACAACCACCACCAAATGAAACGCCATAGCAGACATCAGGCTACACCGTCATAGATCTACAGAGTCATTCGTCAGATGGCACCATTCTCCAGTTACCTACCCTAGCCAACAGCGCTATGCGGCACGTCATTGGGGTTATCAAGTGGGCACCTTCCTTCACCGATGTTTTGTTAAGTGTCACCTCAGGAAGGCTTAACTATATATTCCAGCGTCCTGAAACCACTTCCCTCTATGTCACCACCTCTCAACTCCCCTTTACCCTTGCCCTCTAATGCCTGCCATCAAGCTAGCATTAACCTAGCCTTGACTCAGCATTAATATACCAATACAAACCTGTCTATGTCATACGACAACACAGCTAGACAGTACAGTGGGGTCCAAAAGTCTAAGTCCACTACCAAGAACTGTTGTTTTTTTATCATTTATCAAAAATTGTTTGACTCGGTATTCTTATTAAAGACACATTATTACATTATGTAGAACTCAACATTTTTAGGTCTTTGATAAATGCTTGTATGAATTTGAAGTATATCTGATTATCTTGTTTGCCCACCATTTGGTAAGGTTTTCTCAGATTGTCATCACACCATATATTTCATTAAAATATTAACACGTGCATGCTCCTAATACACAGTTTTAACAACTAACACCTATGTGTTATTGTCGCTACTGCTAGTGCGTTAACTTTGAAAAAATATTTGTAATTATTAACTTAGGTAATCTTGTTTGAGAAAGACCATTTGACTAAAGATTTGTATTAGTTTTTGATGTATGATGAAACAAAAGAGTTCTTGGTGGTGGACTTAGACTTTTGGACCCCACTGTATTGCAGCGCAGCATACTGTAGTAGATTACATTACTGTTCCTAGAGGGGATTTCCAAAAGGGAAATTTCCCACACCCATTCTCTCTCCCTGGGCTGAAAGTAGTGAATCAATGCAGGACTGGTTCATTTGATTCACCTTTGTTAAAATGACCAGCACTTTGGGCTATCTCCCTCATGTAGCTGGAACTGGGCTAACCTCTCTCTGACTCATATACAGAATTGGTTCATTGAGCGAACTGCTGACCCACTGAATGAGCGAAACACTGCCAACTTGTGTCTTTTGACCAACAGGTTTGTTCAGTCCGAACGAAAGATGCCAGATACAGCAACTGAGCCGCTAACTCATACACTCGCAATCCAACTGCGGAGCGAACTAAACGAACCGCACAGACTTGTGAAATAGTTTGCTGTTCAGATGCCTCGTAACGATGAAAGTGAATGAAAAACATAAAGAAAGTTTGTGAGTTTATTGCGACTGTGGTTGATTAAGCACATCTCTTAGAGAGTAGCCAGCCAGCAGTGAAGCCATTGCCAATTTCAGTTCAGTTCTGTTGGCAAACCGTTCTCCTGAAAGTGTTGTTCAAATGAACGATTGATTCGCGGATCGACCCATCAGTGTTTGCCCGTGTCTTCCTCTGCCAGGAGAGCGAGGATGCGGTGAAGGCGCTGGCCAAGGAGAAGGACCTGCTGGAGAGAGAGAAGTGGGACCTGCGGCGGCAGACCAAGGAGGCCACGGAGCACACGGGGGTGCTGCGCTCCCAGCTCGACCTCAAAGAAAACCGCATCAAGGAGCTGGAGGCCGAGCTGGCCATGGTGAGATAGACAGACACAGCTAGAACACACTGATCATCCATATTTTTGAAAAACCTTTGATGGTAGATATGACAGCTTGCAGTGTTCTCCGTGTGAAGAACATGTCTTTGAGAATAGTGTAGGCCGTTAAAATTAAATGCCGCTTTTTTTAAATGTGTAAAATATGGCCATCAATGAGAAAGGAAAGAGAGAAATTGCTAAAACATTAGGTTCAGCCTAATAGACTGACCAGGTGAACGCTGTGATTCCTTATTGATCTCACCTATGAAATCCACTTCAGTCATGAAGGGGAGATGGAGATGAAGGTGAAGTGACGATAAAGAGGGTTAGTCCTCTTGACAATCATGGACATTGTGCAGCTAAACAGCAGGAAGGTGTCTAACTAATATGTCTAACCATTAATAGTGAACAGGACTGAGCTCAGCTACAGAGACATCCTGGCTCTTATTTGGGTCAGCATATTAGCAGCACATGTCAAATACTAAATAACCATTATTTCGTGTTTATGTGTGATCTCTTTTTGCCAACGTGCACTGTTTTGGGTGCAAATAATCACTCACAGAAAGCCTTTGAATGTCGAGTATAGCCATCCCTCATGTCTTCAACCCCCCAGATCAGTAACTGTGTGAATCAGAGAATGGAGTTCCGGGTGTTTGACCGGCTTGCCGACAGGGACTCCTCCCCTAGGGTCACGGCGGTAAGACAGGCCCCCTTTTTGACCCCTCCGCTCCCTGGAAACCTCTCCTACTTGTGGCCTGGTTGTTGTGGGAAGCCCACCCCACCACCCCCCAATTGCACGTGTTTCACTAACCCCCGGCCCCCCCCCTCGCTGATCCCAGTGATCCTAACAAGAGTGATCCCAAAGGAATTTAATTGTGGATGATTTGAGTGTTTGTTTTTTTGTTGGTCTAATCTGGGAATGAATTGTTGGGACGAAATGCAGAAATCTCTGTGACGACTGCGATCGGTCCAAAAGGTTTGTGATTGTTGTCTGTTTTGCATGCGAGGGACTACGGATGGTCGCGAGGCCGCCGGTAGGTCGAGGTGATTGTAATGATGGTGATTGCGCCGCTGTTGATTCGCAACTCGCCGCTTGGCATGATAATAAGAAATGCACAACAACAACAACAACAACATTCACAGCATTTATGCATTATGCCACGTCAAGGCCAAACCAAAACACACAGAAATCATTTTGACACGAAATACACACACCTCCCATGGCTCCAGCTATCCATTGTTGCCAGCTGACAGAGGAGGACTTGTGTTCATGTATTCATTAAACTTATAGAACAGCTTCATTATCCCCCTGCTTCACACCCTCCCTCCCTCCCTGCTTGGCAGCAAACACCTCCTCCAGATATTCTGTCCATTTTTCTCCATCAGGAGTGGTAGGGAGAGATTTGGCACAACAAAGGACGAACACGAGTACAGCTGCATTTTTCATGAGACAACAAACAGACGAGGAGCCCAGAGGAGAACTCGCGCGCGTGCCCGCAGTGTATTGTAGTAGGATTTTGTAAACACGACTCCACACGGCGACACACACACACGTGCACGTGCATAGAACACATACACACCACACAGGCACGAACAATACTAGCAACAATAACAATAGGAGTATGAAAATTGACATTGAATGATTGAAAAATGCAGAAATCACCGTCATTTGTTATTTCCAGGAAACGTGTATTGTTGCTTGTCGTGGGACTGCTGCCTGAGCGTTTGTGTCTGCATGTCTGTCTTACCCTCCTAAGGCCAAACAGTCGCTAGCCACCCTGACCAAGGATGTGCCCAAGCGTCACTCTGTAGCCATGCCCACGGAAGCGGTCGTTAACGGCAACAACCAGGAGTGGGTGATGCAGGCGGACCTTCCCCTGACCGCCGCCATCAGACAGAGTCAACAGACCCTGTATGTCCACACGGGGCATCCCACCGACAGACAGGGTAGGGCGACCTGAACACACACACACACACACTCAGATCCTCTTACACTGTTATATATCATCAATCTGTGACGTTCATGCATTCCATGAGCATTCCATTCCTACATTTCCCAGAATGCCTTTTGACAAACCCCCAGGGAACAGGCGTGAACTTGTCAGAAAGTGTAAAGATAGGAAGATTTCCCACTGGGCAGTTCAGCTATCGCTAGCTAGCTCCATAGCAACTCTTTACAATTTGCCTGGTCAACCAAACAGGTAGTCGATGGTGCAGAAGCATAATAGTGTCAGCATAGCTAGTAAGGAGGAGAGTCCGCTGCCTGTGGTACCCAAACACCCCTGGAGAAAACAAGGCTTTCAGCGTCTTCTTCCCCTGTGATCCTGTTTAGTGGCTGCAGTGCGGGTGAGCCCGTGCCACTCCCGCCAGCCCTCCATCCTCTCCGATGCCTCGGCTCTGGAGGGCGACCGGTCATCCACGCCCAGCGACATCAATTCGCCGCGCCACCGGACCCACTCCCTCTGCAATGTAAGAGCTGCCCACCACCGCACCCTCCCAAGTAATCACCTCCTTCGTAGTAGCCTTACTGTTCTAGTGCCCTGCTGCTGTCTTTCTTTCTGCCATTTTTCTGGCTGAATGCATGCATGCCCCGTGCAGTCGTGACCTGTGAGGATTTATTTGAAGGTCAGTCGTTGGGTTGTGATTGTACAATAAGTGCATGTCCGCACAGCTTATTCAGTGTCACTTCCTCTCCGTGTCGAGAACCTCTCTATCTCTTACGCTCCTCGCTCAATCTCTCTCACTCTGCACCCCTTTGGCTGGCTTCTCCGCCCTTGCATCCCTCTGTTGTTTTTGCCCATCTCTTCATCTCCCTCTTCCCTCTGATCTTCCTCACTCCTCCCTCTCTCTCTCTCTCTCTCTCTTCAGTCCCTAGAAGATCTGGAGGAGGCGAAGCGTAAGAAGAAGAAAGAGAAGATGGGGCTGGGCTCGCTGTCGCGTGTCTTCGCCCGGGGCAAGCAGCGCAAGTCCCTGGACCCCGGTTTGTTTGATGGTACTTCAACACCCGATTATTACATAGAGGAAGACGCAGACTGGTAAAAGCGTTTGTCTGGGCGAACCACCAGGAGAGCCTTTGTGGCAATTAGTGGAAGCATAGTGTTGATGCGCATACATACAGTGTGGGTGGGTGGATGAGTGTTAAAGATGAGTGATTGTTTGTGTCAATGTGTATGGACATAATTGTGTGTTTGTGTGCGCGCGTGCAAACACACACATGCAGATGTGTGTGTGAGAGTATGTGCATGCGTGTGTCCATGGTCAGAGGCCATGTTAGAAGCCTGAGGCGCGCCTTGCTTCGCTGAAGTGTAAACCTTACGAGCAGATTGCACCTGTATGTATGTATGTACAGTACTGTAAATAGAGTGGACAGTGTGACACAGCTAACATGAGGATATGTTCTACTGTATCTGCCCTCCAACATGGCTGTTTCTGATTCTTTTAATTGTTCTTTACATTTGGACTTTTTTTGTTTTTGTTTTCAATTAACTGGAAACTTGAAGGACTGCTGTACTTGTAAATAACAGTCGATGTGCACTTTGTGCTTGTAAATGTCTCTTTGTCCTGAATGCCTTTTGTTATTTTTGACATGTTTGACATCCCCCCGCCCTCCTCACTCCCCCTTAACTTAAACTCCTCCATGTTTATTGTCCTTGCTTGGTCCATCCCCTTTCACACTGCCATGATGAGAACAGTTTCCTGTAGGCAACATGCAGACTCCTCAAATCCACCTCCAATTTGGTTGTGCCATGACTCCCTCAACAACCAAACAAAAACTATGCGGAGGCACTCCTTGCTGTTTGCTCAAATCAGACTTCAAAGGCAACTGCTGAGCAAGGATTAAGCTTCTGCTGCAAAACTGTTTGTTCCATTCCAACATGAAGCCAAACAGGAAATGTAAGAAATTGACCAATGTGTTTTCTATCTGTGAAGGAGCATGTGTGATATGCATGCATGTAGCCCCGGTACCCAAATGCATGGTGAACAAAACCGTTACCCTATGAAACAGAAATGTCTTCCTCTGGATATGCTGTTCGAAAGGTGATAGATTGTCTGTAAAAAAAAAAAAAAAAGAGAGGTCAGTTACTGATTCCATGGTGTTCATACATGATTTTCCTCCATTTCCAATGAAATAATATTCACAAAACTGACCTTTGTGTTATTCAGGAATGTGCTGATTAATGTTCAACAACAGATCAGCATCCCGAAAAATAAATAGAACATTTGAATCTGCGGCTGAAAGACGTACCGTCCAAAATTACTCTGCAAAAGAATTACAAAAGGTCAGCAAAGTGAAGTCGACGGTCAAAGAGAAAACCCGGCTCTCCACTTTCAGCCATTAAAGAATGATTATTCCACTTACTGAAGCGATTCGTTTGCCATTCTCTTGCTGTAGGATCTTACAGTAGTGTAGCTTGTAGTCATTTCCTTCAGAATAAGGTACTGAAAGGGTATTTGAAATTTGAATTATACAGGATGAAAAATTAATTTTCAAAATAAATGACATCTATTATCCCAAAATAAATATCAATTATGATAGTAGAGATCAGAAAGATGGTTACGACTTTACCCAGCCTTAGGAATTATGCTCTCTTACTAGAAAGCTTTATCTTCAATTTAGGCACCTGAGCATAGGGAAACGTGAAATTAACTGTTTCTAACAATAAAAAGTGCAATCTCTGGAGGTTTGAAACTAAATTTAAGCAGGATAATCACACCGAGTCAAATGCATACCTTCTCCCATGACCCCATGAACTCGCCAAAAACATTCTGCAGATTTCAGGCCATTGCTGAAAAAAGCAATTAACCGTGTGCCAAAGGTTAATAGGGTTTCTCCAAGTAAAAGAATTACTACAGACGTCGGATTATTTGCATCCTTTCGCTGGATTGAGCTGGAGTCTGCACGGCCCCCCCAGGAAATCTTTTCTCTCCCTGATATTAAACTAACTCTGGGTATTTGTCAATCACACCTGAAACAGTACAGGGACATAGATTACATTGGAACTGTATTTAACACACAATGCTTGTCAAAAGAGCGTCCATATTAGCAGTGAGAGGATTATGATTTAACCGCTAGCTCAACCCACATTTTGACTCGACGATATTGGATTTAGAGGTAATTTAGAGGTAATTCACTAAGTAACTGAAAGATAATAAGGATAAGAACAACTCCACCAGTCAATTTAATTCAACATTAGTAACATTAGTAGATGTAAATCATGGATAACGTTTTTTCATTCAACCAACCTTGATAATCCTCTCCTGATAAAAACATCAAATGAAAATCATTGTATCATTTTAATGTTTTGAGCAAAGGTCTCTTTCATGTTTTTTGGCAAATACTTTACTTTTTGTAAATGAGATAACATTACAGAAATGAAATTATTATTATTATTATTATTATTGTTATTATTATTATTATTAATAAAGAGTTTTATTTAAAGTCGAAGATGTAGGCCTCGATGGAGGACTTCTATTGCGAGGTCCTGAGATGTGTAGAAGTGAATAGTAGCAGAGAACTTTTAAAGGCATGGCAACAAAATTATGCTCAAAAGAACTTAAATGAGAAAATAAGATTATTTTAAAATAAAATAAATAACGTTGAATTTCTATGTGGCTGTCCTCTCTTTCCCTGTGTTGATGTTTGTGTGTTTCATTTGTTGTGGTGTGACTCTAATCCTAATACCTCCCTTTACGCCGCGGGGGGTGGGGGGGGCTGCAATTTTTAACATATGCGTGACAGCTTCCCTCAGCCCGGCGAGTCCATCTGTGACAGGACTGCATCCAAAAAGCTTCCAAATGGCTTTCCTGTCTTTCCTCTCTTCCTCTGCTTCTGTTACATTGGAAGAAATGATCAGAAAAGAGAGGAGATGGAAAGGAAGTCATCTCAGATTGTTGGACTAGAACTCGTATGTGTCAGCACATGGCATCAATAACATTCTGCTTGAATTTGACCCCTAACCTCTAATACTGACCCCTCTTGTCTGACCTCCCCTGGACTCTCGACACAGTCGTGTGACCCAAGACTTAATCAATCAAACCCAGTAAGGTCCAATAGGTCTAATCACATTCAAAATTAGTGTTGCTGGGTTGCAAACTGTGATCGCAGACTCCTTTTAACTCCTGAAAACATCAGAAAAAATGACTTTTGAATGTAGCCCTTCTTCAAGTTGAATGATGTTGAAAATTGTTTTTTGGAATATCAGACAATCGAAATACAATACCATCCTAAAATAACTTAGCTAGACGATATTGTTTTGAGGGCACTAGCAAGTGTTGTAGTTTATTGACCTTACTCCCTCGGCAGCCATGTTGAATTTACGTCACACTTGTGGTTGGGAAACTCATAGACCATAGCCAATCTAGCTAGCGATCTCCGGAACAACGACTGTTTGAATTTAGGAGGCAAGTTAGCTCTCTTACTAGCTAGTTAGCTAGTCGCTAGCTAGTCTAGATTCCAGTAGATAGCTATAGCAGGACAATTGTTTTACCTCCAGATTCCATTTGTTTCTAATACATTTTTGACTAAGCTGAGTTTCTCACCTCGAGAGTGACCGATGTTCAAAATGGTCGCCGTGTGACTGTCCTTACCCACACAATTGAAAGAATTAACATTTAAGGATTCATCAGTTAAACAAGACAACCAATCTCCTGTGTTTTATAAGAGCTGTACATACTGCTATAATCTCTTCATACAAAAGGACTAATAATCCATCACAATATTTACAAAGTATTTCACAACGTGCACTGTGATGCTGCGGCCTCAGACACAAGATGAGAATATTGAGAGGGCACACATGGTACCTGTGACATTCTTCTAACCACTTCACTCTTTTTAAAAGCCCAATAAGAGGGATGCGTTTCCCAGAATACCTAGTCCTCAGGTCACAGAATGACCGGTCTCC
This sequence comes from Hoplostethus mediterraneus, assembly GCA_034670385.1. Lineage (NCBI taxonomy): Eukaryota > Metazoa > Chordata > Actinopteri > Trachichthyiformes > Trachichthyidae > Hoplostethus > Hoplostethus mediterraneus. Next base: position 16,525,504 of record JAXDDW010000001.1, on the reverse strand, counting down.
AAGGCAACAGTTTGGCCTCCAAATGGATGTCAGACAGTCAAGTCTGCAGGTCTGAGTGTGCCTTGCCCTCATTGGGTCTCTCTCCAGTGTTGGAAAAGAGACCTGGCATCTGGAGGATAGTGCATTTCTAGTGGACGAGTAAATCCATTCAGCTCAATATGAATTGCTCTCAGAGGAGCACTTAGAGGAGCACCTTCAGTTTATGCCTCGCTTTTAGGAGAGTGCATAAAAGCATCCAATTTGAGATTAATTACCTTTTATTTGGGCCTCACAATCATTCAATTGTGAAACTATTTTTTGAGTAAATATAGTAGTAGGCTACCCAAAACCCTTTGAAGAGTGTGAATGAGATGGAGTGCACCTGCAATGCAGTTTCAACTGCTGAAGAATTCCTTTAACTAGGCACGAGTCCTCCAGATTCTTTATAGGGTTCTTAATCCCATTTTGGGAGTTGCCCTAATTGCTTCCTGAGGTTTTCTATTTTTCTTTGCTGGAAACAAAAGAAACAACGAGGGAACACAACAAAAGCGGAGGATTGTCAAGAAAAGAAAGAACATGTTGGTTGAACACTTGTTCTGTTTTAGCTACAAAGGCCCCAGCTGAGAATTCAAACACCTGTTAGGTGCAGATAGTGGGCAAATGTTTCAGCATTCACTGTCATATCTTTGTTGTCCCACTGTAGAAAATGGATAGCGTAGAGTCGAGCGCTAAACAGGCAGCTCAATGGATTCTGTGTCCTTCGCTGACTGAGCTCTTATGCACACTGCAATTAAAACATAAGCATGTGCCATTTGGTGAAAGCTTTTTTATCAAAAGAGCATTACAGTACCGGGAGTCCGCACAATTGTGTTATTGATGGCCCCAGGGGGCAACAAACCCCTTACCCTGGCAGTGTCAGCCTTCTTCTAAGAATGGAAATTTCTAGCAATTTGTCGATAGGAGAGCAGAACGCTTACTGGGTTTCTGTTGTGTGCTAGACTTTTGAACAAGCTATGTGGAGATGATAGTGTATGTCATTATAGTGTACCCAAACAGCACTAGCTCATTCTGCCTGCATAGAGAAGAATAGTCGAGTTTTCTGTAGTGATGTAGTGATTTCAGAAAGAAGTAGACAAGATATTGATTGTGACATATGTGTTTTTTTTAGTTTTTTTTATCAAAGACGAAATGCTACATTGTTGCGAGGCCATATTGTTGTATAGGACATGGTGCTAGATTGCCACCCACTGGTAAACACAATGAAATGGGCTTCACACTGCTACTAAGCACAGGTGAAACTGAGGCTGATCTTAGCTGACCAATACATTCCTGGCCTGATTACTCATCCACACATGGAAATCTGTTGTGAAAAATGTAAACAGGAAATATCTGGGCCAACTGAGGACAATAACAGGTAAGCGGGTCAACTCTTCAGGGAATTAGCAGGGGGCCAAAACGGATTTGAAAAAGGAGCATTGAGTGTGCATCACGTTCCCAAGGTAAAACTTGCCCGGAGTAACGTGAGGCAGCTTTCGGTTTACATTATCATAACACATCGATACAAGATAGAACCAGAATTTCTGAATCACACGCCCGTTGTTTCCATGCAACAATTGCCGCAGGCTGATTTAGACAGACGAGCTACATTAATCGACTCCAGCTGCCCGTTTAATGGACTTGGTAAGAGAGGAAAGTGACAACCTTGTTTACAACATGCTTGGCAAACTCTTGGCTTGTTGTCCTGCAGCCAAGAGTTTAATATGTTGTTAAAAGCTTGTTTGTTTTGAGGAAACAAGATGAGCTGAGTAAGGGCTCTCTCCCTGTCGCTGATTTTCATTTTATGTTGAATTGATTTTAATCTATTGCAATCCACTTTGTTTTTGTTTTTTTCCATCGCCCACTGCACCCCCGCTACCACCTCTGCCTGCGCTCACACCCACAACTTACCTCACCCACATGTCTCGCCCACCTACCCAGACTCAGACAGTCTCTCCAGCCCCACCCGCCTCAGTCTCAGCCTCTCAGATGGATCGGAAGACCAGCTGGACCGCCTCCAGCAGGTGGAGCTAGCCAGGACCACGCCCATGTCCCAGTGGAGGGCGGGCACGGTGCAGGCCTGGCTGGAGGTTGTCATGGCAATGCCCATGTACATTCGCACATGCTCAGAAAATGTCAAGAGTGGCAAGGTAGGAACCCAAAACCATAAACCTGATGTCGGCTGTCTGGTTGAATACCTTTTAAGGGACACCTATTATGCTATGGCTTTAGTTCAACTTTAAGAGTGTAGTGTAACAGTGCTACCGTGACATTTTGCAGGTGTTGCTGGGTTTAACAGATGAGGACCTGGAGCTGGGCTTGGGCGTCAGCAGTTCCATGCACCGCAGGAAACTCCGCCTGGCCATCGAGGATTACAGGGATGCTGAGAACGGCCGAGGGTGAGGGAGGGGGAAACTGAGACTTCTCTGTAACTCTCAGAGTGGAAGTGCTGTAAATACACAGTACATGGTAGTGAGAGAGTGCCATCTGCTGGTGATGTATGGTCATGGCATGTGCATCATGTGGTGTGGGATCTTTCATGAGTGCACATCTCCAAATTACTACTTAATGGCTCATTGGAGGCATAATGTTGAGTGTGATTACGGAGCTAAAATGGTTAGTCGTTACACATTAATTAAAAGGAACGTTTTACTGTCTTTGCAACTATTTTGAAGCTAATTTTAAGATCAGGAAATGACTCGATAGTTTCTTAGGACAGTGCATGTGTTGAAGAGTCAGGTGGTTTGCTGTGCTACTGGTGTTAAAATATGTTTTTGCAGCACATCCACTGCAATAATCAAGAAGCATCCTCTCCCTGCAGGCTGTCCAAGGCTGCAGACATGGACCACCACTGGGTAGCCAAGGCCTGGCTAAGTGACGTGGGCTTGCCTCAGTACTCCCAGGCATTTCACACCCACCTGGTGGACGGGCGCATGCTGAACTCCCTGACGCGGCGCGATCTTGAGCGCCACCTCAACATCACCAAGAAGTTCCACCAGGTCAGCTTGCTGCTGGGCATCGAACTGCTGCACTCGCTGAATTTCGACAAGGAGGTACGTGAGAATGCGTGTCGCGTTCACACGCCATGCATGCTAGTGGAGGAATGCTGGGAATGTGCTCAGGTTTGAGTGGTAGGGTGAAAAGAAGGTGAAAAGTGTGTGTGTGCGTGTGTGTGCGTGTGTGTGCGTGTGTGTGTGTGTGTGTGTGTGTTTCAATGCTTTTCCAGGCGCTCCAGGCTCGTCGGATGCAGTGTGAGCACCAGAACATGGATCCACTGGTATGGACCTCTCATCGGGTCATTAGGTGGATCAGAGAAATTGACCTCAAGGTGGGGACAGAGATTTAAAAAAATATACCTTATACACTACCAACATGTACAGCATTGTGTTAATAGTTTTAACAGCTGTGGCGATGATTTTGTACTCACACGTTGATACATACAAACTTCTACATTTGTCACTGGCAAACGTTACACTATAATAAATAATAACACTGAAGAGACACAAATATGTTGAGTAATACTATCAGGGTGGTATTGTGGGAAAAGGAGGCTATTTTGTTTACTCTTTGCTCCGTATCTCCAGAGAGTGATAGAAACCCTTTGTTATTGTAATTATAAGACACTACAAAGCCTTTGAGATTAGAGTGTCTCTGCAGATGCACAGGAAAACCTGTTTCCATTGTAAGGCATGACAACATTCAGGCTTTACAGAGATAAGGCTGTTTCGACTGGCATCCTGTTAATATCCTCAGGGAGCTTGAATGTATATTGATCCCCAACAGCAACAAAGGAATCGATATGCGCTGTTTTACAGAGCAGGTTAGGCATCATTTTTGAGAGAATGCCAGTGTGAAAGAAATCACTTGTTGGTCCTCCGCCTGTCTGTCTATCCAGGAGTTTGCCGAAAGTCTCCAAAGCAGTGGAGTTCACGGAGCCGTCATGGTGCTCGACCCCACTTTTAACACCGACGGCATGGCAACGGCGCTGGGAATCCCAAGCAACAAGCACATGGTTCGCCGGCACCTCGTTGAAGAGATGAAAACCTTGATTAGCACAGCCAGGTGAGGAGGGAAGGAGAGAGAGAGAGAGAGAGAGAGAGAGAGAGAGAGAGAGAGAGAGAGAGAGAGAGAGAGAGACAGAGAGAGAGAGAGAGAGAGAGAGAGAGAGAGAGACAGTGCTGGTGATACTCTGTAGATGAGTAGATTAGCTACACCCTTTGATCTCAGTTGGACTATTTGTGACAATGGAGGGTGAATATTGTACGTTGTATTGATCTCACAAGTTTCTACAAGAATGGATTCTAGTGTCTGCTATCAGTACTATCTGATCCTTGCCTTTCTCCCTGCAGGGTAAACGCCAAGCAGGACTATGAGAGGCTAGGTCTGGGAACACCACCAACCCTGCTCCGTCAGAGCTCCCTGGGCAGATCATCCAGCTCCACCGGCCGACACACTGATGACGAAGGCTCTCTGAGAAGGAGGGCAGTCAAGGTATGATCCATAATGATCAGTCTTCAATGCTCATAGCACCAAGAAGTTAAAAAAAAGACAATTGTTTGAGTGCGATTTGAGACCAAAATGAATGTAACTCTTCTCCCACTATCGCAGCCTCCGATGGGGTTCAGCCCGAAAGCCCGCAGTGGGCGGGACTTGAGTTGCCACAGCAGCTATGGCTCCCTGCCTCAGGAGGTCCGAGACGAGACTCCGCCCAGGACCGATGGGAGCCCAATCCGTGGCTACACCAGTATCGAGGTCACCAATGTGTGAGGTCATCAGAGCGTGACCAACACCTGACATCAGCTTCATTCAATCGATCATCATGGACATTCGTCTTCCATGTGCAGCTGAACAAGGGATTTTTTTTTTCTAAAAGCTGAGCCTTTAATGGACAGAATGCACTTTTTAGAGGGAAAGTTGTTGTTTTTTAACCATTTTTATGGTCTAAGAAAAATTTATTACAACTCACTGGGGGGGGGGGGGGCAAGTGGTATTTGACCTTTTTGAGGGCACTGGTTTCTATTCCCCAATGATGGACTCAAGAGATGAAGAAGGACTCAAGCTAAAATTTATTTTTCTATCTTGCTCATGTGTAAATGTTTTATTGTTAACCAGGAAGTGACTCAGCTATTTGTTTTTGTTTAGTGGTTCTTAATAACAAGCAGTCTGTTTCTCTGAGGGAAGGGTTGAGTAAGTAAGGGGACAGGCTGTTTGTATGTACAGGGTACTTTGGTGATTCAGCTTCAAACTAACAGGACGAAAGAAGATAAACAAAAATACATTTTTTATAACAGTGTAAAATGTTCTTGTTTCATTCTCGTTCTCTTTCAATAACTGCTGTCTGTGATGCCTTGTTGATGTAGCTGAGGACACTGAAAACAAAAACTTGAACTGAATTTTCAACGACATAGTGTATGTTTGATAGTCATTTTATTTTTCAGCTTGCACATTTACACTGTTGTGTCTAAACAAAATAAGCAAACCCTCTTCTACTGTTTTATACTGTACAATAAACATGGAAGAATATCATGAGGACCATCCTCAAACAATACCATGAAAAGATTACTGCAGAGTTGTACATCCATGGGCTAAAAAGATGAGGGAATATGTGAAAGGTCAAGAGAGACCGTCATAATGAAATAAAGATGTTTCAAATATTGTTGCCCTTTTGCGCCTATCTTCAACAGGAAGTAGCACGGGGGAATGTATGAGGCTGAATTCTTCCAGGGTGGCAGCAGGTTGGGGGTCCATTCTAAACTGTGGACCTTTGACTGCCTTTGTGTGCTTATATTGAACCTGTACACTTGACTGCTTTCGCCAGTATGTCAGTGAGTCAGCCCTGCTCTCTAATGGACATGTTAGATCTAGTCCATGTCTATGCTGCCACACAATAAAACATAATGCAACTTCCTCCTCTTATTCATGGTGACTGTGCCATTGTGGTGAGTGAGGGATGACACACCCCAAAAAGAGATCAGCTGGCCTCACACCAACAGGGACGGCTGGCCAAACCTTTCTTATTCAGCCAACCACAGTTGATAAGGAAAAAATCATTATGTGACGTCCCTTTGTACTCAGGGATATCAGAGATCTGATCCGGAAGGCGAGTTAAGGTGTGATGGGTGGAGATCCACGGGACCAATATCTGAATTGCTCATTAGTGAATAGGTGAGTGGAATAATCCAATTGCGTGCGTCATAGCCAACCATAAAACTAAAGATCAACAATGACAAATAATAGTCTGGGAATGGATGTGTTATTGTCGTCATTCTTCCAGGTTGGGTTATTAGACATGAGATTACGTCTGCACCAAAAACATCAATAAAAAGGTTTTAAGGCCATGTTAAATTAATGGTTATCCAAATTCGACTGTAGCGTTTTGCCTTTGTAATTGCTGACATATCATTTGATTTGATTACAGGCTGACAGTGGTATTGGTACAAGCCAGAGTACTACCAGATGTAATCAAGGCTGGTTCATTGTGGTCACCTCTCTCTTGCTGTGTGTGTGTGTGTGTGTGTGTGTGTGTGTGTGTGTGTGTGTGAAGGAACAAAAGGAACCAGACAAAAGGTAAGAAAAACCTCCCCGGACTTCATCAGAACTGTTGCACTTCAAAGGAACAATACAGTAAGTGATGGGGGACGAGAGTGGTTTTGCCATTATTGTAAAGCTGTGTGAATTACAGTCCCCTACATTGCATTGTAACACGCAGGCCCATGTACAGGAGGAAGCTGGTATAAGGAAGTGGAGCTACTGTGAACTACTGTGTTAGTGCCTTGGCCCTTGGGCAACCCTCTTCAGACAAATATTCAGCACACATACACACACAAGCACAAACACATTTCTATATTGTATTGACGATTTTCATGACCTCTGACCATCTTTGTCAAATGAGAATGCTGGCAGGCTCAGCACCCAAAGGTCCTCATGGTTAACACTACCCAAAGTGTTCAAAGGAGAACTGGATAGGGCCTACTAACTAAACTGGCACATAGTGACAGATTTACAAAGAGGAAGTACAAGATTACATAAGACTGACTGTCAAAGATAATTTTCATTGTTGAGTGGAAAAGTTTTGAGTAAATAGTGTTGGATAATACCATCTTGTCAGATGACAACAGTAATTTGTTACTTATAGTGTGAACCAGGGGTGGACCCACATAGATACACTTTAGACCAACCCCCTTTAAGATTGTGTACCAGAAGCTAGATAGGACTTGCTACAGAATTGGTATTATACATTTGATGACTAAAACAGTGGGAAGAGTCTGTGACTGAGACTGAGACTGGGCAGTCAAACAACCGTGAGTTTAAATTTTCAATATTCCTCTTTGTGTATCACTGGTGTACAATCTGTGTGTAAACCATCACCAAAAGATAGTTTATCCAGTCGTTGGTGACTACTTATTCTTTATCAACATGTAGAGGACATCGCAATGTAAGCACAGTGTGACTAATCTACCAAGCAAAAACACGAAACAAACTTAACATCTCAGCTCATTCTAACATAACATTTAACAAGGAAGTAGCTGATATTAGAGTAGGTATAGCTATTGAACCGTTTCATATGTACATTTACACCTCAATAGTTTTCCAAACCAGAAAATATGCTAGTTTGACTGGTTAGGGGCGTTTTCCTGCAGTTAACGATCATTACAATAAAACTAACACCATTTAAATATTTAAACCCCATTTTATGACAACAAAAAACTCTCAGCGAAACGTTTTAGATGTTAATAAATTGATGTTTTATTGATATTTTCGTCTGTGTGTGTGACCTTAAAAACGTTGCACGTGCTAGAGTCCGTTGGGATTTTGAATTCTGCAGCCGGGTCCGGGAGGACATGAACCAAAACTGGTTCATAGATAAGAGGCTCATCCTCCAGCGTGCCTGGCACACAACGGGTTAAAACTGGAAGTAGTCTAGCTGGCTACCACCAACCCCCTCCCTCCTCCACGGGCCCATCCGCCTGAGAAAGAAAGTTCCTGATTCTCAACAACGCAAGCTTCCCTCTAAATTGTACCAGTTTCAGTTACGTCCATGTACGCGTACTTAGAAAACAACACGAGCTCCCAACTTTGAAGCGAAGAGGCGTATTTTCCCCAAGGTATCTCTGATGTTTTAAAAAAAGAAATGCAAAGGTGAGTAACGCCTATATACATACTCATCGATTTTGTTACTCTGTATCACACCCCTCGAGCGAATGCAGCATGTCTAAGTTATAGGTAACGTTAGCCGGTAGTTTACTTCACTCTTGGACAAGTTTTCACTTACTTTTGCAAGTTTTTTTATATGCCGTATGTATCGGTAACGCAATGTAATACCCTAACGTTACACCTCAGTGTTTTCGTGAGACGGACACAGCAGCATAGTGGTTGTAAAAAGGCTGAAAGTTGAGCCTGTTTCTGATCAGATTTTCTGTGCCTGACTGTTTAAATTCATTATGCAGACTACTGTTGAAACGTATAGGAATTTAATGACCAGGGTTGAGTCCCATACCTAGACTTTACATATCAGCCTCTTGAGCACAGCATAGAAAACACCTTTTGACCCAAGCAATGAGAGTGAATGGTCAGACAAACACGAACTTAGTAAAATGGCTCATTCAAGGCTTTCCCCACTCCCCAGTCTGCGTATATAAAGCAGGACTCTATCTTGGGCTGTGGCAACTGAGACAGTCAATTAGGTGAAATTCCACTATCCCCAACTTAGACACACACACACACACACACACACACACACACACACACACACACACACACACACACACACACACACACACACAAATGACATGGTATACAATGCTGTGTGGGATATCAGGGTTAGGACCAGGCATGTCAATCTCTTACTTTACTCTTTGCTCTAACCACACGTTTTCCACTGCAAAACTGTCTAGCATGCTAGCATTTGACATGTCGACACACTGTGTGGGTTTGCAGCTTTGTGTTGGCACATAGATTGCTACAGACACCGCTACTGCCGGTCTGTGCAGGCTAATAGAAGACAGTTTGATTCTGTGTTTCAGTGATTTTACATGGGTCCAGTTGTCATGAAGAGGGCGGAGTTAAAGCACATGCCATACATTCTTTACAGGGATGGTATTTCTGAGTCAGAGGAGGCTCCACTAACTTTATTCTGCCCCTCACTCTCTCGCCACTCCAAGCACGTCTGGACATGAGCACACATAACCCTCCATGCACAGTTTGCACACATATTTACAGACCGTGTAGGTATATCATGGACAGATTGCCAGTATTAGTATTAGGCGGTATGGTCTTACCACCTATAGATAAAGCACTTTTATCTTTCTTCTGAGTATGTCAAAAAGGTTCCTGCAGTCTTACAAGGTTACCCTTTGGTCTTCAGCAAGCAAATAGAAAAAGTTACAAGCTGGCCATATATGAAAGCGTAACTATTTTTGAGATATCACAAGACTTGTACAGTATGACTTGTAACTTGTGACTCAGTGCATTACGAGATCCTCGTCTTGTTTTGCTATGTGTAACAATTGAATTGTTGCAAGGACACGAGTAGGAGTGCTGTTTTGACTGAATGTTTTGATTTTGAATTGCTATGTAACAAGTAATGATTAATACATTAAGGGAAAAATCCACCCTTATACACTAACACTGGTTTAAAAAAACAGCTATTGGTGATGTACCTTGCATTCCTGGGTCCGTTTTGTTGTTTGGTGGTGTATTCTTTTAACCCTAACACCTTATCACAAAATAAATCCTGGATTGCACCGAACATCACAGATTGATGATATCTAACAGCAAGGGTGGAATTTTCCTTTTAACAGTGTATTCAGTAGATGCAAAGATAGTAAAGATAGTATGCCCTATGCCCCATTTTACAATGGCCATGGACCTTACTGTAAGTCATAGAATAGCTTACCTTATCTACCCTTGTAATGTCCTGACATTGGGTAACATGCGCCTTTTGTAGCAGTGCCGGTAAATCTGCTGTAAATTTTCACCATAAAACACACCCATCACGTAGGAGTCTCCAGGGTATTTTTGCACAGTGAAATTGATAACATATGCTCGGACCCTCATAAGGAACAAAGCTCTGGGGAGACATCAGCAGCTAAATGTGCAGTAATATCTTTAAGGATGAAATTATTTTTGTCTTGAGATGAGAGCTCAGAGTGGTGAGAGCATATAATTTTAGATACTGGCACACACTCACTGTCTTTTCTACCCTCAGTGGCTCAAATGTGAGCGGTTCTTTTTGGTTCTGAATATGTGTGTAGATATATTCTGCAGATGTTTTTTTCCAGGAAATGACTATCCTGAACAATTGTAAATGTCAGGGTCTTTATGTTATACTGTCTTAATTTTACCTGGTATTTCTGTCGTTGTATAAGTACCCAATATCCCTTTCTCTTTACAGTGTTTAACCTCTGAAGCAGCTAGTCTGAGACTGATAAAGTTGTGGGACTGATACAATGCGCTCCAGTGTTGACGCGGCCTCAAGCCCCCCTAGCAGTCAGGCCACTGCCAACAATAACAGCAGCAGCAGCAATGGAAACTCAGGTTCCCAGTATGCACTGTGTGCTCTTGGGGTTGGGCTAGTGGCCCTCGGCATTGTTATGATCGTGTGGAGCGTGGTACCTGCAGATGCCGGGAATAACAACAGCAGCAGCAGTTCGGGAGGAGGAGGAGGTGGGAGACCAGACAACAGAAGTAAAGCATCCTCTGTGGCTTTTGTCTTGGTGGGGTCAGGGGTGGTTATGCTGCTGCTGTCCTTATGTCTGGGGATGAGGAACAAACAGCGGGAGCAGCGGATGCTCCAGGAGGCCCAGAACCAGGGGGGAGTGTCAGCCGCGGAGCAGGGGCAAAGAGAAATGTGAGTTGGCTTCTCATCTGCTGTAAACAACTTATCAGCCACAGCAATATTCTAGTTTCATGTCTGGGGTTGATGCTCTCTGCTGTTTAATATGTCCCTTGACAGAAGGCTCAAAATCAATATTTGAACTGATAGTGGCTGTTTGAATTGTGTGTGTACACTGCAAAAAAAAGTCCATCTTAGAAAGTCATTTAATCTAGTATTGAGTCTTACAATCTGCCAGTGGGGTTAGCTAATTTCACTTGTTTCCAGGGCTGTTTCAACTGGAAGATGACACCACTAGTATCAAGATGACAACTAATTGTCAGTGAGTTGCCTTCTGCCCAATGCATGCTGGGATAGGCTCCAGCCTCCTCTGACCGTGAATAGGCAATAAGCGGATAAAGAAAATGAATGAACTGCATTGATTATATATTAACCCACACTTTGTAGCTCTAACACTGGAACTGATAGTCTACTCTTGTATGACCATTTAAGTACTGTCATTCATGTCTGTGTATTTCTATCAATGTCTGCAGGACTGAGGAACAAGCCCAGCATTACGCTGTACCCAGTTACGAAGAGGTAGTGGGCAGTGGCCAGTACCCCGTTCGTCAGAGCAACCTGCGGCAAAACTCCTCCCAGCTTCCTTCCTACGACGACCTAGCCCAAGTCGACGGGATGCAGTATGAGTTTGAGGGATCAGAGGTCACTCCGACGGGGTCACAGCCTGCTCCCAATTCTGCCGGTCCCACTGCTGCTGCTTCAGCGTCCCGTAGAGCTGGGAAAACCAGCCGCAAGCTCCTCCCTCTCAAAATCCGCAGGATTAAATCGGAGAAGCTGCATATGAAAAATGCTGAAAATTCTCAGTCGGCAGCGGGGGTCAGCATAGAACCACTTACCCCACCGCCGCAATATGAGGATAAGGTGCCCCCACTTTGAGACTAGACCCACCCGTGGTCAAAGCAAGCTACTGCAATTCCTGGAATCCATCATGACCGCTTTTTGTGGATCTGCCATGTTAAGATGTTAAGATGGCACTTGAGATATGACTCCCTGCAGAATATTCTCAATGGCACTTGTCATAATGTCATAAAATACCTGTCCAAATGCTGAGTTGAAGACCACGTCACTCCATAGCATTGAACAGCAAACACTTGTATACGGTTTTGATATTCTGGATCTCACTGGATATCTGAGACAGCACCAACGTTGGACAAAGTTGCTGGATACTTATTAACTATGATGGATAAAGTTCACTTAGTCACACTAAGGCACATTTGAAAAAGCACAAACCAAATATAATTATCTCCTATTTCAAAGTATCTACCAGTATATGCAATATCTGTATGTATTTGACTTCCAAGTGTCTGCCTGGGTGAGTTGGCAGTGCAAGTCCTCACCGGGGTGTGAGATCGCGGTCAGCCCCTCCTGGTCTTCCACAGGGCTGCAGCAAGTGAGAGAAAACTTGTTAACTGTGTGTGTCTGTGAGTTGGGTGGTCCTTGGTACTGCATCAACAATTGATTGATTATGCATTTATTGCTTTGACATAGTTTTAGTCTTGTCGTTAAAGGGATGGTAACGATGACTGACTACACCCTAGGTTTGTCATCATGTCGTGCAGTTCAAAGTAATATTCCTCCTGTTCAACATTATGACACTGCTGTTCCTCTGCAGACATTTGAGAATAAATCTTATTGCTAAACCCCCAAGCTCTGATTTCACTTTGCCAGCATTTGTTCTCTGGGGAATAGTGGTTAGTATAGGAAGTATGCGAGGGCATGATGGAAGGAGCTCGTGAAGGAGGAACTTGTGAATAGTTGGAAGCCTTTTCCCTGTAGCCATGGTGAAAGGGGTCGGGTTGTGAAGGCAGTAGTGTCGTCTCGGCTTTTTTCTCAGCTTGTTTTTGTACTTATTCGAGATGAGCAACAGAGAGACTCTTTCACAGAGCAGCTGGGCTATGATAATGACAACTATTGCTCACTCACTTGCTCATCGCCACTCTTCCAACCACAGCTTTAGTCGCGGCACTGTTTTCACTCAGTGTATGCAAAGAATGAACACACAGAGAAGGGAGACAGGCTAGGCTCTACCTGAAGAACTGGTGTGACTTCTTTCAGTATTTAATTATTTTACGGATGCCTGTCCAGCAACCGATCCTACTCTTTCAGTGTAGATATGAACAGCTGAAGTTTTAATCAAACATGACGCATTATATGAACTTGCACAAGTGAGATTCTTCTTAATGGCACAAGAAGCACTTTCATCAGTGCCCTTTATTACCTGATTTGCTACATGGCAGTGTTAGATGAAAAGTCAAAAATAATGCAAAATGCTCCTCTACCTGGTCATCTCTTCATTTCAGGTTCTTTGTCAAGCGGGAGGCAAATACTTTCAGTCACTTTAGTTTCGTCCTGGAAATTTGCAAGCGCTATATCTGCATTACCTGTTTAAGACTGAAACTTGCCACACTCGTTGATTCCTATTTGTTATGCTTAGTACTGAAGACCTCGTCAGTGTACCTCATTTGCAAAGAACCAGTTCTGACTACATTGATTTTATTTTCACTATGTAGTCAAAAGATATTTTACATTGATGAAAGATAGTGTTTTTTTTTAAACACATTAGTATTTGTTGTCTGTTTCATTTATTGTTGCTTTTTATATGACTTAAGTGTTTTTCTATACTTCTTTTCTATGTACTGTGAAAATATGCTTTTGTATGATCATTCTAATCTGTATGTTGAAAATGATTTTTTTGTGTGAAAAGTGAACACTAACTGAGTTATCTCATGATTTCTTTTGTGAGAAATAAAAGGACATATTTGTAAACTAACCATTGTTTTATTTCAAAGGTGTAATTCGGTGTGATTACAGAATAATTGGAACACTTCCTGGCTGACCCATATGATATAATGTGCAGGACATTTTAATGACCTATTTTCCGTTTGTTTGTTTTTTTATTTTTATTTTTTACTGTTCACCACCTCTTACTTTAATCTATAGCTATTGACCACCAAAGTGGAGAGAAGCACCTGGGTATTTCCTAGTTTGTAATGCCCTTCAGGGCCTTGTAAAAATAGATACACGTTTCATTTCCGTGCTGGCTCAACTTGTGGTTGCACAGTGTAACGGTTACTAATACCACTACTCTTTTTACTCACTACTCTTAACCATTTCAATACTGGGCTGTATCTTTTAACAGCAGCACATTATCTGTACATTAACACACAGTAGATCTGTATGTCACCCGTTGCATGATGCTTAAGCCTTGTTAAAATGAACGCTGCACTGAAAAAAAAACATGAGACCACACATGGTAAATCGTAGTTGTTGTTATTATTGATGGCAAAAGTAGCTCCTTCAGTGTTTGGTCATAACCTGCAGAGGGAACATCAGAAAACACAATTACAACGCACTTCCTGTTTTTCAAAGCCTAGGCTTTTGTTTGCTTCAGGTTGCATTGTGTAAACTGCTGCTGGCAATCATGATCGTAAAGAAATGAAAAATGTCCCTCACTGTGTTGATCCAGTGGATGTAGGAGCTGACTTGCGTGAAGACGTTGGGCTTTTGGAGAGCGTTGCAGCCCTGACCAGAGCCGAAGCTCACCACGCCGTGGACGTCCCAGGAGCCGTCGGGGTTCTGGCAGTTCAGGGGGCCGCCGGAGTCTCCCTAAAGGTCGACAAGACATACTGTAGGTTAGTGGGAAGATTTGCAGACACCCTCGCCCTACTTGCCCCACTACTCCTTTCCCTGAATCTGATCTTTTACTACACCTTACTAGGAAGGAGACTTTAGCTTACAATACAGCTGGCGGTGATGCCATCTCCTCCAGCACAGACCATCTTGTCAGTGACCAGGAAGCTCCACCAGTCGTCCTGTGCGCAGGTCTCATGGTCGACCACAGGCAGTAGGGCCTGCTGCAGGATGTCAGCCGGGGGACCGCTGGCTGTGTGGGGGGGGGGACACGTTCAGCTCGGGTAAAGAAGCAAGATCTTGCTTTGACGGAGGTTCATCAGAGGGACAGCAAGGGGGATGGGTTGGGGGGTGAGGGGTGGACGGGGATTCTTTTCATGGCATTTTTGCTCTTTTGAGAGGATCCAGTGGAGAGAGGGAGGGGGACTACATACAGCAAACATCAAGGGCCAAATTCAAACGACGTCCCAACTATATCTGGCGTGTCTTGAGTGCATGCATTTTTTTTTTAATCATTTCTGGCTCCAGTTCCAGTGGGAAGTGAACCACTAACTCTGGCAGTGTTCGTTCCACACTCTGCTCATTGAGCGATACAGAACCACAAACCAAACCGATGAATAGTTCTCACATCTTCCTGACCAGCTGGAGAGTGTGAGAAATTCTTGACTTCACTGCACTTGATTTAGGGTAGCACTAGGCACAATAAATGATGCAAGAGGGCTGCAACAGAGAAGAATGCTCTACCCCCCCCCCCAACTGAAACCCTGTAGATTCACCCTATTTGTCCAAATTAAACTCGGGTTTCGGGTGTAGTCACTCGTGTGGAATCCGGGAAGTGACCAATTTAAACTTGAGAGAGAAACTGTCTCAGAAACAGCAGTGAGCGAGTACTCTGTCCAGAGAAAGCTGGACTCGCCAACAAACCTGCCGCCAAAAGATTTTTTTTCACTATCTCCACCCCTACCCTTAGAAGACATGTAGCTCCCAGGAGTTTGTAGTTCACTGAAGGACTTCACATGCTTATCTCTCTTTTGCCGCTGTCACTGACCACCAAAGCCTGAAGTTGCTTAGTGCAGCTTGAACTGAACTCGACTTGACATGTACCTGTGTAAAGGACCTGGTGTACAGATGTGTAGAAGCTCAATTACAATTTCCAAGGTGAAAATCTGCATTGCAGATTCGTGTATTGCGCCCGTGGACGTGCATTCACTCACTGGAGAGTCGCCCCCAGCCGGTGACGTAGCAGGGAGCACCGTGGGGCAGGACGAAGCCGGAGTCGGGGAGGCAGGCGGCCATGATGGTGTTGGAGAAGGTGACAGGAGAGGACAGCTTGATCAGGGCAATGTCATTACTGCAAAAGAGAAAAGGCAAAACAAAGATCTCTCATTCTTCGGAAATAATTGTAGATAATGGGATTTGATGTATGCTGTATTAATGTCTTGAACCTATTAGATCAGAAAAAGCGATGGATGACACAACCACAGATCGTGACCTGCCTCACTTGAGAGGTTATATTGAACTGAGTGGACTCTTGGCTGTTACCGGCTGAGAAGGTTGTTGTAGTCCTTGTGAGTGATGATCCTGGCGGCCCTCAGAGCTGTTGAGCCCTCCTCAGTCTCCTCCAGGCTGTGCTTGCCCAACTGCACTCTGTACTTGCGGCGGGCACTACAGGGTGGCAGATGGTGTTTCAAAGTACTTTCTGATTTAGCTTGTTATGGATAGCAAACAACAGACAGTTCTGACAGACAAAACTATTTCCACTGTCGATTGGTCATTAAAGTAATAATCTGCGAGATCCTTTGGCACTGCACTTCCCAGAGATTAAACCGTGTGTCCAGTGCTGTGACATCTTTTTTGCTTTGGCTTTCTGTTGATGAAGTTTTTGAGTTTCTGTAGGTGGCGCTCTTTTCTTTGCCTGGTCTGCCACGGTGGCTATCACTGCTCATGCTAACTACCCAGTTCTTCCTCTATTTATTCCTAGCAAATTGCTGTTGCAGCTGCTGGAAATGTAAAATGTGTCACTTCCTGTGGGCCAGGGGATTTTTCCCCGGGAACAACCTGGCAACACCGGGCGTTTAGAACAGAGGATGGAAAGTTCTATACTATAGGATGAATCACTATAATGGAAAATAAAAGCTTACAAAGCAGAAAAGCTTTGTACGCCCTTAAAAGAGAGCATGCTGTATTTACTATGTTTACCACTCTGCTGATAATAACCTCTCCCCAGTTGTCTCTTAGGCCTACCTGATGCAGTGGGCAGCAGTGAGGACCCAGTCAGAGGAGATGAGGGTGCCTCCACAGATGTGCCTCCAGCGCCCACTGCTGTCTGACTGGAGAGAGATCTGAGTAGACGGGAGAAACGACAGTGAGCATTGCTATGCTGAATGGATATGGTATATATTCTGTAAACTGTGCAGGTATTGACTAAATTTTCATCCCCAAACACAACAATTCCATTTAATCCTGACAAAATAATTCCCACACTTTCAATATTTCTGAATTATAAAGGATCCAGCCTGTAAATGTGTTTTTTTCTTTACCATGGTCTTTAGTTACCTGCTTTAAAAGTATGAAATGTTTATTTTTTGTTATAAATAATTTTGTAATAGTCGGTAAAAAGTTTTCACACACAAATTTGACCTTTCTTCTGCAGTATGTTATCGCTGCGCATGGAGATGACTGAGGTGGAGGAAAAAGTACTATATAATAAGTATAAGTCATTTACTGTATCAATGATATATCTGTAGCACCCAGTCAGAGCATGATTTATACTGAGCCAGGACCTTACCTGCCAGGGCCAGCTGTGAGGCCTGACATCCTCTCCTGCGACCACCCTGTTCAGCACAGGAGGGAAGGTGGGCAGGCCACATCCATAAGCTGGGACAAAGTTAACAATGTAAGGCAAACCAGAGATTTTCCTAATCATAAAAAAGTGAGACAGCCTTTTTTGCAAAGTAGACCGTAACTTGCAAAGTAGCTTTATATAGATAGATAGATGGTTCATTGTCTACCAAGTAGAAAGAACAGTCATTAATAGTTCCCAGCACAAAGACATTTTGACACTACAAATGTACAGAATAATTCTAGCAAAAATATTTTTATATTTACAGGAGCATGAACACGTTGCAGGTTGAAAAGCTCCTGTTTCCAATAAATGTGATTACTAGTAGTCTTGAGAAGACTTATTCCCAGTACTTTCCCTCAGTTTTATTGTAAAAAGTTATAAAAGAAGAAAGAATGAAACTGTCTTACCGCTAGCTACCACGACGGCTAGAACCACAAACCTCATCATGACTCGTAGGTCCGAATCGTGCATTAAGCACAGGCTTGTATTTATACCGTATGTCAGGAACGTCTTGTTCTGGGAAAACTGGGCAGCACATGCAGAAAACCAAACAAGTACAGCAGACTCAGGACACAGCATGTGCTTGTTGGTAGGATTTTCCCATCGCTGTTCAGATCCCAGCAGAATCTCGCCCTATTCTTCTAATTTTCATGTTTGTTGTTTTTCTTTGTCACCAAGAATATTTTGTGCTGTTTTAATCACCGTGTAACCAACAAGGGTGAGGGTTAGAGAACAAGAGAAAAAAAAAAAAAGCACAATCATATCTTAATATTTTTATTGATATTTCCACATGGTGGCATTGATCCCAAAAGCCTGTCTTCTTAATAGGTCATCATTTTCTGTGGAAGAGATGACAGGCATGTTAGATTCATTGCACCAAACGTTTTCAGAGCACAAAGTCAGCGTGAAGACATGGAGTCATTTATCAATTTTCTCTTATTTCTCTAGAAAATCTTCATTATTTTACTGACATCTAGAAAGTACTAAATATTTTCAATTATTTCAACCTCCAATGTTGAAAGAAGTTGAAAAACGTACGGAGCTGATCCAGTCGGAGTAGGAGCTGACTTTGGTGAAGACGGTGGGCTTCTTGGGGAAGTTGCAGCTGAGCCCGGAGCCGAAGCTGACGATACCGTGGACCTCCCACACACCGGCAGCGTTCTGGCAGTTAAGAGGGCCGCCAGAGTCTCCCTGAGCCACGTGAGAGGAACAAACGATTTAGTTCACAAAGTAGACATTCGACAGTAACTTCCCGATTGTGAATTGCCTGCAGTGAGTGTGTTAGTGTGTGTACATGCACTTTAAAAACTCTTTCTTTCTCCTTAGACTCACGTTGCATCCAGACACAACTCCATCTCCACCGGCACAGACCATGGTGTCCTTCACCTGAGGACCCCACCAGTCGGGCTTGGTGCAGGTGGCGTGGTCCACCACGGGCAGGAGAGCCTGCTGCAGGATGTCTGCAATAGGACCTCCAGCTGTGTGGAGGAGAGAAGCATGAAGGGTACATTTAGGCAATAATATATTTAGTATATTTAGTATATTTCTGGATTTAGACCTTGGATTTCTCATGACGTAACAATGTATTGTTTTATACAACGGTTAGCTTAGTTTCAGCTAAGCAATCTGATTGGTCAGTGGTGTGTTCCAATCATGATAATACATGGCTTGCCATTTATTGGTCGCTATGTTTCGTGGAAACCAGGGAGCTAGTTTTTATTCTAATATAAGTTTGAAGAAAACTTTTAAGGCAGTACACATACATTTGTAATTGTAATATACTGTGTATATATAAGTATAGTGATAATACAGTATATTACCGTAAACCTTTACCGTGATTATGGATACTTTGGCTGCACATCATATCTAGCTGCATCACTCTCGTGCCCATAGTCACAGTGCAGAATATCCTCTTGGCTATTATTACTATAATATATTATGGTGTCTTTTAATTACCACCTTAATTGGTAAGTACTGTAGCTGACTTTATAATAAAGGGAGAAAAGGGGCGTGGACGCTCACTGTAGACACGCCCCCATCCAGTGACGTAGCAGGGCTCGTCATGGGGAAGGATGAAACCAGCCTCGGGAAGACAGGCAGCCATGATGGTGTCAGAGACGGTGACAGAGGACTCCAGCTTGATCAGGGCAATGTCATTACTGGAGAGGACACACACACATAGACACACACAGACACACACACACACACTTGTGGAACTGAGCTGGTAGCTCGGTAAATTTCAGAACATCAAAATGCCAATTCATGTCAGTAACTTCCTATTTAAGCACAGTCCTGCAACTCAGGTTATCTGTTACCGGATGAAGAATGGGTTCCACTTCTCATGCACAATAATGTTAGCAGTGCCCATGAACGTGGCGCCCTCCTCAGTCTCCAGCAGGTTGTGCTTCCCCATGGCCACTCTGTATTGCCTGCCGCTGCTGCAAGTTGACAGAGAGCAGAATATTGAACAGTATAAATTCAAGGATGCTTTCCCGTGATAGCTGAAGAGTTAAAAACACATTTACCAACCCAAAAGCAAATCATGCTGATTTTACACTGAAAAAAATGTCGCTTTTTAAATATCCTGAAATTAGATTTTTTCTTCAAAACCTGCCAGTGTTTGAGATAAATTCACTTGTTTCTCATGCAAATCAACTTATTATAACTAGCTCAGTCATTTTCTTGAATAATGAAGTGACACTATTTTATTAAGTTTATAACAATAACTTTATAATAGTGGAATGATCATTCTGGGAAGTTCTTGAATGAAGTGAAAATACATACAATTGGAAATGATCTCACTCCATTGACATAGTTACTTTAGAGAAAACAAGTTATATGGATATATATGGATATTCTTGGCAGTGTAGGATGCAGTTATGATAGCCCATTATGAACTGTGTTTGGCTCCACTGTGTCTTACCTGATGCAGTGAGCAGCAGTGAGAACCCACTGGTCAGAGATCAGTGTACCTCCACAGGTGTGTCTCCACACGCCCTCCCTGTTGTACTGCAGAGAGATCTGAAACCCATACAGTTGAATACAATGAATTATTGTTTGTAGAAATTGAATCTGTTGAGGGTTTCTACTGGATGGAGCAGCTGCAGGCCATAATGTGCTTTGCGATTTCATGTCAGCCATCTTAGTCGGTGTCAGTTCTTTCAAATAGTGAATGTCTTGTTTTTACCTGCCAGGGCCAGCTGTGGGGCCTGACGTCCTGTCCTCCGACCACCCTGGTCACCATAGGGGGGAAGGTGGGCAGGCCACACCCATAGGCTGGAACAGACAGATTTTAAAATGGTTCATGCCTGGACATCTGGTAAGCAACTGTCACCACTTGACTGTAATCTGCAAGGACTTTGTAGGAAAAGCAGTAACGCAACACAATAAGACGATTAGCTGTGTTCTGGCAAAGCAGTCGTAACGGTGTTTTGGATGTTTGTTTTTAACGAGAGAGATATCCTTACCACCGGCGACAAAGACAGCGAGGACCACAAACTTCATCATGTCTGTATCTTCAGAGTTTACCCTGCAACCTCGGACACATTTATACCGTTCAGGACGTTAGTCAGATGTGAAAAAGGTGACCCAATTCTTGGAAATTTGCCCTTTGACAAACTTAGGGGTGGAGCTAAGTGGACATCAGAAGTGGACTTGGCAGAAATAAACACAAATATTAGGCCAAGGTTAAAACACGTTGGGGTTTTCTAAGGTTTTAACCCTGTTTATTAAACAAACCAAATAGATGAAAGGCTTTTTGACTTTTTCATTAAGAGTGCCTTGGGTTTGTTTTCCCCTCTGATGCGTTAACCCCACACCAGAGAGCCTTCTACGATAGATTTTTCACTGGATGTACCCAAATGCAGCACTCTCTACCCTGATGTCCTGTTTAAACAGAAATATTGTCTCCTCCCCGAGAAGTTTAATATTAACTTCATAACGTTGAGTCGAACCAAACATATGTTTAGTAGCTGGAAGTTCCCATTGCTTATGATAGCGTGATGTTTTTGTGTGTTTCGTGAGAAAGCGAGTGGGTAGTGAGTAAGTGGTACAAAGTAAGCTCTATAGTCTTCTTGTTTATCTACACGTTTCTGTTCAGATTAAACATTATGAGTTATTCCTATTACAAAAGTTGTATTGCAACGTATGCAGTTTAACATTGTATGAAGCAGCAGTTCCTCTACATTCATTTACTAGTGGTTTTCCTCCAGTAAACCGGTTGCTAACCCTGCTAGAGAAAAGGTGATTTTTAAAAGAATATCAGCATTTTTCTGACTGAATGTTTTTATCATCATGGAATATCCAGTTAGGAATAACACAGCACATTACAACTGAATCTGCTAACAAAACAGAAAGTGAGTGTTAAAATGAATAGCTGAACTGAAAATTGGTAACATTTACAACACTTACAAAATACATTGAATTTTTGTTGCATTCTTTGTTTTTGTTTTTTGTTTTCTGTCTATGGTAAGGTACACTTTCAGTACAATTTCTATTCCCTGATTTCCCAACAGAAAAGTGTACCCTGCGTATTTTCACATATAAAGAATTGGAAGGTACTAATTTCTTTGAGACACACACAGCATTGCAGGATGGACTGACCATTTGAGCTACAGTGTAGGCTTCCAGTTACCTCCCTTCACAAAGTAACAGTCTGAAGAAATAAGTCTAAATAAATATGTAGGCTTTGTGAAAATCATGCCGGTATAGTTTAAAGTTGGATGACCTGACCGACACCTTCAGTGGCACCTGCGAGTTTCACAGAGGAGCAGCAGTCCAGATGATAAGAGGTGTTTGGGGACATTTGGGGATACTTATCTCCAAGGTTGACCAGTTTTTCCTGGCAGGGTTGAGGCAAAGGTTAAGCAACAGGATTGAGGTCCTTAAAGGGCCCGTTATCACGCTATATAAAAGGGAGCAGCTTCCTCTGGACTTCTACTGAAGAAGTCATAATGAAGTTTGTGATCTTGGCTTTGTTTGTTGCTGGTGGTAAGCACTAACATTATTCTGACCAGGCTAGTCGGCAGGTTCGGTACATAAAAATCCACTTTATCTTACAGGAAGTGGTCTATAACTTTAAAATCAGCCATTACTTATTTTTCACTAAATATTTCCGTCAGTGAGATATTTCCATCACAGTTGAGTTCGATACATGCACCTGCTTTAGGAAAATGACCATATTCTGTACTGTTGTCTCCCAGCCTACGGGTGTGGCCTGCCCACCTATCCACCCACCATCACTAGGGTGGTCGGTGGAGAGGATGTCCGCGAGCACAGCTGGCCCTGGCAGGTACATCTCTTTTACAACTCTCTCCTTTTCCACCCCGCGGCTGACGGTAACATCATCTTCCTTCCAAGACTCATATAAAATGTATGTGCCTTCCATGACTTGTTGTTCTGTCTCTTCCTCAGGCATCTCTGCAGTACAGGAGTGGCAGCAACTTCTACCATACCTGTGGTGCTACTCTGATCTCCAATCAGTGGGCCATCACTGCTGCTCACTGCATCAGGTATGGCTTGGATATACTGTCAAATGGATTTCAAGTCCTGGAAGTTGAAGTAAACATTTGCAGTCAGGACTCATAAACAACCAGGCTGAAACCAATCCAACATTAATGCTAGTGCTTTAACTTTGAAAAAGAAAAGAGAGAAAAACATTTTAAATGATTAATGGAATCTTTGACTAAAAAGTATTTGACTAAAAATACCCCACTGTATGTTTTCACCCCTGTTAGTTAGTTTGTTTATGTATCTGTCTGTCAGCAGGACATCTCAAAAACATATGAACAGATGTCTATGAATAGACTAGATTTGGATTTCAAAAAATGAAAGTGATAGGAATGATTTGTTTGAGTGTTGATCTGCTTGTTTTGTGCCTTTTTTGAGGCCTGTGATTAAGAAACTTGATTAAGAAAAGTGCAATACATTGACCGCATATATCTAAGCAACCTGACCCCTGCCTGTGTTGTCTGGTGCCCTTGCAGCAGTCGCAACACCTACAGAGTCTACCTGGGCAAGCACAGTATGAGGGCTAACAACGAGGCTGGGTCCATCGCCATCAGCCCTGCTAAGATTGTCGTCCATGAGAACTGGGACTCCTACAGAATCCGGTAATCTTTGCCATTCCTTAAATCCTCCGGAGTATATTATGGTATTATTTCTGTGACTATCTGTTGCTTCGTATTAAAACTCTATTGTATTTCAACCCTAGTAACGACATCGCCCTGATCAAGCTCTCCACTCCTGTCAAGTTCACCAACAGCATCATGGCTGCCTGTCTTCCCGACTCCGGCGTCGTCCTGCCCAACGCTGCTCCCTGCTACGTCACTGGCTGGGGACGTCTCTGGAGTATGTTCTGTCCATCAGTCAGGCCCGCCAACATTCAAGTCCTTTCACATCTTCAAGATTAGATCGACTCTCATATGTTCTGATGATTAGAGTAGATCTGTGCCCATTCCGCTTATAATATCAAGGATTGTAGGATGATAAGACTTGGTCTGGACCCCCTGGCTCAAACTTCACTGGACCTGGTCATGGAATTGACTTGGACGTGACTAAGGGTGAGCTTGAATTTGAATGCTCTTTTCTACAGCTGGAGGTCCCATTGCTGACGTCCTGCAGCAGGCCCTCCTGCCCGTGGTCAGCCACTCCAACTGCACCAAGCCTGACTGGTGGGGCAGTCTAGTCACCAATAACATGATCTGTGCTGGAGGAGATGGACAGCTGTCTAGCTGCAACGTAAGTCAGATTAAAGTCCTATTATCCCCGAATTTAATTTTACATTGAGTGTACAAAACATAGCCATCGATGAGAAAGGAAGAAGAAAGGAAAGAAAGAAGGACACTTATATGAGGTGACCTTCTCTTTCTATTAAATAGGCTGATCAGGTGAATCTAGAAAGCTGTGATTCCTTATTGATCTCACCTATTAAATCCAATTCAGTCATGAAGAGCAGACGGAGATGGTGAGGAGATGTTAAAGAGGGTTTTTAGTGCTCTTGACAATCATAGACATGGATTGTGCAGAATGGGTGCAGCTCAACAGCAGGAAGGAAGCCCTAATATTTTGTACACTCATTATATAGTCCCATGTAGTGTAGACAGGGAGTTCCTGTGAAAATATGCCAGTTTAGCATAGTTTCACTCTGTATTATCATGATTACTATATATTTACAATTTCTAAAAGTTTTTGCCATATTTTGCCTGAACACCACCTCCGTCTCCTTCACCCTTTAGGGCGACTCTGGCGGCCCCCTGAACTGCCAGAACCCCGATGGCTCCTGGGACGTCCATGGCGTGGTGAGCTTCGGCTCTAGCATGGGCTGCAACTACCCCAAGAAACCCTCCGTCTTCACCCGTGTCAGCGCCTACATCTCCTGGATCAACAACGTGAGTGTCCAGTGGCAATTACCCCCTATAAATAAACCTTGATAATGTCAGTGCGGTGCTCTCACCTCTCAACTGGCCCTCTGTTGCTTTCAGCTTTGCAGTTGGATTCAATATATTCACGTTTTACAGTCTTTGTTGACACGGCCATGAACTTGAAAGCTTGACAGCTATTGATGGGCAGCCATTTCTTGGTGATTATGTGGCTCTTAAAGTTGGGATGAAATAAAAGAAGGGAAATGGATTAGATAAAAGAAAATTGTCTTCATGTTTCAAGTAAAAACGTCCTTTCAAACTAAGAGTCTCTGAGTGTGTGAAATATAATATTTTACGAGAATGATAAAATTACAAAATATATCATTACATCATATATTATTGTAAAGAATAATGGTCATCTAAATTTCCCTCTCAGTCCAGCTTTAAGTATATGTGGCGCCCTCATGAACAGCATTGTAAAATGTCTCTCTGTGGTTTCCTTTTTTTCCAGGTGATGACCAGGAACTAAGATGTGGATTGGTCTGTGTCAGAGTTGGTTGTTGCACTTAATCATCAAATAAAGCATATAGTGCAAATACTGTGTCTCATTCTTTTCAAAATCCTGATAGTTATCTAAATAAGAGTGCAGACGTCCAGATTTTGCTTATTGTGTACACTGTTAAAAAAATACTGCTGTTACAGTAGGTATAGAACATTACATTTATTTATTTATTTTAAAGTACATAAGGTGTGATTCAATTATTTCAATAAAATGGTACTTTAATGCTAGCAGATCTACTAGCTCCATGGATTGAGGGAAGGATATAGACTAAGTTTATTTATGAGTTGTACATTATCTATAAATTTTTATTCTGACATTTTTTATTCAATGTTTTAATTTTAGTTACAATTCAGTGAATTTTATTACGTTAAAAATTGGGGTTTAGTATCTTAATGGTTGGGCCAGTGAGCAATATGTTGGTAGAGAGAGATACAGTATTGCCCTTGGGTTGGTGGATCACATGTGTTTATAGTTGATCTAAACAGATCCATCACTAGAGGCAGGGGTTATAGTTTCATTCTTTTATGCACTTTATTTTTTAAAATGTTTTTCATGGCTAGTTTTTGTTGTCCATTAGTTATTATTTAGTTTGTTTTAATTAACTAACTTTAGTGGGGTTTGTACATCAACACTGGTACACAAATTCAGTAAAGAGAAAATAATGTAAGTATTTTACACTCAGCAACATGAACAATTCTCTCTCAGAGCTATTTTCTAATGTGTGATGTTATACCAATGCACAGCCTGGAGTCTGGTTTGGCGAGGCCATCTACACCCAGCTCTGTATGATCAGATCAGATTGGTGTGTCTGCGTCCAGATAGAGGCATGTTGAAATTGTGGTCACGGTGTCAACTTGAAGCGCTTGCGTAGTTATGGACATGTGAGTCTTACTTCATCGGACAGATTACTTCATTGTTGTCGTGGAAGCACAAAGAAGCTCTCATTTCCCTTCTTTCAAATGTCATGGGGGACACATAAAAAAGGAGAAACCGATTTCAGCAAGAAGCCTTTAAAGGAAGCTTCTTTGTCCTCGTTTCCTGATTCATCTATTGAGCTTCATATTTTGTCCATGTTTTCTGGAGAAGTATTTATTATTACATTCCATCCTGCCTTCAATATTCCAATGGAAAAATAACAAAACGTACTGTTCAGTCTGCTTTCTTTCATGTTTGATATCTGCTACAAATAGCCATACTGTGTTTTTCAGTGTCCTGAACATGACCTTTAACAAATACTCAAATTTGTAAAACAGAGGAGCAGGCAGTGGAGGACAGGGCTCCATAAATTGCAGGGTAAAAAAGTTACGGCCTCAAAAAATACGGCTGTTAAGTCTACTGCACTCAAGACTAAACATTATGTTCGCATTGTTTCTCTAAATAACGGGGAGGATCATCCTATCCACCACGGGCCAGAATGGACAGAACCCATAATTCTACTGACACTGCACCAGTGCTATTTTTCTGTGGCACAGGTTCTTTAGTCATAACCCCAATTACTGTCCTGTCTAAGTACCTGAAAAGTTCTCATTTATTACCATGATCTTCCACAGTAATTATGTGCGGAGGACCACTGGGCCCCTTGCTCTGCTCCCAAGGCTCATTTGCATGTTAATTATCATTAGCAACACAGGGAAACAAGTCATCACAGTCAAATAAGCAACTCATACTCCCCCCCCCCCCCCCCCCCTCCACCAAGATTGAGGTTTTGGAACATTCCTATGTCAGATTATGGTGTTTTTTCCGTCACTGTCAAGACTAGTGTTGCTCGTAACCACCACTTGGAGTCATTTTGCCGTGATGAAAAGGAGAAACAGATTATAAAAGTTTGACAATGACTATAACTACTGGATATAGACGAGATGGATGTTAGAATGAAATTATCACATTATGTTCTTTGGGATAAAACAATTTTGAATATGTGTAAATCATGTGCCAGATGAAATGTGGCGGTTCTTCAGAGTGGCAATTTGGCAGATGCTATAGTGTCCTTTAAGACAAGTGGTTGTTTGAAGTATAGAGAGCGCTGTCAAATTGCAGCTTCTGTGTTTTCTCGTCTTTTAAAGTATTGTTGCATTGAATTCTAGCTAAACAGTATGTTGGCCTCCTGAAAATGGAAGTTTAAATACGACATGACACGAATGTGAAGGGTATATATCCTTAGTATTTTTTTTCCCCAATAGTCCTCAAGTGTTTCGGTGTTGTCATTTCAGGGATCTAACTGGATCCATTTGTTTCTGCCTATGGCAAATAATAAAAAATAGGTGAAATAATAAGTAGAAATGACTGAAATTTGATGATTAAGGTAATAAATGATGATTAAGATAATTAAGAATCTCTTGCTCCATTCAAGTGCTTTTTGTCTGTGAAAGGTGATCACACACTGCCCATCCAAAGCCCCCCAGGCTGCTGCCATTATGCTTGATCTTCCTTGGAGTCACACAGTCTCATACACCAAAGATAAGAGACAACATAGTTAGTCGTTATAGTGCATACATGGGTCTGGTCAGAGAGGCTGACAGTTATGCCAATTTTCCAGGTTTCACAATCACAGGTTTCTGCAATCCAAATTTCAGTCAGAAGTAAAATTAAAGAGATTAAAAATATTGTATTCACATTGCATCATAAACTTGTGCAACGCTGAGAGCGGTTTACTCCGTCTGGCTCTTTCTTCATAATAATTATCTTTTATACTACAAAATGTAATGGTGAAAGACTAAAGTAAGCATTTGTAAGCATTTGCCCTTCTCTCCTTGAGAGATGCACATTTCTCAATGACTATGGCACCACAGAACTTGACACAGTTTATTATTTTAGACAGGATGTGCCTGTTTTTGTCAACCTTTTCATTATGCTTACAGATGCCTATTCAGTAACCTTCATCAAGCTGAGCAGCTGTTTTTGGTGGTTTAAATCATTAAATCATTAAATCAAACCTGTCTGAATCCATGCTGGGTCTGAGACCTGTCGTTTGAAAAAGGATGCAGGGAAAGCAAAATAAAGCATTGGTGTCACTACATAGTTAGCCAAGCCTTCCTACTAAACCAGCTCCTTGAAAACGATATTGTCTCATTCTGGCGCATTTTATGTCAGATCATGTACCACGAGCCCCTCGCTCTCTGCTGCCCACCAGTGGTTGTGGTGTGTAATTCAGCAACATTCAGATAAATGCTGTTGGGGCGCAGCTTTCCTGCACGGTCACCAACACGGTGATCCTGCACAGGTGAGGGAGAAGTTGTTGGGAATTGGATGACCAAAGGAAATAGCTAAAAACTCTGCCTATCATTAGCCAATGTTAGCTAGCTACACTTAGCTTATGGTACAGTTAGCTTAAATACAAAAAAACGTATCAACAGTTAGCTGGTCATGACAGTCATTTACAGTTTAAGGATGCAGTTTTACCTGCTCTAACTTTTACCGTTTCCTGCACTGTTAATAGGAGGAGCAGGGAGCAGCAGGTGATTCTGCCCAGGTGAGGAGTAACTTCCTGTGAGCTAAAGAGCTAAACATCCTGTTTAATATTTAGCTAGCTACATTCAATTATTTGGTTGAGAGCCATAGCATTCGTTAAACATACAGGGATACCCTTCACAATTTCTACTCTAAATTTCACCATTGCTTTGCACTTAAAGTATTGTTTCCTGCATTATTAATAGGAGGAGCAGGGAGCAGCAACTGATTCTGCACAGGTGAGGAGTAACTAGCTGACCAAACAGCTATAGATAAGAAGATTTTCAATTGCTGTGTAAAGTTAGAGTGTAATAAAAGTCAACAACTAAGCCTTTCTATCTGCATTCTCTCAAATGGTGACGTGAAAAGTTGAATGTCAGAAAAAACAATGAGGCTACATCAATGAATGAGCAATTTAAAAGGTGCATAACATGAAAGTAAGCCCGTTAGAATAGACCTACATGCTATGCTGAATAGGCCTATAGTATCTCATTTATTGTTTGAATTCTGTTACAGGATGCATTTAAAAATCTAATTGGACAGGGTCATACCATTTTAAAAAAAATAAATAAAATAAAGTCCTCCTGACTTATGAAATCATTGCTCCACCCCTGGACTGACTCTTCATCAATGGAAGGAATGTCATAAACTTTAAATATAGAAATAATGCAGATGGGTCCAGAGGGGTTGTCCAACTGGCAGTAATGTTTTACTGCCACCAGGGCTGGTCTAAATAAAAAATGCAGTCCTACAAGACTGTTTATAGATGAAATCAGAAATAGCATGGCAGCTGCCCAGCTCTGTTTAGACGTTGCCAGGTTCTACTGGATGGATTTCTCATGAAGAAACACCACAATTGGTTACTTATAGAGCTCTGCTGGATAGAGCAACAGCAGTGACATTTTACAATGGAGACATGTGAAACCCTTTTTTGCTTTGGTTCACTTGTTGCTGACAGAAAAGACGAAGATGAATTGCACATCATTTATTCTTCATTGGATATTCCTCGGTAAATGTTTGGGTGTCCCGTTCCATAAAATTACCATGAATCTTTGCCACCCCAAATGACTCATTTTACTGTAAATGGTAGTTAGTGGTTCTGTGGTGGCTGTCTTACTATGTCTGGAACGTTTTTTTCTTCTACCACAAGATGGCGACAGATTACTGATTTTGGAGACCTTGTAAACTTGTAAACCCAAGACTGAGCGGCATTACTACTGCATTGTCGAAATGAGAAATGCTTCATAAATTTGAACTGTGAGTTACACTGAGCACAAATTGGGCCAAAATGGTGCACGTAACACAACGATCATTCAATAATATTGTAACCCATTGTAAACCGTTGCATATTTCCGTAAATGGGTCCTCTGTTCAGATGAACCCCTTTTAAAAGTAATTATTTTCATCTGGAGTCAGCAACTGAAACATCTATTTTAAATTATTTTAATTTTAAGGAATCCCTCTTAGGCCTCTTGGTAATACAGATCCATATATCAAATCACACACATTTAAGTTAAAAAAAAAAAAAACACTAAACAAAAACATTAAAAGTACTTAAAATAACAGAAAATAAAATGACAGACGTGAAATGTATCATCAGGTAGACAATGCTGATTGAGTGATAAAAGTTTATTTCGTAAATGAATTGAATTATTGGCTGTATTTGTTGGGTTTATTTAGAATAGTATTGTGTATACCCCTGCTTGTTAGGTTGTGGAGGCTTGAAGTTCCCTTTTTTGACTTGTTTCAATCAATCAACTGTGATACACCAAAGTTTGCTAGGCCTAAACAGCATTACGTTATGCCTTGCCACAACCTGTAGCCTGATAGTACTGGAGACATAATCTTTGTCGCTATTCTTTGCTGTATCAGTGGGGTATAATTCCACATCTCTATCACTGGATAAGAAACTAAGGGTGATAAAACAGCAACACTAAATCAAGAACTTTTACTTTTGACTCTATAAGCTACAGGATCTGCAGGGATGTCGGCGCATACATGAAAATAATTTGGTTTCTCAGAAGCGCAAAAGTCTGTGTTGTTGTTGCACATCTTGTCTCAGCCCGAATCACAACGATGGCTGAGCCTCGGACACCAGCAGGTGTGAGGTTTCCAATCCATGCACTGAACCCCACATGCAGTAATGTTGAACAAATGTCACCTTTCAACCTCTCCTGGGCTGCGATGAGGTGTTTTTGGCACTCGGTCTACCCAGTAGAATTCCTGGATGGCTCTCCCTCGCTCTGCTGTGACCCTCGCCCATCTGTTACCATGTCCAGGGTTAGAAGGCTACCGAATGTCACACATGTTGTTGGCCTCGGGGTGTGTGCAAACTGTTTTGGGTGTGAGAGAAAGTCAAACGGATACTGTGATGAACTGTGTGGGCCGACATGTGGCCTGTGTGTAGACCCTCCAAGTTCAAGCACAGTTTAACCTGTATTTCAATGAATTTTTGCATTGTGTAAAGCTATAGTTGCATAGTTTGGCTGCACCGTTTACTCAAAGAGTGGCCTGGTGTTATACCGTTCCAATTTCTAAATGAAGTGACAGCTTACATGTCAGCTGAAGCAGACGGAGTAACTGAGTAGAGAAATATTAAAACGCTGTGCAGTATAAAAACTCCATTAACAAATGCCGTTTTATCTATAAGCGTCTGCTCCGTGCCATCACAGCTTTGGTCAGTGCCTGTCATGCCTCGGGCGGGGCTTGCTGCTGGGAAATGGTTTGATTGTAGTGCAAGGGCAGAAGCCGTTAAGTGGCCCCTCTGCACCAGCTCTGTCAGTGCATATGGCCAGTGTTTAGCACCAGTTAGGTGCTGAGAAACACGGTTCGGGTGTGCCAAGTGACAACCGCAGTGACTTCATGCCAGACATCCTCCAACTGGCTCCGTGGCCTTTCACCCTACACTCCTGGGTGTGCTAATCGCCTCCTTCAAGTAGGGCTGTGAGATCAAAATCACATTTTCTTGCTGTAAAAGACCACTGTGAATGAAAAGAGCTGCACGTGTGATGTTGTGTTAGTACTGTTAAATGTGTTACTTGTCTCCCCCTGACTTGGTACACTTTTCCTAACAGGATTATTGGCTGTTGAGATCCCATTGTTGTAATTTGGTAATTTACAGTTCCCATTTGAAGTTTTATTTGGTTTTCACATGCACATGTGTAATTCCACTTTTTCTGAGTTCTTGTTTCATTGTTTTTTATACGATGCACTACTCAATACGTCTGATCTTTATTAGTTTCAGTCCAGAGCACTTGGCTTGGTGGCGCACTCTGCTGTTTTTGCTTTGATCTAGCGATCCATCTGTCATAGGCCAGGGATTTGGTAGCACCACTTGCTGCTTTTAGCAGGCGCTGGTGTGGTAGAGGATAGCAGACAGGCTGGCAGGCAGGCGGACAATCACACTTTAATATCAGCACAGTGGAAATGGACAGCATTGAAAATATTAGTTTTGACTTAAGGTTGTGCTATGAAAGGACGGGGGCAGAGGGGTGCTGCACTATTAAGGTGCGATCATCTAGGGGGGGAAGGTACTTTTATCGACATGGGCTCAGCGGCCTTGCTGATGTCATCATCACCCAGTGTGTGTGTGTGTGTGTGTGTGTGTGTCTATGTGTGCAACGAGGCAGACTCTTCCCGTGTGGGCACCAGGGGACAAAGTACTCTTTATGCAGTGTGCCGAGCTCCAAGGCAGAAACATTGTTGAGCAGTAAAACATTCTGTAACCAAAACCACATGTTCCCGAGTGGAGGACAGACAAACACAGGGAGGCTCTGCAGCTCCACATCAGGAGCCGGTGCCCTATCGGGGGGCTCAGGGGCTCCTTTTGACTCCAATGCAACACTCTTGTTCAACATTGTGCATTTTATATATATCAGGAAACTCAAATCAAGAACAGATTGTCCCTGACAGAAATGCTGCAGGAGATGGGCTTGTGCGGGGAGAGAACAAAGGAGCGTGTTCGCTCTGACACATTTTAGGCACAACTGACCACGTCGGCTGCTGCTGAGTAATTTGACAAATCAAAGATGTATTATTTTCTTGGAACAGATGGTTAGAGGAAGGTGTTTGTCGCCACAGTCAGTTTTGATTATCGACCACTATTTCATACTCTGGCACTTGTGGTTGTTGAAATGTTTCTCAATGCTGAGAGGTCGTGGCTCTCAAACACTTGCAGAACAAGTCAAGCATAATTACTAATCATCCAGTGATTAACGGCACCAAGGACGTTATTGTTGAGCCACGTACAAAGACAAAGTATGAGCAAACTCTTTATGGTCACTCAGCTGTTTGTGGTAACAGTATTATACACCTTGCAGCAAAGAGGTGAGCACAATATTATTTAATTTAACAATATGTGATAATATCACTCCCAAGTAGATTGATGATTTCAGGATGAGCAGAAACACAATTTCCTTACAGGCAAGAAAAGTATTTCCCCATTTTGCCCGGCCTCTCCAGGGTTTGACTCCACTGTCTCCTTAAGAGGTCACCTGAATGGACCATTATTACCAGAGCAACTGTTTTAGCTTAATGGTGGCTGTCTGAATTATTGGACAATGTGTCAGTTGTGAGGTTTTCCTTCATAAAAACTGATGAGGAGCTGCTATTTCACTGCTGTTGTTCACTGTAGTTTCTCTGCTCTTCTCTCTGTACAATTCCCCTCACAGATCTCTTTCCTAATGTGCGATATGCTCATCAAGTTATTGTTAATTATCAAATTCCACATTGTTCATTTTCAACCTTGACCACAAGATGCACTGTTTTAAAAAAAAAAAAATGCTTTCAACTGCCACACTGACTCCCCGGGAGGTCAGCCCTAATTAAAGGGACAGTGCACCACGTTAGCCATGCACGGAGTCAAGCAGGTAACACAATTTGGATCAGTCAGCCCCTAAGGTGGAGGCTGAACCCTTGACCCAGCCCCCCCCCACTTCCCTCCCCCTGTTCCTCCTAAAGCATGCTTATATCTGCCCTGCCGAGCTGAGCTGACCGCCTGCCCACTTTGCCTGAACAAGGGACTAAACAGTTTCTCATTTCCTCTCTCTCTCTCTGTCTCTCTCTCTCTCTCTCTCTCTCCTTTTCCTTGCAGCAGTCTCTCTCAAGGGTTGAATTTGTCCCACATAGGCACTCAGAGGACATCTCCATCCTATAAGCCTCCGCAGCTCAGAGCTGAAGTAACTTGGTTGTAATCTATAGACGTTCCTTGGGAGTTACTACACGTTTTGGGTCTGTCTGTGTGTATTTGTTCTGCTTTGGGAGTTGTGGTAGAGTCATGTCGGTGTGTTTACTTAGTGTGGGATGAAGGCTAGGGGGCAGCAGATGATACCTACTCACAGGAATAGGCAGTGCTAACAAACCACCGGTTACAATTTCAGTCCCCGTCGGTACCACAAGACTATTTTTAATATCTGGCGTCAGAATGAGCTTGAACCTTTGCAGTGGACGCTCATGTAATTAATGTGTGTGTGTGTTAATACGTGATGTCTTTAACCACTTCGACCAAGACTGGTAATGGTTTCTTTTGAAGTGCGGGGGCTGTGTGTCAGGGGCCATGTTTGTGTTATTGCAGATCCTCTGAGAGCCCATTGTTTGAAGACCTCACAGGTTCCCCCTAATCTAATTGGCCACGGATGTCTCGGCTCAGGACCTTTCTCCATGCTCTGGGGATTGACAGAGCTGTCCGGGGGTTGAAAAGTCAGTTGTCCAAATACAGCCTTGTTTAATTACAGGATTGGGGGGGGGGGGGATGCATGCCTATCACTGCACACAACCCCCCCCCCCCCAGCTCCGTCTAACTTTTGAGTCTCGATATTCAAATCCTCCTCCAGAAGGAATCTCTATCCAAATAGGAACTGGATTTGCGTCTCCTCTCCTCCTTATCCCAAAGCCCTTAAGCACCCTCCACTTCTCCTGCGTTCCCCTTACACTTTGCCAATGACATACCTCCCAGCGGTTCTCCGTCCAGTGTAAACACCGAGAGATTCTCCTACGCTATTACTTACGCCTCCCTGATCCTCAGCGCCGCCGCCGCCGCCGCCCCCGCACACCCTCCCGTCCCCGGCCAATCCCCGGCCACCTCAGCCTCCACCTCTGTATTCCGAATTGCCAATCCCAATCTAATTTATGGAATATTTTGGAGGTAACCGTATACGGCGGCAGGGGGAGATAACATCTCCAGGCCCCTGTGACGGACAGGAACTCGGCAGTGTGCGCTTAATAACATAAACTGCTGAAAAAGGGCCCGGGCCGGTGCATTGGCAGAGGAGCAGGCCGGAGAGAGGGATAGAGTAGAGGAGAGAGAGAGAGAGAGAGGAGAGAGGGGACCCAGTGTTCTGGGGTGGGGTGGGGGTAATTGAGACCATGTGAGCCTCCCCCAGTGGAGGGATTAGAGAAGAAACGGAACTCTCTCAGCCCAGAGATCGCTTTCAATTAGATGCGCCCAGAGCAAGGGGACCGGGGAGACGGGGAGGGTGAGAGCCCCGCGTGGCCCAGGAGTCTGGATGAAGGAGAGGAGAAGGGTTGTGTTCCCACCTCAACCTCAACCACCACCTCCTCCTCCTCCTCCTCCTCCTCCTGCTGCTGCTGCTCCGCCTGTCCACGCCAAAGTCCAGGCTGTCCAGGTCATGTCTGTCTGTCTGTCGCAGTGCAGCTGATGCATGTCAGCAGGGCAAACTCACCGTGACAGCAGCCTCAGTACCAACTTAAAAAAAAAAAAAAAGTAACCTTTGTTTATCCAGGGAAAGTCGACTTTTCCAGAGATGCCCTGCTGCACATTCACACAGTTCCATACTTTCACACCTGGGAGCTAGCCTAGTACGACTCCACAGTCTTCAACTGTGCAGCTGGGCAGCTCCAGTTGGGGGGTTAAGTGCCTTGCTCAAGGGCCCGTCGGCAGGAGTTGTTTAGGGAGCTGAGAGCGCTTTTGCTTCACTTTTCCTACCCGCATTTTCCCAGCTGGGATTCGAACGGCGACCTTCTGTTCACAAGCCCGCTTCGCTTACCTCCGGAGTACTGCTGGCCCAGTAGACTAGAGGTTACAGACACACACACACACACACACACACACTGACTCATATCTTGCAATCGCGATTCGTTTTTATTTAGTTTTAAATTATTTGTGTATTTTGTTTGTGCTGCACTTTGTGACTTGGTGAACATTATTGAATTCAATTTGATGAGACTGGCGAGCGTTAGATGTCATCCCCTCACCGCTCGGTAACGGCCTCTGGGGGAGCCGGAGGACTCGCGGATACCAAGGCCGGTGTCGGATGACTTCACACTGGCAACCCGGCCATAATCGGAGATGACACACTCACGTTGGACCGGCTTTTCCATGCCGCTCTTATCGCGTGGTTTTTCAATCTGAGCACCAAGAATAGCACAGATGTGACTCGTCTGGGGCGCTGGAACGTTTCAGTCATGTCACTTGTGTATGTGATGGGCACGCCGCCCGCCGCGCAGACAGGACTCCCAGTTTTGAGCCCCAGTGTTGCTCTGAGGTCGTAGCGTGTCCGTCTGTTGACCTAGAGCCGGCCCTGTTCACATCATAGCTCTGAGTGGGACACATATTGACGTGCTGTCAACTGCTTGTACGAAAAGCGTACATAGGCCTCGTCTGTCTGCGGGTTCCCCCCCCCCGACTGTGTTGCAAATAGAACACATGCCATTTATTTAGGTAATTTCACTATGAATTATCTCACCGAGAGGGTCGAATTAAAAAGGTCACGCATCGGAAAAAGTGAAAGAAATTAGTCACGATAACCCTCCGAAACCTTAAATATGTGAGGCAGTTGGAGAATCCAAGTCGAGAGGAGAGAAGTTAAAAAATGCTGCCATGTGCAGTGATGCGTGGCCATTCGGAGGGGGAAAAAACCCTCACGGTACAAATTAAATCACGTCTCATTTGATGAGTGGCGAGCCTCTCTCAGAAACAGATCAATATTTACAGTGACTGACGTGGGAGATTGATTTTCATTTTCTTAATTTTATTTTACTAGGTAGCCCAAGAGAGACCCGGCCGACAAAGCTGCATTGTGACAGGCAAGAAAAGTTGCAGACAAACAACATGCAATTATGTACAGAAATGCCGTTGACATCACATAAGACGTGTGCAAAGTCAAACTTCACTATATGAGTATTTAAAATCCTGTTGGTGTGTGTGTGTGTGTGTGTGTGTGTGTGTGTGTGTGTGTGTGTGTGTGTGTGTGTGTGTGTGTGTGTGTGTGTGTGTGTGTGTGTGTGTGTGTGTGTGTGTGTGTGTGTGTGTGTGTGTGTGTGTGTGTGTGAAACCCCAGTAGACCCCAGTAAATAGAGTCCCACAAAGCATCACTTCATTCTGCCCCTGTCCTGCCTTTTGTGCAAAGTGCCACATCAACCCCTCCTGTGTTTAGGTTTCTGCTGGCACAGCAGCGCAACAGCCCCGATTGTTTACAACTTTCTGTTTATTTTCACAATCTCTAAATGTTTTTGAGAAAACCCCTCACCGTAACAGAGTGACAGTCAGAAATCTCTGTGTTATGCTTTCAGCATCATTTAATTCAGACTGAAGGGTTTACATACGCATGCACTTCCATTCCTGCAGCCCGCCTCTGCCTGCTTGAAGCGCTGACTCAGCTAGGCGTCTGAATGTCATTTGCCAAAGGTCACAAACTCAAAATGGCCAACTAAGAGTTGCTAAACTACGAGGCTTGGTTATTTAATAGCCCGTACCTGATACAATCACCGTTTTAAGACATGTAAGTGACATGCGCAAATTTTATTTTTGACATTCAATTTGGCATTAAATACCAAACTGTCGACAAATTAAAGGACCAAAAAAAAAGTGTCTGTCTTAGCTAAACGTGCTCCATGTTTATCACCAAGCGCCACGTACGGGCTGGGTTGTGTTGAGTTTACATCCCCCCCCCCGAGCTGCAGTGTACTGGGTTAAAGGCCAGAGTCATTGTCAGCCCCTATAAGGTAATTATGTGTTTGTGTTTATAGCGTGTTGACTCCCCACTCTGTCTCTCTTCTGCACTCCATCTTTCTGCCCCTGCCTCCCCCTCTCCTCCCCCCTCACCACCCCCCCCCCCCCCCCCCCCCCCCGACCCCCTTCTCCCTCTCTGTTCTTTGCACAAGTCGTCTCCCTCTGGGAAGAGGTGCCTGAGATGTTGGTTCGGCCATACATCTCTGTCAAAATCTCTATGAATAAATTAACCTTTTAAAGATTAGTCCACCCTAATACCTCAGGGTTTTTTAAACAGAGCAGTGGAGGAAGCCCCGCCCCCCCCCCACCCACTCGCTCTCTCCGACTCCAAGCCTCACCAACTTGGTGCTAACAGTGGAGCGAGAACTTTAAAGGGGCAGACAGCAGATATGGTTTTTATTTCAATGAACAAAGAGGCTTCACGTCAATGCAAATATCCATTTTGAGGATTGTGTTGATTTGTATTCATTCTAAACGTGTTAAGTATTAAGTTGCAGAGATGAAAATGCTGCTCACTTCATGTAAATTCAATATATTCAATCTATTGAACATTTTGTCAGTATTTGTCTCACTCTGGTAAAGGGAAATCCTTTATATCCTGCTGAGTTAGCTTATTGTATTTCTGCTAAGAAGACACAATAAACTGTAATAAGAAATTGGAATAGACCACCACTATAGGCTGTGGGTTGTTGCGTTTTTGTATGACTCATTTAATGTGGCCGTTGGACGGCGAAATGTGTCGGCGGGAGTAAGTAATTACTGAAATGGGAAATAAGAAAATAACAGCGGTATTTTCTACAGTCGGATATGGGGTCTCCAACTTGACCCCGTCTTGTTCCTATAGGGTGAATGTCTGTGGAATATCTGTGGAAATGTGAGACCCTATATTGAATGGAGTATAAGTACAATTTTTATGATACAGCCTGTCAGTGTGCAGTGAGTTAATTGCTGATAAAATAGGAAAGAGAAAAAGGACGCAGGATGCATACCCACATCTTACAGGCTGTATTAAACTGTGTATTTACATGAATATATTGAAGCAGGCTGGTTAGGGGAATGACTTTGACATACGTATACATTCATTTACACCTTAGGAAGTAGGTAATTAATTGTAGCCCGACAAAACATCAACAATTCTCTGGCAGAAAAGAAAGAAAAAAAAACCCGCTGCGTGTGTTTGTTCATAAAAATGGAGGAGAATCAGATTTTATAGACAATTTAAACCTTTCAGTTGCACAAGTTTAAATATGTTTCCTACAATCTTTTTCAACACAGCTCTGGGAGAATGTCCAGTTTTAAAGCCGAGAGTAATTCTTGTTGTTCCTTTATATAAAAACGTCCTCTGGAGACCCGGAGAGAGAGAGAGAGAGAGACAGAGAGAGAGAAAGAGAGAGAGGGAGAGAGAGAGAGAGAGAGAGAGAGAGAGAGTCCGCCAGAAGCAGGGAGCAGTTGGACCGGGCTCTCCCTGGCCTTTTCCAATGACTGGGGTTATTTAGATGGAGAACTGCACCTGGAGCGGCTCCAAGCACCCTTAGGCGCTCAGACTGAATATATGTGACTCTGGCCGCCTCTAAAGCATGCCTGGTTCTGCCTGGATATTCTGTCTTTTTTTTAACAGATTTGCTGAATTGTTGGCTCTGTGATGACAACCGCTGGGGAAGGTATTTACTGCCTCCCTTGCAGAACAAGATATTTTTTGTCATTGTTTTAATGACGTGAAAAATTATGTCTTGTTGAAAAGTTTTTTTTAGTTTTTTTTTTACAACCAAAAATAACAATGGTCTCTTGTTGGCAATTGGGCCAGGACTATCCACCTTGGTTTTTCAAACAAATCAGGATAATTATGAAGAACAGGTTTTAGGTTGAAATTCCTTGGAAAATAAACCATTCTTGACTGAGAGAATATGACATGTATTGGCTATGTCACTGGTTTTGGGTTTCACTCTCAGGGCAGGCAGAGGCGTCTCCTGGACTTCCTGAACTCTAACTGGTGCCAACTCATGTACTGGAGGACCCGGGCCCCCCCCCCCCCCACTCCTTTTTGGGTGGGGAGGGGGGGGATCAGCGAGGGAGGGGTGAAGGACGAGAGGTTCTCAATTCCACCAGTCCTCCTGGTCCTCAGTCTCCCCTGTTCGACCTCATCACTCAATCTTCGTTTAGCCCCTGACATGTTTTAGCCAAGCACTCCTGGGCTAATTTATGTCTGTAAAGACAAGCTTGGCAAAGGGGAGCTTCCAGTAAAAGGCCACTGCCTAAGCCACTGACCCACACTGCGGCAAAGTGGCTAATTTAATTTATTTTAGATGGGAGGAGGAAGCGACAATGTCTTTATTACCACAGAAAAAGAAAAAACATTTATTCTGCCATCTTGGAAAACGTTGAGCTGTACAAATGTTCTCCTGGATGTGTGTTTTTTTTCTGTCCCATGTAGACAACTTGAAAGTCAAGAGGGTCACGTTGACCTCTGCTGCTAATCCTTAACGGCATAACATATGGCTCCCTTATACTCAGAACACATCCTCTCGGCAGAAAGGCCGACACTGCAGAAACACTGCTCAATTATCTTCACCGGCCTCCAGACGAGTCGTCGGTGCTCTCTTAGATTTACGGCCTGAATTCCCACGTCTAATGGTGAAGTAGAAGTTATTAACTTCTCAAAGTACGTCTGTGTCCCACACCCCTTGTGCCCATGTCCCCCTCCATTTCTGTGTCTGCACAAGCTTAGTTTAACTGCCTGGTTAACAGTGGCCACATCTGTCCTCCACGGGGTATAAGGGCCAGAGATGCTTTTATAACTGTGGTTCCATACAGTCTGTAATATTGTCTCACATTTTTCAGTATGAGTCCATTTCCCATTGTTTGGTCCAATAGAGGACCAGAGATGGATTATTGCCTTTGAATATATCTGACGTACAGTTTAAGTTAGGGACCGCCCAATATGTGATGAGAGGCAGTACCTCTTTTCGCTCAACAGGAGGCTCCAGAGCTCACCGAATGCACACCGGCCTGTCGCACAGCCCCTGCACCGCCGCAGCAGCAGCAGCAGCAACGCTCCACATATGGAAATGCTTGATTTGATATAGTGTCATTTTACTTTGCAGAAATGAGTGTACGTATGTTCTCCCTCTTTCTCCCAACACACCACCACCGCCACCGCCGCCGTAACCCATGGAGTGTGAAATGCGATCCAGGGTTACTACCAGTACTAGAGGAAAAGAACATACTTCTTATTAAACCGTTATCTACTGACACAAGAAAAATTTGCAGATTGGCGGTGGAGGATATGTATGGCTTTAAAAACCTGTCCCTCAGTCTTTGTCTCTGAGACCCTGTCACTTCATATCTGATAGTAGATCAAAATACAGTGCGTATAGCTTGCATAAAGCAAAACATGCACTACAGCCTACAGACACCTCAGCACATTGTATATGTGTTATTGGAGAAATGCCCCTAGATGCACGGACGTTCTTGTGCATTAGCAGTTCAGACATTTAAGGTTGGATATTTAGCACTTTGATAATTAAAACTTGATATTAAAAAGGCAGGATGGCAGGATTAGTTAAATCAAACAGCTTTTTTGCAGGACATGGAAATGGATTGTTTTAATATTGGATATCAGTGAAGACCTCAGACTTGGTGCTTAGGCTTTAACTTATCCCCTTCAAATGATATTTACCTACGTGTGGTCACAGCTGACTGGCAGCTGTACTCCCCTATCTCCCTTTACGTTTTCAAAATGTTGAATTGTCAGCCCTCTCTCCGTGTGATGTGTCGGGAGTGGAGCAGAGCTGAAAAGCTGCGCGCTACGAGGCTTTGACAGACTGTGAAAGGACTGATGTGCATTAGTGTTCTCAGCCTTTAAGGACCGGCTGCAAGGAGAGCGGCTGTTTGGGAGCGATCCAGGACCCATAGACTACAGTACAGTAGAACCTCCAGCCAAGTTCGCCTTAGACCAGGCGAGAAAGCAAGAGGTACACTGTTATGATGTAAGCCATCAAACTTTCAAAATAACAGTGCCACTTGTGATTTCCTGAGATTTGCCAGATTTTTTCTGCAAACTGCTGGTGGTAAACGGCACTGCATCATCAAGAAAACTTTGTCGCCCCCCCCCCCCCCCCCCCCTCTGTTTGGGCCGTTAGCTGCTGTGAATTCAGAGTGGAAAAAGGTCCTTGCTCCAAGTGGTCAAATAACTCCAGCTTTTTGAGCTTCTGTGTACAGCCCGCCTGCTGAGATGTAAGCAAGCGGCCAGACAAAACAAAACAAAACAACAGCAAGCCAAAGAACTTGCTCAGCGGACTGGCTTGCCTATGCTAAAATACAAGTAAGCACAAGGATTTCTTTTTTTCATCTCCAAAACTTGATATCTGTGTAAACGAGAAAAAGATGTAAGCCAAATGTGATCGCTACATCAAACATCAGTGATAAACTCAAAGGTAATATTACCATAGGGCCCTTTGTTCAAGTTTAACAAGAGAGATTGTGGGCAGGGAAATAGTTCCTAATATTCATTGTAATGTATAATGTATATATAACATGGGGGAAACATTGAATAGTGTGTGCTGAGAAAGGGGATACTCTTACTTGCCAACCCTCCTGATTTTCCCGGGAGGCTCCTGATTTTTATGCCCCTCTCGCGTGTAAACTGCGAAAAAATTAATGGAGAGTTCAAAAGAAATATGCCTGCTGGTTTCAGTTGTCTTTTTACAAGATGCAGTTGCATTGTTTCATGAGTTTATTATTATTTTGTACATAAAGGTCCACAGAATGCAAGAAATAACCTGAATCTTAAACATTTCCTCCGCTTTTACTTTGAAAATCTCCCTATTTCTGGAGTCTCAAGGTTGGCCACGCTGCTTCATCACCCAGCTGCCCAGAATATAAGCAGTAATAAGCAGTAAGTAGCAGTTACCTTAATTGAAAGGTGATTTAATACTTTCTGTAATGCTGATACTAATTCATATTGCTACATAATAACAATACTACTTTTGGGAATTAACTTTACCCAATACTGTGCATGGATTGCATCAAAATCAGAGTTGCTGGAGGTACTGGTGTGATTTGTAAGAAGAGCTGAGACGCAAAGGCACTACAACACACACTAGAAACATTTCTCCTAACAGAATGTAACACATTTACCGTTTTACCCCAGAACTGCAGTATTCCCAACAGATGCTGGAGATGCCAATGTGATGTATATGAATTTTTTGGGAACAGCTGTGAATCATACGTATTACAATACAACCAAGCTTCCCTCTCAGAGAAGCATTTCCCCCTGGACAGAATGTGCCGCGGTTAATCCTGTTGCGACCCCGGCAGAAAGGATTTTCACTCCTGAGATGTCACCGGGAAAGTGAACAGAGCACTTATCTGTTACCTTTTACAAAGAGAACCCGAGTTCCTCCTAACTGAACAAATGGACCTGTCTTGTGCGAGAGGGGGACAAAGGCACTCTCCCTTTCAACGCCCACGCCACCGCGAGCCCCGGCCTCCACTGCCGCCTAAAGACCAGTAAAACTGTTCAAATGTTTCCCCCCCCCCCCCCCCGCCCCGGAGTCTGGGCGAGTTCCCCCTAATCTCGCACTAGTTGAGACCTCGAGAGTCTGTCACCTTTCCTGTCACGCTCGGCTGCCTGCAGCCCATTGGCCGGCAGCAGATTTATTTCTCCCTGTCAGGGCCAATAGCGTGGCGATGTGGCTCAGCCCACTGTTTAGTTACAGTGACAAACATGCTGATTAGAGAGGCCCCGATGATGGATGGCTCCTCGCCGGAGAGCGGCCTGAGTTTTTAGCGGGTCATAATGGGCCTGACACTGCACAGCCCCTCTCTCTCTCTCTCTTTCCCCCCCTTTCTCTCTCTCTCTCTCTCTCTCTCTCTGTCCTCCCTCAGTGGTGAGACCCCTCCTCCCCCCCTACGGGTCGCACTCAAAAGGTCAGGAGTTAACGGGCCAGCCTTTGCGTATTGCCGCCAAATCAAAATGACCCTGTTTGGAGTCATATTTGTAGACACTCCATCATCATCATGGCGGCCGCGACACCTCTATTCCCTTCTTCCCCGTGGCATTTTCTCCTGTGGCCACCGGCTCCCACATTGGGTAAATAGGAGGGTACACAACCCTGTTGGCTTATTTAAACTGCCGAATCTTACCCACGTTTTGCTGCAGACACACACACACACACACACACACACACACACACAGACTGTCCTCCTAACGCAGGCTTTCTCATGGTGTTGTATTGAATTTATTTCTGCCAATTGGACTGAGTATGTAGTTTGCAGAGTGTGTCGGGGAGTGTTTGGTATCGAGTCATGCTTGAGAGACCGTTCTATCTGGAGATATAGGTCTACCACTTAATCCACTCTGAGGTCTGCAGCGCTCAGACCTCTGCCGTGGAAGCCCGTGCCGCTAAAACCTCTGGGATGATTTCGCCGAAGAGTATTTCAGCCGACCTTGACATCGAGGCCAAGTTTCTTTCACTCGCCGCTACCTGGCTCATACATGATGTTATATATGGCAAATTCTGAACCTGTATGATTGGAACGTGTGCTGGTAAACACTTTTTCCAAGCGCGAAACCCTTTGTTCTTGAGATGCAACTTCAGTAGGAGTCGACGTGAGCCAGCAAGCTGGTGTGTAACAGGGTTGCTGCATAGCTGTGGATATTAAGGACCAGATGTTTAACCTGACTGGTGGTTTTAAATGTGCGGTCAGCCAATTCCAAGGAGATGGGTCTGGCTTAGCACCGTGGAGCCCAGGTCCTGGGGGCCACCTTTTTCCCTGCATGTCAGGATGCCGGTGCCCAGAGGCATAGTGTGTGTGTGTGTGTGTGTGTGTGTGTGTGTGTGTGTGTGTGTGTGTGTGTGTGTGTGTGTGTCTGTGTGTGTGAGGGACAGCACCTCATTTGTATTCTTTTGGAAACAGATGCTCGGCTGCATTAATGACTCCTAACTAAAACATTCATAAAGTGTTATTGGATTTTTAACAGTGGGGTTAAGAAGCGTGACCTTGGAGGTCCGGGAGGTTGCCATCTCCTCTCTCCTGCTCCCTCTCTCCTTGCCTCCTCCCCCTTTCCTCTCTCTTCCTCTCTGTTTGGGCGCTCCGGTGACATCACAGCGGCTCCGCTTCAAATTGGATGCAGAGAGTGAGAAGTTCAGCAGTAGCCCAGGGCAGTGAATATTTTTCCATTTATTTAG
This sequence comes from Hoplostethus mediterraneus, assembly GCA_034670385.1. Taxonomy (NCBI): domain Eukaryota; kingdom Metazoa; phylum Chordata; class Actinopteri; order Trachichthyiformes; family Trachichthyidae; genus Hoplostethus; species Hoplostethus mediterraneus. The sequence continues at coordinate 16,480,592 of JAXDDW010000001.1, read as the reverse complement.
GGTGGAGGGGGGAGGAAGAGGGGGGAGGAGGATGGATGGGGGGGGTGGGGGTTGGGGGGGGCAGCAGGACATGCAGGCAAAAAAGGGGCAGAATACATTACAGGTTAAGTAATGAGTAATCAAAAATAGTTCCTTCTGTGTGTGTGCACACTCAATCTCATGGTTAAGTGAGCCATAGCCGTGCTTGGGTAGAATCCCCCCAGACACCTGGGGGTTTTGACGGCTGCACCGAGACAGAGGGGAAATGGGCAGACGGAGTAAAGGGGCAGTTATTCTTTATTTGGTCAAATGCCGTGAACAGTCGTGTGTGTGTCGCCTACATAGTCTTATGACATGTATCCGCATGGCTAGCTTCTTCTGTTTGCCTTTTTTCAATGAACGTCATAGATTTTTTTTTTTTTTTTAAATAGTAATACAAAGGAATGATGTGGTGAAGTGTCTTTTATTTTTTTTCAAGCAGAATCAAATCCTTGACATAAAAGAGTTTGAAACACCTGATCTGAGATAATAATAATACTACCAACAACAACAACAACAACAACAACAACAATCATAATGATACAGGGTGTCAAATAAAAAGCAAATATTTCATATTTTTCAAAATCCTCAGATAGAAAAGAGAACTGAGCTAGCTCCAGACTCCTGCTCTCTCAGTGAGATCTTATCCTCTTAGGACAGTGCTACTGTTTCTCCTAATTCTGTCTCTCTCTCTCTCTCTTCTTTTCCTCTGTCTCACTTTTTACAAGACTCTTTTACTACTAAGGAAATGTTTTTTGTTTTTTTCTGTCTGTAACTAAACGTGCAGCTGCTCTCTTGGTCTCAAGAAAAACGAACCCGGATAAACAAAATACATAACGATACCATTATAACAGTATAAATACATGAGAAGACATTTAGAAATGATAACACTATAGGCAACAGCTCAGTGACCACTAGGTACATCATCACATATAAGTCAGAATGACAACTGATACTCCTCTCAGCGACATTCAGAAAGCATCATATACTAATAATATAATGCATGAGCATTATCAGGTAAAATATGTTTATAAAAATAGACAGTGATATAGTTTGCTACTCCTATTTCCTCAAGTAAAGGTTAGTGATTGAAAATAGTCTCCACTGTTGGGGTTGTGCTCAGTGGGAAAGTGAATTGAGGCTGCGTCACAGTTTCTCCCACTACAGTTAATAGACAAGTATGAGTCACCTCATTCCTCTGCCTGTCCCTCGGCTGACTGAATCTGTGTGTGTGTGTGTGTGTGTGTGTGGTTTGTGTGTGTTTGTGTGTATGTGTGTGGGCGCCCATGCGTGTGTATGTGTGGTGGAGAAAGAGGCCCGCAGAGAAATCCAGGAAATCCCAGGCTCTAGTCCCAGGATATGTGTTTTCTGTGTGTGTGTGTGTGTGTGTGTGTACTGTCTGTGCACACTGTGTGTTAGCGGGTTGCAGCCGGGGCCACGGAGAGAGACGCACACACTCGTACAGTCGTTCGCACAACGTATATCACATTTCGCAGCCTGCACTCTCAGAGTCAAACTCGCACTCATGTGGCAGTTGTGGTTGTAATCACCAGATCACTCTTGGTATTAACGCCACACCTTCTAAATGAATTGCAGTAGCATTAAATAAAGGTTTTGGATTGACTGGGCCTGCCGCATCTATGACCTATTCGTCTTGTGCTCTCCTTTTACTAGCTCTGCCCAATAATATCTGGCAAAATGGATTGGCCATTGGATTGGTGAATCAACCCGAAGGACCCTCAGAACACAGCAAGTGTAATCTGGTAAGAGAGAAAGTGCTAAGCCACCATGAAATAGAGGTTGGAGTTTGATGCCAGGCCCAGTTTGTCTTGTCACCCTGCCAAGCCATCTGTATAGACCAGAGGGAACCTCAGAGCAGCCCTCGCTCTACTCCCATCCATCTTTGACTAAATGCCAGGGAGTGACCGACCAGCGGGACTCCATAGCTTCAACTGATACTCAGAACCTGAACTCTCTTATTTTCTTCCTCTCCTCTTCAGTGGTCAGAGAACTCTTCTTTCCCGGAAACGACCTAAAAAGCCACTTACAACGGATAGTCCCTGTATGTGTGTATATATATATATATATGGTGGCTGCGTGGTTACCATGGAGACCAAATATTTTTGACATTACGACGTGGTGGTGCCAAGCCTTCGCCTGGTGGATTGGTGCTGTAAGGGATCTCTATTATATTCCCGAGGAGATGTAGTCCAGAGACTGCTCGTTAAACCGGCCACCCATGCAGTAAACACAATAAATACACCACAGATTTCGGAAAGCCTGTCTTTTCACTCCACCAATCTCTCAGCGCAGAGATCCTGCTGCCCAGGCGAGATGGATTTGATGGCTCTTAATAGTGTCTGCCTCTTTTTAATAATGCCTCATCTACAGCGCTAGACGATGCTTTATTGGTCTGTTTGAGTCCGAGCGGAGAGCCATTAGAAGGGGCCAGAACGGCCATAAAAGCTGGGCCAAGTGTAATTTCGTGCCAGGCTTATAATATGAAGTATTTTGGAACGAGTCAACACTCCCCTGCACACGCAGTTGATATCTAGCCTACATCTTGGTGGTAATTAACATTAATGCAGTCAATAAATGGTCAGCAACTCTTCAATTGCCCCATTTGAAGACCTACACTGGTGATTGGCTGCACCTTAAACATTTCCCATTGGTCGGGGGGCCGCTATATAGGCGACGGGTCCATTCTTCACTGGGGTTTCCTACTCAAGGCGGTGAACTTTATTTCACTTGAGCATTACATGCTTGGTTGTGGAGTGATTAGCTTAATTGCCCCCGTGTTCACATGTGGCTCGTATCGATGGTGGAGCAGAACTGTATATCAAGGAGGACTCCGTAATCACCGTAATTACAATTGAGGATGCAATTACTGGTATTATTGCCTTATTAGTGTTGATTTTGTTTTGCACACTTACTGTAGCTGCACACGGAAAGAGCAAAGGAAGGCGGCGTGCTGTAGGTGAGCAATTTGGCTGTCCTTAAAACCCCTTGGCCCCGGTGGTGTTAATTCTTAACCTCCACTGACAGCTTCCTCAGCCTCTTCCCCAAGGTTAACATATCTTTAATAAAAGTTAATATGTGTAAATGCAGTGAGCTCACCCAACCCCCCACCCAACTCCGTTCTCCCAGACGTGACTAAATTAGCCTCCTCAACTGGACCCACTTTCCCCCTCTCTTGATCATTTTTTTGGGTGACGTTTGAAGAGCAGCAAATTGCTTTCTTATGCAGACCGTTCCTTCTGCAGGAGGCCTCGTGTTGTTTATCTGACCTGCTTTGAGTCCAACTTTCATAGCTGCAGCCTGGGGTTTGGTGAACACTACAGTCAGATAATGTGTTCATCAACCTCCATCCAGACTACTTCTCCTTCTCCTTCTTCTCTTTCTCCTTCTCCTTCTCCTCCCAGGGAATTAGCACATGTGCTCATGTCAGAGATCTCTAAAGACCACTTCAGGATCTTGTGTTTTTTTTCCCCTCTCCTAAACGCCTTTTGATTAGAGCTCATTTTGGCACTTCAGCGGGGACTTTGTGCTTTTCTCGGATCTGTCACGTTGCGAGAGCGTGCACGGTGAAGCCAAATGTGTTTCTCTTGTCATAAATTCCCTGTTATTTCCCCTCATTCGGCTGGCGAGGCCGTGCCATTTATTGCATCCCATCCCATTTCATTCCATTTAGCTAGATGCCCCGAGGATAAGGGGAGGATGATTCAGTAGCATACACGCGTGTGTGCATAATGTGTTATTGTGTTCTTTGTGTGTATGATAGACTGACTCTCTATATGCACATGTGTATGCATGGGTATGCAGGCCTTATTGGATTTGTGTGTGTGTGTGTGTATACATGTGTGTGTGTGAGATAGTGTATCCAGACGCATGTGCACGGAAGCGTAAAGGCAGCATACCTTGCGCGCAGCCACAGTCAAGGCCTCGGGCCGTGTTTGCACTGGGTGACAATAACCCCTTTTATTCTGCTTCTCCCTTCACCAATGTTTTGATTTCTACTTAAAGTTTTATGTCAGTGCCCTCCCTCAAGGGTGCCATTACCTTGTATGCTAATAGAGCTATGCATATTCTATTACTGCTGTCAGGGCAAGATAAGGGACACATTCAGCAAAGGAGCACTTAGGGGCCAATGAACCCAGCGAGGGGTCCTGCTGCTCCTGCATTATCAGTCATCTTCACATCTGAATGGAGCTGGCTTATGGGCCTTCTCCTCCTCCTCTCTCCCTCTCTCTCTCTCTCTCTCTCTCTCTCTCTCTCTCTCTCTCTCTCTCTCTCTCTCTCTGCAGTAATGACTAAGGACTCTCTTCCGTAATAATCAGTCACTGGGAAACCGCCCGATCCCTATCTTACACACACACACACACACACACATGCACACGCACTTGCACACACACACACACACTGAAAACGCGCACAGCTGCAGGCTCAATCTAAGCCGACCACAAAGAATGCAAGTGCAGGGCAATAACACTAACACTGTCACATGGAGACAAACATGTCTCATTTGGGGTCAGTTTGGATGGGGCTAAGTAGGTCTTTATTTTCAGACTGACTGAAGTCTTCTCTCCCGCATAATGGTAATGAAGCCATATGGTATGTGGAATTGGATTACTAACAAATGTTCCATACCACCGTCTTTCCCCTGGCCTCAACCCCCCCCCTCCTCTCCTCTCCTCTCTCACTCTCTCCGTCTTTCTCTCTCTCTCTCCCTGTCTCTCTCTCCCCTGTGTCGCTGTCCCCCCAATAAAGCAGCCATTTTTAAATTGGAACAGCATGTTGTCTAGGAGCGCGCACCTCATTTATAAGATTAAATTAAAAGCCAGCCATGCTCAGATGGCATTCTGTGATGATGATGAGGAGGAGGAGGAGGAGGAGGTTGTGGAAGGAGGGACCCGTTTCAGCTGCACACAATCATCTTCCTGTCATGTGATTTGCTGGTTCCTGGTGGTGACACCTTCTTCCTGTCACCTGCTATGATGTGTCAAATGCCACACCTACGACCCTAAAGTGAATGCATCCATGCTTATGGGCATTTCTTTTTAGTTTCACCATACTGGACATGTTATGGAAGTCTTTTTAGCACTTGTTACAAAGTAGCTAAACATGGTTACAGGTTTGTGCCTTGTCACAGGCGGAATAAAATGATATATCACACTCGAAGTTAAATAGGCCTCGCAAATTATGCTCCATAAATGGGAAAAGGGGGGGAAAAAAATCTCATTTTGTTGCCTACCTAAAAACAGATGAACCTTTTATTGAAAACGTGGAAGCGATTAGTTTAAGGGGCGTCTTTTAGTGTAATTCCCAAATGAAACGAGCAGGCCCCGTATTTATGAAGCCCGTAGCACAAAGAAGGGAGCTCTTAATGAGGCAATTAAGCTGAGGGGTCGAGAGACTTTGATCTAGAGCGCAGTGATTTTTACAAAAACATCGCACAGTGATAGATACTCATAACTCAGGGGCCTTAATTGTGCTTAATTTGTTTGGAATAGGAATGTGCTTTCAATTAGAGTGTGGATTTGGGCCCGCGTGTTTAAAGGAGGCTGTCAGGGAAAATTAAGAAGCAGTTTGGTTTCCCTCCTGTGTTACTGTTTTTTATCACGGCCAGAAGAGAAAGAGAAGACAGAGAGGGAGAGACAGAGGGAGTCAGCAGACAGACGGATGAACAGACCAAACAGAAGGCAGAGAGGTAATTAGGCGCCAGAAACAGACCTCTCCAGAAAAAAGCAGGGATGCATTGATGGATGGATGGATGGATGGATGGATGGGTGGGAGGCAGAAGAGGGAAATATAGTATCTTTCCCTGGTCTGGGTGTCTTGCCCAGCAACGCTTGCACAGGAAGCCTTATTAACAGAACCAGTGCTTTTTTTTCAAGACCAGTCAGCTAATCAGGAAATGGTTGCCTGCAACACTTCTGTCACATGCACACTTGGCATTGGATGAGGCAATAAATCCTTGACATGTTATTTGATTTTTGGAGTATGTGAGGCTGCATTTTCACCGGTTCATAACAATTAGTGTGAAATGCTGCATCTGCTGTTAGTGTAGCAGGAGCAGCTTTTGGCTTGAAGGCTTTTGAATTATTGTTTTTAAAGAGCAATACTACTGCAACACTTTTAAAAATAAGCCCTTCTAGGCAGTATCATTTCAACCTCAGCATCGCAGAAGTATCAATCAACATTTGGTTTGATTCAATAAAAGCTGGTTCCATGTGCTTCCTTACATTCGGTCAATTTTAAATTCTACCAGTTAACTTGAGAATGTCATATAATACCTATTTACTTCTATTAAAATATATGCTTTGTAGAAAAAGTCCTCAAGGACAAGGCTTTTGAGTGAAAATGACAGCAGTTAACTATGTGACATTCTTCCATGGGTACATTTATGATTCATTGGTAGATTGTCAAACCTATTTAACTTTTAGCATTTATAAAATCTCTATCCTAATTATCAATGGGAAATAACGCTTGGTTTTGAAGGCCAATGCCAATATTTTTGGATTGAAGTTCCGTTATTTCGTGCCATTATTCAGTATCTTTAAATTAAATCTTCATGCCAAAAAATACAAAGAAATATTCTGTGTTTTTCTGCCAGAATCGTATTTTTGGCAGGGGCGGAAAAGTGTCTGAAACAAATTTAGACCATCATGTGACACTCATGTAAAACTCAAGATACTACTACTACTACTACTACTACTACTACTACTACTACTACTACTACTACTACTACTACTACTAATAATAATAATAATAATAATAATAATAATAATGCATACTTAAGAATCAGTGAAAGTTAAGGCCTTCCTATAAAATTCTTCTACAATAAATATGCATCATAAAACTGCATCATATCCCTCATATCAGAGGTAGACGACCCTGACTGGCCGCTATCTGATTGTTAATGAAAGGCTAATATCAGCTCGATATATTAGGAACCCCACACATGGTCTCACCCTAGTGGACAGTACTCCATGTGGAGGAAACTGAACTGTGCTCATAGTAAAACATAATTGAATCCTAAAATTCTGTGGTATTCCTTTCATATCGCAGTGAAAAGGGCCTGTATGGTTCTGATTTGAACTTCTGTCTTGAACGTGATGCAGAAGGATGAATAATACAGTGTGTGTGTGTGTGTGTGTGTGTGTGTGTGTGTGTGTGTGTGTGTGTGTCTGTGTGTGTGTGTGTGTATGTGAATGCACATTATGTGTTCTAGTGAGTGTCTCAGTGTGACGGGGGGCCCCGCATGCTGCCTGCCTGCTCTGGACTTGGTCAACAACTGCAGCTCAAATCACTGTGACATCACTCATAGTGGGCCCCCAGTATTCACTCAGCTTGTGTGTGTTTTTGTGTGTCTGTGTGTGTGTGTGTGTGTGCCTGCTGTAGATGAGGACATTCTGAATGCAGCAATGAAGGGAACTGTTTGTTGAGTTTAGGGATATAACTGCAATTTAGGTCAGATAAAGGGTTAGTTAGGTGTGTGTTGGTGAGGGTTAAGGTTAGGTTAGCTGTTAAGGAATGCCAACCAGTAAGCTCTTGTGTGCTTGTATATTTGTGTGTTAAATGTAGTTGAAATATGTTTTTAAACCTGCACTCTGTAACATTTTTATAAAGATACACGCGCCTTGTTCTTGTTCAGGAAATGGGGTTGCAACAGAGAAGATTGGCCCCTCCCACTTCAGAGCCACTGTAGATTGGCTCGATTCACCCCAGTGAAGTTTTGGAATCGGGTAGGTGGAATGTATACAGCAATCCTAATCATCAGTTAGTGTGTGACCCCTGGCCCTAACTCTGGTGAAGGAAATCTGCCAGATCTGTTCATATGTGTGCGATACAATGCATTGTAGCATTGCATTGTGTCAAATTGTAGTATTCTCAAGAATAGAGTAGACTCCTGTAACATAATACACTTTATTTTGGCTCTAGCCCTGTGATGGATATTCATGCCAAGTCAATGACAAGCTCGTGAGCAGGTGTGTAAAAAGTACCCAGAGATTATACTTAAGTTAAAGTATGGGTACTGGTTCAAAATCTTACTCAATTACAAGTCGAAGTATCTAGCTAAAAATACACTTGAGTAAAAGTCAAAACGTTTCTACTTTTAAATGTACTCAAGTATTAAAAGTATTAAAGTATTAAAATGTTTTAGAATTGTCTATCCATTGCAATAATAAAAAAGCATAGGGGACATTCTTTGCATTAAAATTACTTCACTAAATTCGCTAAAGCCAATCGTAACTAATTGTGACATAACAAAGGCCAAATGTAACACCACAAAAGCCAAACGTAACACCACAAAAGCCAATTGTGACATCACAAAGGCCAAATGTAACACCACAAAAGCCAAACGTGACACCACAAAAGCCAATTGTGACATCACAAAAGCCAATTGTGACATGATTAAAGCCAGTCGTGACATGACTAAAGGCAATGGTAACACCACAAAAGCCAATCGTGACATCACAAAAGCCAATGGTAACACCACAAAAGCCAATCGTAACACCACAAAAGCTAATTGCGGCATCACTAAAGCCAATTTTGACATCAAAAAAGCCAATCGTAACATCACTAAAGACAATTGTGATACCACGAAAGCCAATTCAATATCGCACATCCTCATGTTCTTGTCAAAGAGTTGAAAAGGATTAAATTGGCACTATGGTTGCTGTCCGCTGGAAGCTTGTTAGCATTTTGTATCAATGCAAGTGGAAACAAATGGGTTAAGCTAGCCAGTATCTGGTTTGGTAAATACTGGCTAGCTTAACCCATTTGTTAACCCCATCGGCCATGGGTGCCGACTGTTTCGTCCTCATAGCGAACGAAGCTACAGCCCATCTTCTGTAGCTTCGCTGACTGTTATATTCTGATAGCAGGTTTCATCAAAGAGCCTCGCTGTCTGGTCTTGCACAAGGACCAATAAGCATGGGTATTGGTGGGTTAATTTTCCATTGATAGGGATCTTATTGGTTTTAAATAAAGTACGGCCGTGGGGTTATTAGTTCAGCCAATGAAAAAAGAATACTAATTTAAAGTTTCTAAAGTTTGTTGGACCTGCGAGACTTACTTGTACTTGGTAGGTCTGAATTTTAAATGTAAGTAGTAAAAAGTATCTTTTTTTTCTTGAAAATGTAGTTGAGTAAGAGTACAAGTATACAAATTGAATAATACTTGAGTGAAGTACAAATTCCCCCAAAATCGTACTTAAGTGTAGTAACAAAGTACAATTACTCAAGTACTTTACACCCCTGCTCGTGAGTCACATGACCTGATCCAGCCCCTGCTGATTCGCCCCGTTCAATAAACCTCTGAAACCAGCGGTGCACAACTCCCAAATTTGGAGTCGATTCCAACTCAACAACGATTGTAACTGTGGGAGCTGCTGGAATCGACTCCCGGAATCCTGTAGCTCAAACCAAAGGAAACCACATTTGAGACGGTTGTGTACGAGGCACCCAAAAGTCATGGTAACTCATTCACGAGGGAACAGCCTGAAGCTAATTCATCCAAATTAAGAAATCTATAGAATTTTGCACCAATTTACCCTAAATGCACAAATTGATCTTGTAATGCTCCATCTCCTCCAAAACCATTCTAATCCATGATGGGCTCAATATCCCTCTGTATGCCTACCTCTATGGATGTGCTATGGAAAACAGAAAGGCCATGGGATATGAAAGAAGCAACCACGAAGACACTCCTACCATGGAATACAGGTAGTTTCTCCGATGGACCGGTGATTACCTGGCATTCACACGCTATCAGATATATTGTAAAAACAAATTTCACATGAACTCCAACATTTAACTTCTCAACATCAACTTGAAAAATCAGGTTTTGTGTCGCTCAACCTCATGTTAAATACACCTATCATTTAAAGATGCCTGAAAACAAAAACGTATCGTATTGTCGTAGCTAAGCATGGTCATTTCCTACATCCTACATGTGATATAGCTGTATGTTTTACAAGCCACTCAATGTAACATTTAAAGAAAAACCAAAGAACCAATTACAGAGATCTCTTCTCCAGGGTGAACTGATCGTTCCCATTCTAGATTTACTGGGATAACATTTTGTTTTCACATCATTTCCTTGAAACTAGTCCTGTCCAAATGCTGCCAGGGATTTGTTGTGTCCATGCAGTCTGACCAATTAGCAATTAGCTTTGCCTTAGATGTTACTGTTGCTTCATGATGTTAACCACCATTTAAATGTGGTAATTTAGTGACTGGCAGTTTATTTCCAACAAGTGGCATCTAGCTAAGGGGATTAATGGGGATTCTCCCATTAATTTATCTCTCTCTTGAGCTGAGTGGTGTGTGTGTCTGTGTGAGTGAGTGAGTGAATGAGTGTGAGAGAGAGAGTAAAAGAAAAAGAGAGAGAGACAGAGAGAGAGAGAGAGAGAGAGTAAGACGAGAGTCTGAGCTGTGCTGACAGGCAGATGGTCTCTGTCACTGTCTCCCGAGGTCTTCCACTTCACAGCCCATTAGACCCGCCTCTTCCCATCAGCCTGTTGTCTGTCACTCACCGTGGCCCTGCATCCTCTCCCTCTCTCCCTCTCTCTCTCTCTCTCTCTCATCCCTCCATGCTTGTCTGCTTTGCCGGCTGCATGTCAAGTGTCAGGTGCAATCCCAACTGAGTGATCCGCCGTGGCGTGTGCGTGGGTGTAAAACCAGTAAAGTGATGTACCCTCGGCTCCCTCCCTTCCCCACCGTTCCCCTCCCTCTGTCCCGGGGCTGTCTGTGTCAGTAAAGCTCCTGCCTGTCGAGAGGCCGACGGGCCCCCGGCGGTCTCCAAGGGGCTGTTAGGGTGAAATCCCCCAGCAAGGATACTTGGCAGCCATTTGCGGCCACTGGGGACCGAACCTCCACTGATCCCACCGTCGTAGCCCCGCTGTCTACGAGCAGCAGGCGGTGTCCTGCGGTTCCACTTCCTCTTGTTGTTTGACCAGATTGACAGCAGATTGACAGATTGACTGACTGGTTTATTGACTTAAGTGTCCTGGTCAAGTGTTTAGTGCCGGAAAGATTACTTTTCAAATGTGGTATGTTACAGGTTAAGATCACCAAGGTTGTCATAGTAAAGTAAAACTACATTAAAAACATTTTAAACAAAAAGAATAACAACTCTAGCTAAAATGTCTTTTTGCCTTTTGACGGTTGTCTCAGTCTGAGTGGAGAAAAACTATTGAATGGGCCCGGATCAACTATCAATATGACCATCCAAACACAATTTTCTGTCAGTATGTACAGATACTACCAATACACTGCATACAGGCATGGCTTCTGAAAAACTAAGCCTTCAGCTAAACTGAAATAAAAGCTCTGCTGAGTTTAACAAATCCGAGAACTAAACTGAAACTAAACTGAAACTAAACTGAAATCAAAAGGAATGTAAGTCATAAAACTAGTGACCATGCTGATGACTCAATGAAGATTGCAATCAGTAACATACAGTAATCCATTGGAATACTCTATAAAGTAATCTCATTATTTTCAGTTACCACTCAATACACAATTCATTCCATTTCATAGACTGTAATGTGATTGTTTTCAGTCATCCTCAAACCAAATTAGCTTTAAGCTTTTTCCCTTCAGTCATATTTCAGTGTAAGGTGCTATTTTCCCCATATTTCCTGTCGTCTGATTCCGGTGGTTTTCCGCAGATGCATCGATTGATCACTGCAGCCCAGTAATCAGATTGCTGTACTCCCATTACATGTAATCTGTTACTTCTTATCCCTGCTGGTGTCAGAGTTGTTTTCGGTTCAAACCCAGCGGCCTGTCTCTCTAGTTGCAGCACCTGAATGATGACTGATCTTAAATATTGCTAGCAGATTGATGTAAGGCCATAGTCTCATATCTAGAGGTGGGCAAGGAAAACTCAAGGCTATCATCATATATCATTTCTGCATGAGTTTATCTTTCATTTACACAGAGGATGGTTTGGATAGAAGAATGTGCAATTATGAAAGACCATTAGATATTGTTATATTTATTACAATTCTACAATAATACACACAATATTGCTGAAGTGTTCACATGATTCTCTCAGGGGTCTGCGTATGCTAAAGGCTCGCTAGCTAGCCCTGCAGAATCTCCGGAGCTGTTTCCTGCTCCTTTCTCTCCCGGCTTTGTTGCGGAGGTAAACCTGGCCTCCCTTTAATTAGCCTGAATAATAGCCGTGCATGTGTGGACTTAATCCCTTTGGCCGGCGTTACTCCGTTAATGGTTTCCTTGTCACTCACCGGGCACCGTATAAAAGCACGCTCTGCTTTTCACTCCCAACACCTTTCTCTCTCTCTCTGCACGCTCCCCTCCCTGACCCGGCCATCGCTCCTCCTGCTGACCACCACAGACCTCTCCTTTCATTCCCCTCCCTCTATCCCTCGTCTTGTGATTCAGCCCCTGAATTATGATGAATCTGCTCCTCGTCTGGGTTTTTCGGGAGACCCGCCCTCTCCTCTCCTAACGAGAGAACAAATTACTCACTTCCTTCATTCATATTAACTACACTGTACTCGCTGTTTTTTTTTTTTTTTCTCCTTCGTCCTCCGCTGCCACCGAGCAGAGCCCGGAGCTTGCCAAAGAGCAGTTGTTTGTAAAGAGATTTTTCTTCAAGATACACATGGATGTCTGACTTTTCCCCCCCCCCTACTCCACCACTTACTGAATAACTGTTCAACAGCTGTGTAGTCGCAACGTCAAAACTCTGGGAACAAATGGACAATGGCTTTGTTGTAGTTCTTACGGCGATTTCGATTCAGAGTAACTGACACTCTCACACAAAACCTTCTTCCCTGATCTTTGGACGAAAATTGTCAAAATAAGGACGCGCTTGCCCTCTGCGCTCGGTGGTTTGGGTCCAGCCGCCGACAGCAGAGGTGAGAGCCCCCAAACCCCCTATAGAAAAACACTTCACATCCAAAGAGTCTTAAGATGTAAATCAATAAGGAATGGAGCCAGGCAATACATTCTCATTGTAGAGGCACTGTCTGGACTAGCGGCGCGTGACCCGCTCCAGAGGGAGGCGGCGCATTATTGAGCAAGATTGTCCTCTCTATTCATTCCCTCTCTCTCTCTCTTTCTCTCTCTCTCTCTCCGAACGCCAAGAGGCAAGCAGGCACAGATTTGACATTAAAAGACAATAAATAGCCACGGATGTCTACCACTTATAGGTGAAAGTCATTCTCCCCAGCAGTTCTAATGGCCCAGTATAAATCTTTTAAATTATAAATCGATAAATAGTTAATACAATAATAGGAATCTTTATAAATATTTAAGTAAGAGGATAGAGACAGAGTGGAGGCGGGGAGGAGAGACTGAGTGCACACACACACACACACACACACACACACACACACACACTCAGGTTAACAGTGAAAACACACAGATTGCAGAAGTAGCTCTGCATTGTGTGTTTTCTGCTGCGCGTCGTTGAAATGTCGTGATTGTGTATCTGCACCTATGAGATGTGATCCTTCATGTTTACCAGCATGCCAGTATGAATACGAGCAGCCTGGAGACACTGATGAGTTGTTTTAACATACTGTACTCAACTCTACTGTACTGTTTGTAAATACACGGCGTGGCTTGGGCTTCCATACCGGCAGAATGTATAGCAGCACACCGGGCGCTAACGTGAACCAAATGCATCCCCTGACAAAACGCGGTCTAACACCGGTGTCGCATGAAAAAAACATGGCAGATATCATTTCAAAACACACTGTCGCACATTCTCTCTCCTCCCCTCTGCCTGTTTATCCTCCCATCCTTCTATCTCTCTGACAGCCCCGGCATGCCCCCCTCCCCCCCCCACCCTCTCTCCGTCGGGGGAGTTAATTTGCCGGAACATTCCCCCGCTGCACCCGGTGATCACCTAGTGAATACCCCCATAATTCCCCCTGCCTCTGCCTCTGCCTCTCATCCAGCCGTGGAAATGACACCGAGGGGTTGACAGTTCAATTTACCCGTAACGGATGGCGGCTATCACGGCCCCGCGCCCCGCGCCGCCTCCTTCCTGTTGACTTTTATTTCTACCTGCCAGGAGAGAGATGCTGCCGGAGCGCGTCCCGGCGTTCACCCCTCCAGACTCCAGGCCTCATCTCTTCCTCACCGCCGCCGGTCCTCCGGGGAGAGATGCTGCCACTTGTTTATGTGACCCTGTCAGCACCCTTCCTCTCCCCTGTGTACTTTGCAAGCAAATTATTACGCCATTTTCCTCTCCCTCCCTCCTCCTCCTCCTCCTCCTCCTCCTCCTCCTCGTCTCCCTGTTCTTCATAACATAATGGGGGAGTTATTGATCTATATCTTCGGTCTTGATGCCTCTCAGCTTGTTGTCGTTACCCCCTCAGCATAACATTGATATTCTCCCCCTCCTCTCCTCTCCTGCTAAATGATTTTCTCCTTCCCCTCGCCTCTTTCCCATTATCCAGCTCCGCTTTACATAAATCCACCCGGTCATTAGATCCATCAAAAGCTAATGATCATCATCTTTTTCCCCCCCCCCCCTCACTCCTGTCTCCTTTTTCATTTCCTTCCCCGTGGCTCATTTTTTTTTGCCTCTCCTTTTCTTTCTCTGTCAACACACACAAACACGTTCTCGTGTACACACACACACACACACACACACACACACACACACACTGTTACAACGGTGTCGGTGAAGACATGGGAAATTACTCGCAAGTGGGTAATTGTACGCAAATACTACTTTGTAATTGTACCCTTACTGAGGTTGGATTATAATTGGGGACTTGCAAGTATAGTAATACCTGGTTTGTACACACACACACACACACACACACACACACACACACACACACAGTCCTCTCTCTGTCCCAAGGAGACGCTCCTTCATCCTGCAGCAGCTGTCAGCCGTGGAGGACGTCTATGTATGTCATTCATTACCCTCCTGTCCCCTCCTGCCCCCTTCTCTCGTAATGAGCCGCACTCTCATAATAAAATAATTATAGTGGGGGGGGGGGGCAAATTCACGTAGACACCTCCCCACCCTCTCCCTCCTCCTTCCATCCGTCACTTCAAGCCTCCCCGACATAGACACTGACATCCTTTACCCAAAGAAGTCAATTAGGCCGGGCCCTGCGCTGGAGCTGCGTCAAAGCCGAGAGCTAACATCCTGAGAGCAAGATAATAAATGATGAGACAGAGACACGCGTCGCTCGTTTGTAATATTAACCAGGCAGCCAGTTGGCGGACCCCCCCCCCCCCCCCCGCCCCCCCGAATCCCCCTGCCCCCCCCAGAGGCCGTAAAATAAGCCTGTCTGGCCCCTCCGTGATGCATGAGTGTCATAATGGGGAATCTGCGGGCACGGGCCTTGTCATTGAGCGAACGCTGCATGCCTCGAGAAAGAGGAACAAGTAATTGTCCGCTGTTTTGAGTTCCCGGCTGGTGTGGCTGCGCTATATCCTCCCACACTGTGCTGTGTAAATTGGTGGGGAGCCAGCAGGAGTTGAGCTCTGACACCTAAGGTCTCGGGCTCCGGTGCCCAAGACAGCCAGGAGATGAGCGACCTCATGGATTTCAATATATAAGAAACAACCTCCAACAGTCCAATTTCGAGGCCCCGGCACCGCGGCTGTACAGAGGTGCGTACACAGGGGTACACAGGTCTCTCCGTGCAATTTGATCTAATCAGGGGCTGATTCAGGTTGGGCCAAGACACCCGAGTGAGAGGAGCTTCGAGCGGCTCGCCAATCAGCGAACTAGCAGCGAGAGGGGGACATCCAGCACATCTGTAGGTGGCTGGCGCAGATTGGGAACTTTTGAGGATAACAAGGCCATTTTCCTGCAGCTGTAGGGCGATCTTGACTCGTTCAAGGTCTACCTCGAGTCACCTGATTCAGGGGGAAAAAAATAATCACTTTACATGTAATTTTCGGGGCAAATAAAATCCCGAGGTGGGTGATGCCAAAAGGCGTCACAGTGCTAAAAATATCCTGAAATCGCTCTTGAAGACATTGGCTCATTTAGAGTGTTTCCTGAAACCATTTGCAAGTCCGGTAGGATGTAAAATCCTGTGTTGTTTCAGGGTGACCTGAGGTTAGGCACCAGATTTCGGTGGATGACGTCTTCCCTTGTGTGATTCTCTATTGATCTTTTCATTATTCTTGCTCGTGGCCAGACCCTGGGCCTACTACACTACACTGACTGCATCACTCAACTACCTGCAAAAACAGAAGGTTTTGAAAAAGCACCACAGCGCTGACTCATCCTTTTGCCCCACTGAACTGGTGAGGACATAACAGCAATCAAGAAGGCACATTTTTCCTCAGAAGATTGATTTAGGCGATCACCAAAACTTTTACTGCACATAAAATAAAACTAAATAATGCAATTTCATTTCAAGATATTTCACAATCGGCAAATCGACCCCTTAGATGGAAATCCTGCGTAGCTAAGAAGAAATCCTCTGAATTGGATCATATAGTCCCTTTCATAGAAAAGCTATTACTTTCCATATTAAATCGACTCTGTGGCTCTAAATAGTCTGAACTGTGGCGTTAAATCGATACCCTGAATTTAATACCATACTAAATACCGGAGGTTCAAATAAGCCATCTTTCTTTCTCTTCCCTCACTGTTGTGGCAGGAGGAAAAACCACGGGGCGGTGCTCCTTTTGGCGAACAACAGAGCCGATATTGTCGGTGTTGTTGGACATATCAACTCCTCCGGCCCGACTCCAGCACACTGTCTGCAACTAGACTGCGTTTATGAGTATCATAACAACGTATGAGATTAAGACATTGGCTAAGAGGCTGAGAGAAACCAGACTTCATCATTATTTCTACTGTACGTCACATGGCTGGATTGAAAAACCCCTGAATCTGATGGAGGTGTTGTTATTGTTTTGGTTCGACAAGGAGAGGTTGAGATTTATAGGCTCGTTCAGGCCTGCTAGATATATTGTTCCATTCATGTTGGCCTTTCATAAATATATGAGTATCAAGAGGACTGTTGAAGAGAAGCAACGCTGTTAAAACAAACACACCGTATCGTGTCTTTTCTCCGGTCGGGTCCAGAGAGGGCTCCGCTGATAAATGGTGTAAAGCAATAAATTATAGTGGTGAAATTTCAAAATGGCTGTTTAGGAACCAAATGTAAGGTTTACTTTCTAAGAGACATAATATATAGTCATGTTATTGATCTCAACATTGATATTGCACACAAAAATTCTGTTTGTTTTCAAAGCTAATATTTTTATCACTCATGTTACAATACATGTTAATGGGTCAGGATATATAAACCTGTGTGTGTGTGTGTGTGTGTGTGTGTGTGTGTGTGTGTGTGTGTGTGTGTGCGTGCACGTGCAATGCGAGGTCCCACTTCCATTATTATCAGCCTAGCGAGAGGAGAATAAAGTCCCCACTCAGCACCTAGTGAGCCTTAAACTGCAGTCATAGCACTGTACTGTAATGGGAGAGAGAGAGAGAGACCTGGAAAAAAAAAAAAAGTGAATTTTCAGCAGATTTTTAGGCAAAACATTCCTTCCCCTGCTTCCTCTGTCAGCTCTGTTTAAACATTACAGCCTGCCTATCCCCCGACCGGCAGGCCATTTGAATCTTTTAAGCAGAGGAAGACGATGAAATGCATCCCCAACAAAAGCCGTGGTTAATGTTTAAAGAGAAAATAATGGAAATACAATGTCTGGATCACACCAGAGAGGATCAAAAATGTGTTTTATTACGGGGGGGCGGGGGTGTGGCTAAATAATATATTAGATGTGCGTGTTTTACATCATTGTGAATATTGAAACACCGGCGGATGGTTGATGGTTGGATGTGTACAAGCATGGGGACGACCCACCGGGCTTCTGCATGGGGGAGACAAGTAAACAAACAAGCAAACAAGGTGTTTTTAATGGAGGGCGGGGATGTTTGATAATGGATGGGAGTCCACCCCGCACTTGGGTTTCCAGACAAAAAGGGACTTTGACAGTTTTGCTTGCTTTGTAGTTTTTTTTGTAGTTTTTTTTTTTGAAACCCGGCTTTTCAATTTGCACGCAGGTACAGGCCAGCTTCTTCTGTGAACACGGCATGAGAAATTCATGTGTTTTCTCGCTTTTTTTTCCGAGGCGGACGTAAACACAGTGACAGGCGTTCTACCTCGAAATGATGTTAAAACACAAACACAACCAGAGAAATGACACGTAGATGATTTATATTTCATGTTTAAATCCGTCCGACTCTATTTGACCTCCGTCTCGTTTTCCAACCCGGTGTTGTGTTCATTCCCAACCAAGCAGAACCGCGGGTTAACAAACATCTCAGTATTCATCAGCACTGTCTGTTGGTTGCGTTCAGGGAGGTCAGGGCACGCCGGCTGCCCCGAGGACTAGCACTAAAGTCACTCAAGCCTGTTTTAGTGTCTGGACACCCTGGATACTCGCACAGCTGAAGCATGACCCCCCGCGGCAGTGAACTCGAGTCTCTGATCACTGAGATGGTGTCCTTGGCTATATGCTTTGCCAGAAGTATCACAGCATTTGGCGCCGTAAAGCCTTCACAGCTACTAACATAATCTCAGCGCTTCAATAAAGCTGACTCTCGAATGGAGAGAGTATAGGAGGGTCAAGGAGGGATGTTTAAGATCTCAAGGGATGTTTAAGATCTGTGTATTCTTCAATCAAATCTTCATCTTTTATTAGCAGGTGGGTTCTTTTTTGAAATATTAAGTCTTGACAAAAGTGCAGTAAGGGCAGGAACACCAGCACACACTCACAGCCCGGCCTGAAGTTAAAGCCCCCGGCACTAGGGGGAGCAAGTCTATTAGAAGTGCTGACTGGAGGAGACGGTGTCAGTGTGGCAGGAGGAGGGCGGCATGGGGAGGACATGGGAGTGGCGTTGGGGGGACGTAATGTGTCCAAATCCTTTCTGTGCTACTTCGATTACTGCGGTGAACTCAACTCATCGCTTTGTTCACCGAAGAGCAATTGATCGATCGGTTTTCTCACCGTCGAGATTGGTTCAGTTCATCGTCCTGTCTGAAACGCGAGAGAGGCGCCGCTCTTCCACCGGACAGGCGTTATTGTTTTTACACATAGGCTAGACGTCGAGGGGTTTTCGCTCCTAGCAGCAGCAACGGTGTTTTTCAAGACCGAGAGCCAAGCTGTGTGCAGGATGTTCACTGCTGACCCAAGGAGAAAACCGACCTGAGCTTTTTTGGCCGCGAGGGGTTTTCGCTCTCAACCAGACGGGGCTAAAAATAATCAACGCTGTCCAAGAACACGGAAAGAAAAGGGCGGTACAAAAAAAAAAAACCCAAAAAAAAAAGCCAAAGGCAGTTACAAAATGGTGTCATTAGTTTTTATAGTTTGCTGAGGAAACGCTAATAAGCCGTAGCTGGTAAACCATACCTGTAATTAGATGAGAGCTGAGGCAGGGCATGACATTTATTTGTCAGCTGATGCCAGGTTGCGGCGTGGGTTCCCACACCTTCACTCGGGACTGTGAGGGCTGCTGTTGGCGAGTCCAGGAGGAGATATATCTGGGGTTTAACTTTCCCTGGGCACCACACAGTCAGAGGGAGGTAGTTCCCATGACAACACCAATCCCCTATCACTTACCAGGGGCCTTCTGCAAGTATTAGCTATCGGTTATTTTTGAATTCATTGAATGATATTCCCTCCAGTGAGTATCATGATAAAAAAATAAGGAAGTGCTTTTTCAGACGTCAGGAGAATGAGAAAGAATGCGTATTCTGGAGGGACTTCCCATGAGCCTCTCGTCAGCATGTGGTAGTGATTTGACTGGGAAGTGAAGGTGAGCCTCAGGTGGACTCCTACTTTCTCTCTCCCCCTCTCAACCCATTGTTCACCCCCTCCCCCGCCGCCCCTCGCACATCCCCTCTGGGCCCATTATGCAGAATTAGCCCCATGTTGAGAAGAGGAGGGGGTCAGGGGGTGCACACGTTGGAGCGCTTCACCTGTGGCATTTGATCAAATTTGCCCCAGCTAATTGATGAGCATCCAAAGGAAGGGATGTGGTCCGGGAGCCAAACATCTTTTCATCAGATGCCCTGGCGCCGGGACTCGCTTTCTCTCTGTTTTCTCGCTCTCTCTCTCTTTTCTCCAACCCAAACATGAGCTTTGTTCAACAAAAAAAAAGTTTGGGTTTGTGGAGGTTCAGCACCCAGAGAGTCTTAACCTTTGTGTTGTATTGTTCTTTTCTGGTTGACCTCTCTCTCTCTCTCTCTCTCTCTCTCTCTCTCTCTCTCTCTCTCTTTGGTTGTACATTTATTTGCCCAGTGACTGATCAGGTTCATTGGAGTGTCAAAGGGAAATGTCAAGAGTTTAAACAGAAGCCAATGCACTGCAGCACTTCAAAGCCTATACCTATACCGCCCCGGGTGTCAGTGGCTTCGGGGGAGTGTTAGTGGCCAATAGTTATGCCATCATCCAGTCTGTGGTTATTGAGTTCGACCTCGCCCTTGGATCAAGAAGATAAGAGCGTGGCAAACTCTGGCTGAAAGCCATCGACTGACACACTCGATTGATTTCTGCTCTCCAGTTTTTGCCTGTTGATCTCTGTTTGCCCTGTGAAAGACTAAGGGGTTAATTCAGTTGCACATCTTTTGTCTTTGCTGGTGTTCAGGGTGACTGGGCTGAAAGGGGGAAGAGCGCAGCAGTGTTTCATACCAGTGGTTTAACAGGCGGCCAGATTAGTCACCCATCTTTTTTGATAATAGATACGGAGCAGGCAACAGCAGGAAAAAGCCCTCGCCGAATTCTGTCAGGGCAAACTGTAGACCCAGTCCAAACACATGGCGACAGATGACGTATCTCCCCCCGAGTTGGGGTTGTGTTAATGGGAGACCCTCGCAGGTGGAGGTCTCCTCTTACACAAACACCAGCCGGTGATTGCCTCCACTTAGGACCATTAAAAGTAATAAATGATGACCGATCGGGCCACACTGTAAATTCTGCCCAGCCAGTCTGATGGATGGTCAGGGTCTAGGTGTGGTCTGGGCCAGGCCTGGCAGGTTTAACGAGTGTTTGGTTTCCTCCCATGAGCTTGTGTCTGTCTGAAAAGCGCTCCAACAGGAAGTCGCAGTGGAACATTTTTTGCCTTGCAGAGGAATCCCATTTTTTATGATACATCGTACATTTTCCCTGACTCAATCTTCCTCATCCGGTAAGTCTTACCATAATGTAAATACTAGGTCTCGCTGATTTGTGGTGTTGGCTTTTTTTTTTTAAACCCTGTTTCAACACGTGCACACGGGATAGGATGGCTAAACTTTCTCACTTATTTCATAGGCTGCACTTCCAGACTATTAATACAGCTACACATTATGCTCACACGGTACTAAGTATGACTAACATGCATTAGCTAGGATGACACTTTATTCCCATCCTGTTAGAGGAAACCAGTTGCGAGTCATGCATGTTAGATAGGCTTTCATTGAGAAACCACCTCCAAAACATGCACAGTCATATACTTTAATAGGTACTAATACCGTTCCATGTCACCAATCAAAAGTCGTAAATAATTGCATCTACCCAACAGTGTCCATGCTGGTAGTCGGTCTCATGATCATCGTACTTTGAAGTACTTTTACCCACAACACCTACAAGGATGACAACAAACAAATTGTTACATTGCGTTTATGAAATAAAGCATTTGTCTTGATTCTGTGGATACTTCGGCCAGGAGAGAAGGCCTCGCTAGCCCTCATGGTTCAGCGCTACCAAGCAATCTCCATGTAAGAGACGTTTAGTGATTTGTGGACAAGGTGGCCGAGTGGTCGAGCGGTCAGTTAAGTCGGTAGTTAGCTAGGCCAGTGTTCGTTGCACATCCGAGTCCCACCCTCTTCGTTGTAGACCTGTGCTGAATTGCAGAGCGTGGCTGAACCGGGGGAAAGAAATTACAACCTGGAGCTCAGTTTAAAGTATCCACATGAGGCCCTCATGCTACATTTTGTGGTTCTGTACAGCCCAGTGGGTAGCATGGCGCGGCTAAAACTGTATGCACTCACGGTGCTGTAAGTGTGTAAGTATGTGTTAAATGGCATATGTTACATTTCTTTCACATGCATTTGTGAATTCCTGCGTGTGTGTGTCTCCATATCTGTCTCTGTGGCTAGCCTCCAGAACATATTGGTAAATATCTACGCTGTTGTTTGACTTGGCCGCTACATATCCTGTGGGGTTTGTGCCGAATCCCTTTTCCCCGTGGCTGTGTGGTAATCTTGGTTTTACATTCAAAATCTATAACACATTGCAGAGTTCTCCGTGTTTTCATAGAACTCCGTACAGGATGGACTTAACACTTAAGCGCGCGAGAGCTTAGCTCTAAAACGATTCGGCTCAGGCGCGAGTATCGCTTTGTGATGTGTGAAGTGGGTGGGAGCCAAAAAAATATTCTGCTGCAAGTGGGATGGGATTGATTAACACTCTAAAATTTTATCTCACTTCCCAAAAAACAAAAGGTCGGGTCTGTGGTGAACTGCATTCTGTGCCACTCTTCGACAACTTTTTCATGCAGGCGTTGGAATTAAAATGGGATATCGGCGCTGTTATAGGGCTGCGATTTTACTCAACCCAAGGTAAATCATTTTTGTGGTCACAATTAAAAAAAAAAAAACCTCCGTTGTAAAAACCCACAGCAATATTATGTTCGTTTCTGCCGGGTCGCGAGATAAATCCATGCTGTCTGCCGCGATTCACTACGCTACATTAAATTCTTTTAGATCAATTAAACTTCCCAGCTCACTTTACAAGCCACCAGTCTTAATGCCGGCTCCCCCTCACCCCTTCCAGCAGGGGAATACTCTTACGGGGGGTGCTCTGCAGAATTTATTGAGCCATCACTAAATGAAGTGCAGAAGTTAAGGGGATGCATGAATTACTCATATTCATCATTTTATAATGCGTAGGAAGGTGGGGGAGTTGCACGGGGTCGCCCCTCTGGGGGGGGTTTCTTCCTCTTCAGAGTCTCCCTGCAAGCAATGTAGCGTTTCTGATTTAATAGTATAGAACATTGAATATTGGAGAGAAAAAAAAGTGGAACAAAAATATGAATGAATGACATGAGCACGATTCTGGCACTTGCAAAGTCAACGGAAGTATGGAAGTGCATCGTGTTTATATGACCGAGACTCGTCCGGATTCCTCTTCTTTTATTTTTAGACGAGGGACGATCTGAGAGCGAACAGGTGGACGTGTCTCTCTCTCTCTCTCTCTCTCTCTCTCTCTCTCTCTCTCTCTCTCTCTCTCTCTCCGACTCGCCGCTCTTGTTTTCTCTCGAATGTTCTCAAAATGCTTCCAGACCTGAAGCTCCTGGATGTGACAGTCCTGGGTTGTTTCCATACCACGTAAACATTACAACGTTACATTCCCTCTATTTCGCTCTCAGACGATTTCATTCACGTTTCCAGCCTCGTATTGCTTCTCCTGATCGGTACTCCGTGTGTGTGTGTGTGTGTGTGTGTGTGTGTGTGTGTTTGTGTGTGTACGCGTTCCACTCCTACCGAGCTATTTGTGTGCACCAGAAAGGTCATTCTCACTCTCTTAGTTTTCACCCGTAGTTATTATTCACATTCACAGACCATTAAACCTTTAACGAGCTCAACGCCAAGCCCAAATATCAATTATTCTGTAATGTGCAATACCTAAGAAAATGTAATTACATGGGGGCTGTTGTTGTTAATAAAGTAAATTGGGCCAGGTGTGCACCCCGAATGTGTCAACATATATTGCACTTTTTCAGGCGGACATTTTAAAAATTAATTGCTTTAATTTTGCCCCAGCCTCCGCCTCTGGGGGGGCTTAAAGAGTTAAAGTGCGTGCTGAAGCCGAGCTAAGTAAATTCACTTTATGACACTGCTGTGACATGTGCATCTGTGATTTCACACGCTTAATGTAAAATTTACAGTTGCGGTATTGAATGTCACGCGGGCTGCAGGGAGGGCCGGGGTGGGGGGTGGGGTAACCAGAGCCCCCCGGAGAACAAAGCGGGGCGTTTTGGGCCCCCGAGTGCCCCCCCCCCCCCTCGCGCATGCCTCCCCGGCCGCCCCCCCCCCCCCCGCCTCTCTTTACAGCTGCGGAGGTGTGATCCGAGCACGACGGCTCGGCCTTATAACCGTTAAGCAAGCGCCACGGCACTTCTTATGGCCCGGGAGGCCCTAATGACCAAAACACCTGGAACTGTGGAGGCAGGGGGTTGCCTTTTTCTCAGGGAGGTGGTAGATGGTATGGGTGGATGTAGAAGGGAGGCCAGTCTGGTTCCCCCTGTCACCGCCGCGGGGCACCGGGCCGAACGCTCCACCGACTGGACCGTAGCGTCCAGACGGCTCTGGTCTGGAGGGCCCTCTTGGAGTGGTCGCGGTAAGAGAGAGGTCCACGCTCGCCCACAGTTCAAACATGGATTAGGCACGCTCGTCCCTCGGTGTCATGTTCAATGGCAGAAAAAACCTCCCCCAGAGAATTGATCCCTCCAGTATTGATTTAGCCCCGTATAGATTATCAGCCACATCGTGAGATTAAGCTGCAAGCCCCGCATTGGCTTTTAACAGGTATTGTTTTCCCAGTCGCTCAGGTTATTTGAGAGCTATTACAGTTAGAGAGATTAATATGATTACCTACTGTAGGAACGGTGAAATTCACTCTTGAAGGGAAATACCACTGGTCCACACAGGCTTCCTTTGTCCAGCCACATACTTCCTGTGTAAATGAAAATATCACTTAGAAACCTCAAAAACTCACATGAGATGAGAATACTAACTAACTATCATTTTGCTTCCTGGTCCTCTTGGTGTTGGATTACAGCGTAAAAGTGACACTAGTTGTGATTTTCATGGTGTTAAAGGTGCGTTTTCATATCCGCTGGATGCTCATGTCCATATCTAATCAGTGTTTTATGGATACCAAATATCTCTAAAGTAAAAAAGTGTGCTGAGCAACAGTGTGAGGTATTTGTCCCTTTCAATATGAGAATATTGACCTTGAGTTAGTAATGTTTTATGCCCTGTAATATTTACAATATGTCGTAATGTGTGAACAGCATCCTCGTTCAAGGTTCAAGGTTCAAGGTTCAAGGTTTTTTATTGTCATATGCACAACGTTCACAAGAAGCAAAAGTATGCAATGAAATTCTTGTGTCTCTCCGACACCTAACGCTAATGCTAAGGACATAACAGACATCATTTAACAAATGAAAATTTGAAATGAAATGTGCTTTTTACTTAAATGACTTCCTTTTTTTGTTCATTTCTTATGGTTGGATGATTATGAAAGACCAAGTTGTAGCCTGCACTTTATTTCTAAAGCAAAAAGCAAAAGACACACTAGAAAGTGATGATGCTTGAGTTTGTTCAGTATCCCAGTTGTAGCGTTTTGGCCACCTATGGGACAGGAATCATAAATAAAAATCTCAATCACTGTCAATCAATCCTGTGACACTGATTTTGCAGCAGTTCCCAATTAGTAGCTGTACAGTAGCAACTACAGCATACTTGACACGTGCAGTACAAGCAATAATCTTGCATGATGCATGGTGATCTTCACTAATGATGGACTGATTGAGTCATAGACGGCAACTTTTAACCACCTGGTGCAACAGTCCCTTACACCTGGTCCTAAATAGTCCCTGGTACACCCCCAACACACACACACACACACACACACACACACACACACACACACACACACACACACACTCCCTCCTCTCCCCTCCTCCAACTAAGCAAAGAAGCTGCTGTTATTCCACCAGTGAGTTGTAAACCTGTAATAAAACCGTGGCACGGCCCCTATGTGCAGTATGGGTAATGCTCCATATACTTTAATGGTACGCTGGACCAGCCCATATATTACTCTTCTTATGTGAGATTCATAAGCTGAGGTAAGGGATGAAGTTTGGGGGTTCAGCTGGTTTTGTTTGTTAGTCAATAGCATCGCAACTATTAGCTGGTCTGTGTTCAGTCCTTAAATGAATTCACATTTGAGTCATTCATACAATTTCACTGCTGTCTTTTTCAGCTTGCACCAATCTGACATGGCATTATCGCTCAAATATTTCATTCCTAACCATTTGGAAAAAAAGCTTCACATTCTTCCCATAAACAATTGATAGCACATATAATACTTTTTTCAGGGATGCTAGGTAACTTAAGTGACAAAATGCTAACACTTTTACAGACTGGATCCTGTATGATGAAATTCAGGTGATGATTATTTTCCCAAAATGTGTGTATAGTTTTCTGGGAAGGAGCTCTTCCAGTAGCCTCACTCATTTTTTCAATTTGAAACAACAAATGTACAACCTCAGGGTATGATATGTGGCAACAACTTACATTTTTTTGTCGGTTTTTATCTCTCAGTGACTAATTTTGTAACGCTGCACCACATGTATGCGCTGATGCTAACCATCCCTCATATACTGTATTTTATAACAACAAGAGGAGATAGGCCTTCCACCGCAACCGCTAAACAGTCCTTAGAATTAGATCCAAATGTTGTAATAGACAACATGCATCTGCAGAGTGCGGATGTAACCCCAGACTACAGCCACAACATGATACTGACGATCGGTGTTTAGTTGTGGTTGTAACGGATGTCTAAACACACAAGAGCGTTGACAAGTTGAGGCCCTGTGTTTACGGCTCCCCGAGGGGAGGATGGTGTTTGCTGTTAGTGAAGAGAAGAGAACGGGATTTATTGTCACGCAGCAATACAGTGACAGCCAGAGACATTCAGAGGAAACTGATTTGACCCACATTATGGAGGGCTCTGCTTCTTGTTGACGGGGAAGGGAGATAGAAATGCAGACCTCTTCGACGATTCTTTTTGGATGCATCTGCAAATCCCCGTGACTGTGGACTGTAAGTAATGATCCTCCTGAAGATCAATCAGGATCTGATCAATCAGAAGATGTGCCTCTGGTTTCACAGAAGATCTCCACATCTTCTTAAATGAATCCCATGCCGTTTTATATATTGAGACACTCGAGGGAGGAAGTTCCAACTTCCATCTGTTGATCCGACCGCAGAATTTTGCCCTGCTGGTTTGAGGTCAGCCAGGTCTGAAGCCCGATCCATTCCCTGTCTAGCCTTGGCGACCCTTAGGTAAACTAAGTTGCATGTGAAGGGAACAATCCAAGAAAGCTCTGGCTCCGTAGCCGTGTCAGTGTGTTGAAGGAATGCTGTGCTGTGGTGTGCGAACAAGGCCTTCTCTCCACCCCCTGTCATGTCTGCTTTCTCCCTCCTGTCTGGGAAATTAACCCCAAGCCCTGCTTGTCCATCCCCTAGGTTCTGCTGTGTGGTACATGCACACACACACACAAACACACACGCGTGCACAGTCATCCATATTAATACTCCCCTCATCTCTTTGCACACACACACACACACACACACACACACAGATGCATGTGTTGATCTTGGCCTAGGCTGTGCTCCATATTGAGTTGTATGTGGTGTGTGTGTGTGTGTGGTTGGTTGTGTATAAGCAGACACACATGCATCAGTGTCCCCGGGCCATCCAGCAGAGAGAGAGAGAGGCAGGATGAGGCACTTCTCCATGGCTCACACTAGTTCTGACTATTGGGCACTGTGGTAAAACAGCTGTATGTCCAGAAAAGGCCTCGGTCTCATTTCAGCTTTGGAGGGAACGGTCCAAGGGGGCACTAAACTAGGGGGGGGGGGGGGGCAACATTTGAGTTTTTTCCCCCTAACACTACATGCCCTGTCGAAATCATACCGCGCACTTAAACAGTAGAAAGTGGTGCCAGGAAGTAGTAAAACATGCAGGAAGTACATGAAAAAAAAAAAGTCTGCAGCTCCTTATTCCACTCACAGCGATTGGTGAAAGCTTCGTATTTCACCGTCAGTCTCTTCAAAGAGCGCGCCAAAAAGGACCGTCCCGTGTTTCTTCACCCTGCCTATCCCCGCGTCAGATTAACGCGAGCAGACGAAGGTAAGTCGGAGTAGCAGTCACTCAAATCTAAACCCGGTGCCGAGGCCGGACAGGAAATTGATGTGAAGAGAAAATTGCTCAATGGCAAACCCTTGGTCTTAACTCGTGTACTGTAGGGGTAGGTGCAGTCTGCTTAGGTTTTTTTGCCAGACTGCGCTCCCCTCAGCTGTGGCCTGTTCACACCTCGTTGTCTCCATCCACCTCCACTCGCTGATAATCACAGAGCAGGTCTCTCCTTTTTTTTTTTTTTTTTTTTTTTACACTCCTTTCCTCTTCTCCCACTGCAGCTTTGGCCAGGAAGGAGCTTTCACAACTCAACTTGTGTGGCCACCCAAAAAGTGAGACACGTCCAAAGTCTTGCAGGACCTCTGTGTAAGCTAGTCCTTGGGTTCCCACAGGCTTGAGGAAATGAAAGGGAGGGGAGAGAGAGAGAGCGAGACAGAGAGAGTAAGACGCAGAGAGGCAGAGAGAGAGAGAGAAGAGAATGAAAGCTGTGTGGAAGCACACCAGCGGCGAACGAAACTGATTTATTATCACCAAAAATCAGCTGCAGATGTCAGCTCGCTGCCTCCCCTTCTGCCGCCAATTACAGACACTCACGCAAAGATCTCAGCTCTCCTCTCCCTCTGCACACACACACACACACACACATACACACACTTTGACTTAGCTACAGTGTACCTGTGCGTACATTCACATACATTATCGTGCACACCTGTACGGACACACACACACGCCTAAATTTGATAACTTCACAATCCCACCGCTAAAGCTAACAACTTAACCTAGCTGGAATGTTTCCCGCTGCTCTCTGTAAGTGAAACCCAATGACGGATAATGAAGATGTCCATAAAAAGCATTAGCGGTGTGATGTCAGACATAATATTTCCCAGGAAAAGATTTCTACCCCGAAGCCTTTCCCCTCCTAAATGTTGTTCCACTGCCTCTGTTATTATGGGCTATTTCAAGTCGTTACTGTAATCACCGACCATCATTTGGATTTAGCATAATCTGTCTGTAGATTTTTTGGATTTCATTGTTTGGAGGGAGGAAGATGTGAACTTGATAATGACTCATATAAATAATGTTGGGGACTCGTGATTGAAATGCTATTTTCAGTAGAGAAAACTGGAGCTGGATCAGACCCTGGAAGGCCTCAGGCAGACCTAAATCCAGACCAAAACCCTGCTCGACTTCAGTCAGGGATGAGACAGAGTGTGATAGTGAGACCTATTCATGACCGAGGCTTTGTGAGAGACACAAAGGAATACAAAACAAATGTGGCATGGGTTCTCTAAGCTGCGGAGAGTTGGAGGTAAATTATGAGCGAGCTGTAATTGGCTAATGCTGCTCACCGTTTTCAGAACTTGTCTTTACATATCTCAGACTATGAGAGTGTTGCAGGCAAAACCAAACTTGTTTCAAAATCTCTGGATATCTGAGTTGGCTCCAAGCCTGGATCAGACTGGCTCTCTGCAGCTTTCGACACAAAGGAAACCACCTTGGAAATCTTATTGTTCTTGATTGGTTCAACGACAAATCTCATTTTGTCACTAGTCAGTCAAAAGCTCGTTTGGTATACCCCAAGGCTCAGCTTTAGATCCTCTTCCTTTCTCACTATGCTTCCCTTTAGTAATATTATCTGAAACTTTTTCACTTAGGCAAATTATACACAACTTAAAATTACAATAAAATCGGGGGAAACAACTCAACGTTTTAAACCTCAATGCAGACAAAATCAACTAAATCTCAATAGTTGCACAGTTAAAGCAATGCTGTCTCTGATGCAGACCTCTGCTTTGACATGGCCAACAGCATTTTTTTTTTACCTCAGAAATATTTCCAAAAATAGGCACATTTCCTTTTCTTACCTTGAAAAGTTGATCCATAATTTAATTTCTTCAAGATTAGATTATTCCAATACATGACTTTCTGGCTGCTCTAATGCTAAACTCAAACACATTCAACTTCTAGGCACTAAAATACACACCCAATCTAGAAAACATGATCACATTTCCGTGATTTTTTAGTTTTTTCTTCATTGGCTCCCCGTATTGGAACATATTGAGCACAAAGCCCTACTTCTAACATTCAAAGTATTAAATGACCTTGCTCCGTAATACATCACAGATTTACTTTTTCCCTATAAATGCACTAGGACCGTCTGCTCACAGGCTCCTTGTCATGCCTCCTGTTTTAAAAGAAATCAGCTGGAGGCAGCACATTTTCGTACAGGGCTTGTTTTCGGGACCAGCTCGCTGCCCATCTCGGGGAATTGGACACTGTCTAATTTTTTTCTTTACGTTCAGACTCACAACCCATTTATTTAGCGTAGCCTAGAATCTACCTTCGACTCCCACCATACCAACCATTCCTTCTCCACTCCTTCCCTGCCCGAGTTCCTACTACTGTACGTCTATCTGCTATTGTTGGATCCTGTGGACCTGCCCTGCTGAGGGTTTTTATCACATGCTCACCGACACATATGTGCTACCATACACACATAGACAGACTTAAGCCTTGTATCTTCAACTGTGGTTTGTTTTCTTCTAAATGTTGTTGTACCCTTTGTTGCTCTAACAAACCTGTTAAAGGTGCTTTATAAATAATCTTAACACAACATTTTGCTGACATGGTTTAGGTCCCCTTAATACCTCAAAGAGGGTATAGAAGGTAAACACAATTCTGAGTCAACACTGTTATGGGTTGAGTCGCATGATGTGTCTTCTCTCAGTCACCAAATCTCTGTGCAGTGATCCAACAATATCAGCAACAGCACCAGATGATGAAAGAGAATAGAATCCGTACACTAGAGTTCACTAGAGTTCAGATGCGTGGAGAGTCTTTGCCAAGACATACTAAAGCTGTTCTTGTGGCTCGTGTATTTGCTTGATTTTGGCTTTCAAAAACATGTCCAGGCTACTGTTGTGTAAAATATAAGTGACATGGACAGTTTTAGTCCCTCAACGCACTCTGTTTGTGTTTCAGCACACTGCAGTGCCATGTACGGCCCAGCCTAGCATTCACAATATTATCAGCAAACTGTTGTCAGTCCTCGCCTTACTCAAACACAACAGGGTTACAGTAGGTGACAGACTTGTGAATGGCATTTAGAATGGGATTCAAGTAATAACACACACTCACACACATCCGTACACACACATTCACAAACACACAAGGAAATGTTTTTGTTATGTTTCCAAAAAATCTCAAGGCAACATTTTAACGCTTACATCGCCAACAGTAATGCATCCGATCTCGGCAAGAGAGGAGGAAGGCGAGCGGACATCTCAGGTGTTAGGCCTGTTGCAGCAAATCAAAAGACCAATTGTTAATTGTGACTTCAGCGTGATTGATGAGCGGCTCGTTCCTCGCTCCGGGTGACTGACTTGTTATGATAAATGCGGCGCAGCGACGATGCGGTATTAGCACAGCCCGCCTAATCAGAGGTTAATATGTCGGTTTACACTCACCTAACGATCTGTGAGCTATAAAACAATAAAGCTCGGGCTAATTAGTACGTTTTTGAGGCCACCTTCATTTTGATAGACGACCGAGCGTTGCGCAGCGCCGCTAGCTAGCGCGGCTAGCCCAATGTAAACACCTGAGTGTCCAGTGACAGGCCAAATTGTGAAAACATTTACGGGATTAAGATGATGGTGAGGGTGGAGGGGCGGGGGGGGTCAAGAATGAATTGGAAATGGGATGTGTGTGTGTGTGTGTGTGGTGGGGGTCAGCTGATTTATTACCCAGGCAGTTTTTCTGCTGAGTGCAGTGCTTTGGAAATGGTGTTGAGGTTTTTTTTTTTTTTTTTTTTCCTCATTTTTGTTCCTTGTTGAAGGGAACTGAATAAATACCAGCACTGTTTCTCTTTCTCTATCACTCCTTCAGGGCACCGTCGTGAACCCCAGGCTAATGCTGTATACTGTATGTACACACACACACACACACACACTCACTCACATACACACAGCGTCTCCCTTGTGAAATCCACATTCTCCTGCGGGGTGTCGTGGGAGGAGTCACGGGCCGAGTAATAGGCGAAAATAAAATAGAGATTTATCTGGGCTGCAGCGAAACGGACAGCCGTGCTCTGATAGCTTGTTCTCATGACGGTTTTCATTGGAAGTTTTATTATGAATTTGATTCGGTTTGTCATATTTTCTATTCTTATTGCCATCAGCGTTCTTACAGAGTTTAGCATCAGTGCCATTGCCCACAGCTCACATGTCACCAATGTAATCTCCTGCTTATTTCATCAGCGTACACTCTGTAGTCCTGCCAATCTTCCTGCTGCCCCCCCCCCCCCCCCCCCCCCCCCGGCGACTCCACACACACCGGGACACCGTCGTAGATCCAGCCCAGCCTCAGCCATGTAAGATAAGACCTAACAACATTGCCATTTTAGAAAGGAATGTTCCCTATTTGGTTAATGGGAGAGAGAAGTTGTTTTGTAGAAGTTTGTTTTAGATTATCTGTATATGCAAAAGTGATTCTGAGCAGACCGGCGTCCTGATTTAATTCCCTTTTATGACCAAAAATGTATTTTCTGAATATCCTTGCTGGAGAGGTAGAGGAGGATAAGCCCAGCTAAACTGAATTTACCCACCTTTATATTTGCAGCATTGAATTTACACACCTTTTAAGTCTGACATAAATCTTTAAGTAAGTATCAAATTGATTTAAGTAATATGGGTGTTTTAATTTCCTGAAAATATAATTGATTTAGTTTCTAAGTGGTTGTTTCCCTTATGATGATCACAAACTGGAGGTTCATAATTTTCCCATGTTTTAATTTCATCCCCACGTCACTAACCCTTACTGTATTTTAGCAGCGTGTGAGGATTTCCTCTGAGGAACTGATTTAGCAAAGTTGGGATGCCTGTTTGAATTCAGGTCACGCTTTGTATTTGTCTATTAAATTCTCTGAAAATCAAATTTGGATCGGCTCGGGCCTTTGGAGACAGTCCGTCGTATCCTTTCATTTACCGGTGGAAACATTGTACAATTACTTTAAAGTGCAAAAACAGGTGGCGACTAATGGCTACGTTAGCGTACTTGTTATTTATCTCTACTAAAACTGTCTCTTCAGATAAGCCTCTATTTAACAGTGCAGACAAAAACACAACCCCCCACTGTGCTACTTCTCTAATGACGGATTAATCATGTTTTTGTTCCAGAGGAGAAAGATATGAAATGTATTAAGATGTGTAATTCTCTGCCATTAGTAAGCCTGGATGCTCCCGCTTTGCTTACACTTAGCACGTCGAGCCGGCGTTGAGCAAACACCAACGTTGCGCGCGGCGTTTTCAGCTCAGACCCCCTTAATTAGCTCAACATTAGCGACCACAGTCAAACATATGCTGTTCTCGAGTACGGGAAGTCGTAATCCTCAGTATTTACTCAGTGTGCCCCTGTTTGCACCATTAAAAGGGCTAATAGGTAATAATGCCTTTTCCCCCAATTGATAACAAGTTCATTTAGTGCTTTGAAACTGTGCGTGGGTGGCAATTAGTTTGACTGCAAACTTTGAGAAAGTGAGCTAATGCTGCCATTAGGGTGCATTTGAAGCCAACTGTAGTGTTTTTGGTCAGAAGTGGTCAACATGTGAAGGTTTAATGGGCTGTGCCTCTAATAGTGTAAATAAAAGGGGTTGGATAGGCGCTATAGCGGCCGAGTTAAAAAAACAAAAAACATTTCCTCCGACTCACGCCTGCATGACATCCAGAGTTTTCACCACGCTCAGCACATTTATCATGTCGGAGACGCAACCCCTAGCTCTTAGCCCCGTCCTATCTTACACCCTGACACCTAGTGAAATCTCATCCAGCATCACCAGCTAATAGCTCAAGAGTGAGTCGCTGCTTCGGCTGTTTTATGACTGGCATGTTTTATGAGACCACAGCGGGCCTTCCAGCCCCCGAGAGGTCAGGCGGCTCGACAGCGGCGGTCAGAGTGAATGGCTCATTTCCTAGCCGTGGCGTGATGGAGAGGATACAGCGAACCCTAGCCTTCGGTGACGAGACCCGCGGACGAGAGCGTAGCCGAGAGAGCGCGTCAAAAACCCGCCGGCCGCCGGCCCCGCGTCGTGTACCGAACGCCGTACCGGTCATTAGGAGGCGTTCGAGAGCGCCGCGTCGTCACAGGAGACAGTCGGGGAGATCACTCGGCCGGGAGCTGGAAAAGGTAGCTAGCATTTAGCCGCCGCCGCCCCCGCCAGAAGACGTGGTTGATTTCATTTTATATGGAGTGAAACAACGAGTCAGGACGGGCTACTGCTGAGCTTTCCGTGTAAAAGGCAGCCATTCCATCTGGAGGTGAGTGAGTGGGATTTGTATCAGCCACCGCTGGATATCCTCGCTGTCGTCTTCCATACGATCGAGGGAGGAGGAGGAGGAGGAGGAGGAGGAGGAGGAGGAGGAGGAGGAGAGCGAAGGGGGGCAGTGTGGTTCTGAAAATGAAAAGAATTCTGGCTTCTGCTATGATGCGTTTTATGAGAACTCTGCGCAAACGTCATTGGACAGCCCACTCGCCGCCCCGGCCCCCGCGGCTGTAGGATACCTCTGGTTTCTATCACGGGGGGAGAGACGAGCGCGCGGGCGTGCACGAGCATTTAGAAAAAGCGCAATCAAGCGCGCGCACCCCGCATAGTTGCACTCGCACATACACACACACACACACACCCAAAATGCATACATGCATTCCGCCTCAAACACACAATGCCGCGTGCAGAAACCCACACACTTACACACACTCCCACGCATGCATGCACACGCGCATCAATCTCATATCAAACGCACAATTCCTTCTCTCTTTCTCACACACACACACACACACACACACACACACACATGCTGCAGAGAGGGTCTGGGAGCAATCAAATAGCTGCAGCATACAGCCCGTCTGAGTCCTGTTTTCCTGTGCGTCTGCACCCATGTAGCAGCGGTTCCTACGCAGCACTCCAATAAAACCCCACTAATGATCCCCCCTCACCCCCCTCCTCACCCCCTCCTCACCCCTCTCGCCCACACCCTGGCTCTGGCACCCGGCCTGTAGATGCACAAACCGAGGGGCACTTTTACGAGTCAGGCGGCCGTCCCCTACCCGTGATGTCATCCGCAGCTCTCACCTAATCCCGCCGATCCCCGGAGAGCTGCCAGCCAGACGCAGCAGAAGAATACAACCGCTATTTCTTTCTCTTTTTTTTTTTTCTTCTTTTCTTCAGGCCGTAAAGAGAGCGGCCCGTGCACCACACACTCTCTGAGCCTGCGGGTGGATATTTTTATAAAGGGCTTTTCCCAAAATATACGGCTTGTCCAATTACTGACACATTAACTGCTTCTCATCTGACGCAGCGAGCGGCGAGCGGACACTGACGCACTGTTTTCAAAATGACTCTTTTTAAAGGAGTATAGAGGGATTACCCCCCCAACCCCCCCCCCCCCCCCCCCCCCCCCTACATGGCTACCTTCATTCAAGTAGGAAACACTCTGACACGCACTCGCACTCTGTAAATCTTTCACCTCGTGTAATTTCTTGAAAAAAAAAAAAAACAACAACCCCAAAAAACATATTTAAGATTTTATTCACATCGGACACAATTTGTAAAGAAATGCGCCGAAATTGAAGTAATGGACCTCAAACTCTAAAACACACCTCGCGTTTATAGGAACGAGAACAAAAACTCCCCGGCTTCCTGCCTCAACGCTGAATGTTTTCAATGAATTCGTCATACCGCCGACAAATTCGACATAGTAACAAGTAGATGTTTGATTCCAGGACAGAAAAATACAACATATTCAATAAATAATGACATAATAATAACAATGAACACATTTTTTTTTATTTTTTTTTTGGCCTTTTTCAGAGGATCCTTGCTCCAGTCTGTGTTGTGGTAATAGTGTAAACATTTGTTCCTGATTCGGCACCGCGGGTCACAGTGTGATGTATGACCGCTGTCTCCTAATCAGCCCTGGGAAATGAGCACAACATGCACGGGTGCAGAAACACACACACACACACACACACTGCTGTATTTGTTGGTGGTGTCGCTGTAAATGTGAGCAAACTTTCTTTTATTTCTCCTTGGTATTTCACTGCCCATTCTCAGACCGTTAATGTGCGAGCAAAAGCATTTGAAAACATGTTTTGCAGTCGTTACTCGTTTCAATAAAACCGTTGCAGAATGAAGTGACAGCGAACCTTCATCTGGACGTCTTCTGCTCCCCGTCAAGACAGCGATTCCAGATGCAACATTTTCACCTCATTAGCTTTAAAATGGAGCCTGCACCCTCTGTTTGACACACACTGCGTTTCCAAATAAATACAAGCTTGCACACACACACACACACACACACACACACACACACACAATACACACGCAAGCACACATCCCACAAGCTCCAGCATAGGTAGCTAATTACAGAGGAAATGACC
Organism: Hoplostethus mediterraneus; assembly: GCA_034670385.1. NCBI lineage: Eukaryota > Metazoa > Chordata > Actinopteri > Trachichthyiformes > Trachichthyidae > Hoplostethus > Hoplostethus mediterraneus. Next base: position 16,444,194 of record JAXDDW010000001.1, on the reverse strand, counting down.
CTCCGCTCATTTGAAAAGTATCCAGACAAGCTCTTACAACACCTACTCAACCAACTGGCATTTGTCCTCTGAAACCAGCGGCTCCCACAGTCGCCCACAACATGAACACTCTGGCCTTTCATCTGTTTGGGAGTTAGATCAGATCTTCCACAAGTGGAAGTACTGAAAACGCACACACACTGGAACAAGAAGGATCATGGGATTTGGTGTGTGTGTGTGTGTGTGTGTGTGTTTAATATAAGATATAAGATATAATATAATATTACATCCGTACACTGAAAAGTGTACAGGAAACATGTGTGTGCTCCGGGCCGTCTCCGTGTGTCTTACTGTTTAATATAGTAAAAGGTAATGCAATACTTTTCTGTACAGGCTTCGATTTGTTTATATAAATTTGGTCTTAGATATTTTTTGCTTTGTTTTCTGCATTAGTGTTTTATTTATTAAATGTTTTAATATTTAGAAACATTTCATTATTTTTTAAAGCATCTGCTGCGCGTGTTCAGTTAAAGTTAAATGAAATATCCACCATTTGAACATGAAACTGACTCGTGATTATTATTAGGTATTGTTTATTTTAAGCGACTTACAAAATAGTTACTTCATTTCATGCGATGTCATCATCTGTGTTTTTGTTTTTTTTAAATAATGAGCAATGAACATCAGATTCATACAATACAAAGGTTTTGTAAGCCCACCGTGTTTGTAATGAAAATTGCACCTATGTGTGTGTTACACCTTCCTAAGCATGTGATGTGTTCAGGGGATCTTCTTGCAGTGTGTTATTCTGTACCAGCTCATTCACTAGGTTAGTACACCAGACCATACACTGGAATGAGGTGACTGGGAAGAACGGTGTTACTGCAAACTGTCAACTGTCACATATAACTAAAAGTAGAACTGCAGTAATACAACGTGAGTATGTGGAAAAGGATGTTTCATTTAGCCTGTTGTTAGCAGCGCCGTGGTCTCAGGGCCGGAGAGGACAGGCGACTGGCCTTGACCTCCCCTTTCCCTCCTGCCTCTGGAAAAAAAAAAAAAAAGTTATAAACCGAAAGAAAAAAAAACAAAAAACACACGCTCAACTAAAGAATCCACCGAGTAAATGGAGAGAGGGAGCGAGGGAGGAGTGCATGGAGCGAGAGAGTCCATTAAAAAGAATGACGGCCGCGAAATAGAAAAAGGAAAAAAAGAGAAAGAGAGAAAATCCCCACGGCAGCACAATGCCATCGCGGGGTTAAGTGCTAGGATTTCAGCCGATGGGGGATTTGGGGTCCCTGCGTTTTTAAGCCTCTGTCCCCAAACCTTCATCCTACCTCCCTCAATACACTCTCTTTTTCTCTCTCTGTCTCTCTCTCACACACACACACACATACAGACAAGCGTCCTCCCAGAGCTGCCCCCCCCCCCACCTCACCCCACCCTCCCCCCTCACCTCACCCCCCACTCGCCAGTCCCAGTCATCTGCCATAATCAGAACGATGATATACGGGCCCCATTAAAAGAGAGGGGCTGCTGACATGCGGGACAATAGCCCCTCACAGCGCGTCCAGGAAGCCTGCCCATCCAGGTGCACTCTCCCTTACAGCCAGAGGCCTGCCGCTCTCCCTCTCTCTCCCCCTCTCTCTCCCTCTCCCTCTCTCTCTCCTCCCTCATCCTCCGAACTCAGTGTGAGCCCATTGAGAGGGATGGTAGAAACAGGAGAGGAGCAAATGGGGAGCGGAGGAGCTACGATGGGGTGAGGAGGGGGAGGAGGATTTGCAGCACTGAGAGTTAAGAGAGAGAGGAGGAGGTGAGGAGGAGTGGAGGGGGGGAGGGAGAGAGAGGGAGAGCTCAGGTATGTTGAAAAGACAGGACATTTGAGCAGGCTGCTACGGGGGGGGGGGGGGGGAATCAGTGAGCTTGAAACAATGGTGATAATAAAAGTCTCCCCTTTCACTGCGCCTCCCTCCTTCTCTCCTCCCTCTCTCCTTCACTCGCCGTCTCTCTACCTGCCTGACCTACCGCAGCGCATCACGGGGCACAAAGAAGGGCTGGGGGGGGGAGGGGGGAGGGGGATGGGGAGGGGGGGGGGGGGGGGGGGGGGGGGGGCGGCGGCAGGGCGAAGGACTGCGTCACTGACCGCCCATCAGCACATCCTCACTGACACCCGCCGGCCTGTCTCTCAGCAGATGATTCACACACACACACACACACACACCACCCGTCTGAGTGAACAGGCACCTGTCTGTGTTGGTCAGTGTACTTTTTTGTGGTAACTGTGTTTTTCAACTGTTGCAAAGTTCATTTTTAAAATTAGATTGATTGTAACTTTTCGTTTTTTGATCATATTATTTCATTTAAAAAAAAAAAAAAACATCCTGCAGCATTGATATAAATAAAATCATCTTACAGTTTTAAAAACGGAGTGATCGTCTTGCAATTCATTTTAAATCAATGATATTTTTAAGGTAACTACAAATAACTTTAAAAGTAACTTTCCCCATATGTCCTGGTACATGTGTATCCTACCCCCCCCCCCCCCCCCCCCCCCAGAGGCTGGTGGCCCCAGACACCGTCACCAATACTGAGGGCCACCACCAGACCCCCAAGAGCCTCCGAGGTCCACTGCACAAATCCCCCCTCCGAGCCGGCCGGTCCGTTAATACACACCAACTATCTGCCGCCCCCCCCCCCCCCCCTACCCCCCCCCCCCCCCGGCTCCCTGTGTGGTCCATCCACCCTGCAGCCTCGGCGGAGGGGAAAGAGGAAACGCGGTAAAGAGAGCCGACATCTCTGGAGCCGCTCTGCCTATTGCCAGCAGCACCTCTCCTTGTATCTGTGGTGGAGAAGCAGCGGGGGTGTGGGGGGGGGGAGGAAGAGAGAGACTGGCTTTCTTCCACCGGCTCCTGCTGGCCTGCTGCACCAGGACGGAGACGGGGGTTGAAAGAAGGCCGTCATGTGGCCCGTCTGTGTCTGAGATGATCCTGGCTGAGTTCTGAGTTCAGTTTGAGAGACGTGGTGATGTCCGGGGCTGTACTCTGTCTTCCCTTCGGGGTCGTAGCCATCACAGCATTCAGACTCCATCCACCCACCACTTGGCCAGGCTGAACTTCACCCTCCCCCCCCACCCCTACACCCACCATCCCTCCACCATCCCATGTGTCCAAGTCCTGAGTGGGAAATGAAAGCTGGTTGGGGAGGTGCAGTCAACACGGTGGTAGGAATTTTAATGACTGGCTTTCTGCTGCTTTTTCTTCTCCCGCCGTTTTGGCACTCAAGTAATGATCCGGCGAGCTTTGCCGCTTGGCACCCACTGGCTTTCCTCGCTGCAGAAAAGGGGGGGGTGGACAGAAGAAAGGGCAAGTCCGCCACACCCCCTCGCCCACTTTCTGATAAAAGACAAAGTACATTTTAATTAAAGCCGAGGCGCGGTGTGTCCAGGGGGAAGTTGCTTCGGTAAATAGATGGGACTTTATTCCTTTTGACTTTTCGCTCTCGCTCGGCTTTCGTTCTTTCTTCGACCCGCTATCACGTCTTCCACGCGCTTCAGACAACACATAAACACACACACACACACACACACACATACATACACACTCTGTCTTCTTCTTTTCACATACTGTTTGTGTAGGCAGATGTTACCCTCCCCATGTCCACTAGGCATTTGTCACCAGGACCAATGAGACGAGCCAATGGAGTTTGTTATTGGAGCTCAGACTTTTGAGGCACTCAGCGGTAGGTATGGACTGTGTGTGTGTGTGTGTGTGTGTGTGTGTGTGTCAATGCAAGTGTGTGGCACACTCCTATCAGACCTCTCTCTCACTCTCTTGAGGCAGAACAGATCCTCTGGATAAGCTCAGCCAGCCACACACACACACACACACACAAACACAAATTGATTCTTCTATTGCGTGCCTCCTTTCCTCCTTCCCACCATTTCTCCTGTCTTGATCGAATGCACAGTGCAAAATGGAACAAAAACAAGTGTGATTTTACTCCTTTTCTCTGATTACGCCTTTTCAGTTTGTATATACGAGGGTCGTGAGTTTCCCAGGCAGAGCAGAACCAGGGTGCTGGGAGCAGACAGCAGCCGATTGTCAATGTGAGGAAACAGATCGGTCTGCCTGGCTACAGTCACCGGCTTATTTTGCCGTGTGGATGATGACTGACAGTGCCGCACTGACACCCGTCTCTCGAGGATTTGTGCACGTGCACCTGGACACACACGTTTAGCAGGAACAGGCATATATGCACGTGAGCCCTCGAGTGCCACATCCCCTGCTGGTTTTTCAGCCATCCAAACAGGAAGTGATTTACACCTGGGATGCAAGGTGAACGCAGCTAACCACCCGGTAGGACGGAAAACCAGCAAGGCTGTGGTGCACCAGGACCAGGATTCACCTCTCAGGAGTGTACCAGAGAATGAGAGAAAAACCTGTACATCACTCTTTCCTTTCAGCTCTCCTACCTTCCCCTTCTCTGGTGCTGAGGTCCTGACTCATACGGCTCTCAGTCAGTGATGACACATGCAAACATCATCTACACTGATGCAGGTGTGTTGTCGATCCAGCATCCTTTTATTGTGACACCGCAGGCTTTGCAAATCCCAGTTCTTTTATTGGACTTGGCCAAACATCATTACAGGCGGCTCTGCAGCTGGTGTTTTTAGATACATCATAGTCATGCGCAACCTAAAGATAAAACACCGCAACGCATCAACTCATTGTTCACGAGTCAATAATCACGAGTCTCGAGTTTGAAGTCATTTGAGAAGTCCAAGTCGAGTCTAAAGTCAATTTCTACACGACTTAAGTGAGACTTGATCCCGATCCCTGGTGTGTACCGACTGGAAAAGAAGCCAGATTCCTGACGTCCACCGTGCTGCACTGACGTTGCTTGTAACGTGTGTTGTCCCAACTGTGGTTTCCCACCACAAGCAAAGTTCATTAATGTTTAACCACGGTGATGTTGTTTCCTTCTTTGTCAGCGCCGGAGAGGCGACTGCAGTCGAACCGTCAGGCGCTATATGTCCCACGATCATGACGATGATGAAACTACGACGATGAAAAACTTTTGAAAACGCCAAAAGAGTACTACTGTCGTGATCCCAGGTAGTAGTACACACACACACACGTGCACAAGCCCACGCCCCCCCCCTACAGCGCTGGGAAAGTTGAGAAGTGTGACTCTGACCCCAGGCCTGCTAGGTGTCCCTGAGCCCGGTCCTCCATACACACCAAAGTCCCAGCAGCTGACGAGGCTATAAGCGTCCCACGGTAGCCCTGTTCCAACATCACACGGGTCACGACAAAACATTATTTTCAGCATATGTGTGTGTGTGTCGTGAAGATGGGGGCGGGGGGATCACCAAAATAGAGTGGCAAGTCATCTGGTTTCACCACATGGCAAATGTCAGTGGGTGACATATATTGGCTTATGAAAATGGCGAAGTGAGGACAGGGCGGATCGCGCATCCAATCGACTGTCACACTTTATTAGCGCAACCGGAGAAACCGAATCTTCGTCCTGCTATGTGACACATTTGGTGCACAGATGAGCCCCGTTGTAAAACACGCCAGCGGAGCTTAACTGGAACCAAACTGCTGAATGAAAACCCTTCCAATGATGAGCAATCAGCGTTAGCGTTCCCGGGCTAACCTGTTTTTTTATTTTATTTTATTTTTTGCCGGGTGCCGGGGGGCCTCACACCGAGTGACCGCCACGCCTCCGCAAACGTACTCCTCGGAGCGCCGCGCACCTCGCTTTGACGCGGAGCTTTATTGTTATTCTGAGCATAAAGGAGAGGAGAGGAGAGGGGGCCCAAGTGGTAACAATTTGAAGTCAATAAACTCTTCTCCTGCAAAACGCTCTGGCTTCAAAAGACTGGTGTGGGTGTTCTGCACCGCGGTAATGGAATTGTTAAGCATGCTCTGGGATTTGGCAGCCTGCTCCCCTCGGAAAAGAGCAGGAGAGGAGGATGACAACCTGTTAAAATACAGTGCTCTCTCCCCCTCTCTCTCTCTCTCTCTCTCTCTCTCTCTCCGTCTCTGTTTCATCAAGGCTGCCTTCCATTAGGGAGAGCAAGGCACACAAACATGGGGAAACATATGAAATAGCACTCATGTGATACAGGCGTTGAAGCACATACGTTTTAAAAAATGAAAAACATTTTTTTAAAAAGGAAGGAATAAACAGGCTTGCATGAACGAGTGCACATACATAACATGCGTGCATATACATGTTATAGCAATGATGAAAGCAGATAATCAGTCAGGCTGTTTCTAGTTATAGTTGTGAAGAAGTAATGCGCCGTCATTTCCAATGGAAGTGAAACAGGAAGCAGAGCTCACGTGAGGGAAGCAGGCAGCGGTTTGACATTGAATCAGTGGGTTGGAAAGTAAAGGGGTCGGGGTGGTGCCTTCAGGGTCCAAGCCCCGACTCACGCCAAGACCTTTTCGTTCCAAACCTTAACTGCAACCTTAACTTCATCAGTGTGCAGGTATAGCACCAAACGAAGTGGAGGTATATCACGAATCACGGTGGTGTGTATTTCAAATGTTGCGTGGAAACACCTCAAATCAATGCATGTTTTCACACACACACACACACACACACACGTAAATACACACAAACCAAGAAAGGGAAGATTCACCTTCCACTGATTTCTGACAACAACACGCACCCGCAGTCACAACCTCCGTCACGGTGTGTTCTCTGCTCCGTCTGGCCTGCGTCTCCCGGGCCCAGAAGCCATGTGCCCTGAAGGAGGTAATGTGAAAATCAGAACAATGCCAATAACTGGAGAGAGAGAGAGAGAGAGAGAGAGAGGGAGAGAGAGAGAGAGAGAGAGCGAGAGGCCGAGTGCAGGCCTATTGTGCAACATGTGTTTGTGCGACTGACACAGGAGGGCAGTCTTTCAACGCTGCGCTCCATCAGGAGAGGAGACCAGCTCACTCCTGCTGCTGCAGCGAGGTCTCCATCTCACATCCCGGCTGATTTGGTTTGTTCACGGAGAAGCTGCAGCAAAAAAACACGACAGGGTTGGTGATTCTGTTTGCTGATACTCAGGGGCAAATGTCTCTTATTTATGTTGTCTTCCCACAATTAAGGAAAATTGTCAGCTTTCCCCGGTAGAGTTTGTCTCTTGATTTTCCGGCTGTTTCCCACCACGTCTTTTACCTTGACATGTGGCGTCACACCTCCATCCTCGGCCTCCCCGTACTCGTCTTCGGTCCCCTTCATCACGCCAGGAACGCTTATAACTCCTAATTGAGACGCCGTGACTCAAAGCAGGTCCAGAGTCAATATTTGTCCAGGTTGTGTGTGTGTGTGTGAAGCTATCCGCCATTTCAGCACTTAGTATGCTCCTTCAACAAACAGCTGTGTGGCTGTGATACTCAGTGGAACGACTTTTCAAATGTGTTCCTTCCCTCTCTGCCTCTTTTCCTCCTTTTTTTTTTTTTTTGCTGCAGCAAGCGGCAGTAAGCAGGCTAGTAATGCAGATGCTCTCACCTGTCTCAGTGTGTGTGTGTGTGTGTGTGTGTGTTAGGGAAATTGGTAGAGCTTCATTAACGTGCATGTGCTGACCCGGGTTCATTTGTGGAGGTGAGGTGAGGTGGAGTGGGGTGGTCTTACACAGGAAGTGGCGGTGAGCCCCGGGAAGTGCTGTTGTTTTTGATGTGTTGCCGAAGTCCCCGCGTCCCCCCCCCCACCCACCATCACCAACACCCCCCCCCCCCCACACACACACACACACACACAACCTGGCCCAGAGCCCCTATTAATCATCCTGTCAGTCCAGCAACACACACACACACACAAGCTTTCTCTCCCCACACACACACACACACACACACACACACACAGCCCCACCACACACATACACACAGTGCAACAAAACAAAACAGATAAATAATGTTGCTGGTCACTGCCAGGCTGCAGGAGTTTGAGGGCCGCCAAGAGAGAACGAGAAAATAATCTGTATGGAAATGGCCCCGCTCCAGGAAGGCTGCCGGGTATGTTTGCTACTTCGCCGTGTTTGCGCTTCAGTCGTTGAACCCTTTATTGGTCTTTGTTGGGTTGTAGAGTGTTTGGTGTTTTATGGTTTGTTTCCTATGTGATGTCAGGCTTATAGTGTAAGTGTGCAGCTTGGCAAGTTTTTTTTTTGTTTTTTTTTCCCCTTTCGCGTTGGGAAGCCATCCACTCCTGTGGGGAAAAGAGGTTAATTTCACAATGTTTGCCTGGGAGTACAATACACCACAATATAGCTCAGGATTGTGTGTGTGTGTGTGTGTGTGTGTGTGTGTGTGTGTTCCAGGCTGAGTTTCAGCGAGTTTAAGTAAGTTCCTGAGATCCTTTACAGTGCCCCCTCGGACTCCGGGGTCTGCTTGACTTGGCAGCGGAAGCATATTACTAAAATGCAAAACCATTTAGGCGAAGAATGTCAACAAGAGTCGGGGACACGGGTGAGAGATGATAACTCGGCTACAGCGAGCAGCCTCCCGTTTCCAGCTGGAACTATCGGAGACAGATACTTTACAGAAATACGCCGAATCTCTCAGAAAATGCTGCTACTGGCAAATCTCACAATTTCTCCCAATCACCAACTAAACCTTTATTATCCAAGCAAACGTACACACAGCTCATCATTTATGACTGACTCTGCTTCGGGACTGGGCAGGGGCGAATGCTTCAACGCTGAGCCCTTCCCTTGTGCTAAGCATTTCCACAGCATTTGTGTGTGTGTGTGTGTGTGTGTGTGTGTGTGTGTGTGTGTGTGTGTTTTGTCGAGGGCCCCACCATGGCCGGTCACAGTGACGTCACTACCCGCGTACACTATAATACATCAGGGCTGCTCTCTGGTAAGTGTGGAAGCAGGAATCCAGCGGTGGGAGCGTGAGGTCTGGAGCAGTTTGAGGATCTTAGCTGGATATTCTCTCCACTCCCCAACATGAGAGGAAAAGAAACTGACACAGTACCTTCAAAATGTTGTTCAGGGAGCAAAGCCTGAAAGGGAAATAAGGAAATACGTCTTAGATCTAAAGTTTGTTGCTCATCGGGCTCAATCAGTTCGACATCTTTGTGTGTGTGTCTTTAGTTATTTCTTTCCTCTTGTCTTGTTGTGAGATGTTTCATTTAAGAATATCAAAAGTCTAAGTCGGTTTGACAATTTGTGAAAGTGCAGAGCATTCAACCAGTGATTGACACTTTTTATTGCTCTAGTGCAGCTGTCTACCTGGCTGAGAACATTACATGTATGTATAGTATCCATGATATAGTAACTGACACAGCAATATCCAGTTAAATTCATCCATCGCGCCATAATATTACAATACATTCCCCTAAGCCCCTTCTGTTACTTTAGCCCAATGGCGGCGGGACGAGGTATAGCTGACGCTGGTATGGTGAGAACACAATCCCAGATCAGACCTTTAAGGGAGGTGAGAACACAAATCTTAGGTCGGACCTTCGGGGAGGGAGTGTGTTTCAAAGATGAGAACCAGAAATCCCAGAAGCTAGTGTGCTTCAAAGGGTTGGTGAGGGGTGGCAGACGGCTCTCTGGAGTCCTAACCCGCCGCCGTGCCAGGCTGGTGTGAAATGGACACTTGTGGGCTCGCCCTGTTCTATCTGTCCACAGTTGTTAATGATAACATGCGTTGTGGCCTCGGCACTTGATGCTGCCCACATGAGCCTGTTGTTGCCTGCCAAGTAGTGTGTATGTTCTTAGTGCTAATACTTCCGCACTTGTGTTCGGTACCTGCTGGACTAATTCTGCGTAATAACTCTCCCCGGCTGTGCCTACAGTAGCCCACTCCTTAGGCTGCATGGTAATATGGGTTTATCCAGTGGGCTATTGCATTTTATAACCAATTTATTTCTTTATCCAATCAGAATCATGCATTTCACCTAGAAATTTAACACAGACCTGCAGAAAACTGTCACGCCTGTTTATAATAAATATCCTGGGTGGCTAAAATGTGCTTTATTTCCACAGTGAAACAGGAAAACAAATATGTTTTTTCCAAAAATATTTCTGGTTCTATTCATTTACTCAATTTTATAGATTTAAAGCAAATTATGGTTACTGAGGAATCTTGGAAAAACCTGGACAGACATGTGGACAATATTCCTCAAAAGAACGCACGTTTGTTTTGTTTTTTTGGTAAAATATTATTCCCTAATTGTATAATTAATTTGTTAATTTCACTTTAAATGTTAGATTGATATTATTATTTTTTTTTATCTTATCTTTAGCTTAACATAAAGCCCTAATAAGCTACTTTTTAATTAATTGTTCAGCTTTCATTTACTCATGATGCTCATTGAGTTAAGATGTCATATTTTCGGAAGTCATGTTTCAGACATGGGGCCAGTATCTATATGTCATTGAACTTTCATAAACTGTGTGCACTTTCACTGAGTTGTAAAATATGACAGCCTATTTCCCCCCGCCGCTCCCAACTAAAAGATTAACATTGTGATTCCCAGTGTCCCAGCAGACAGCTTGATTGATTACATCATATTAAGGTCATTTCTACATTGGGGTAATTTTCACTCCAGCCCCCCGGCAATATTTTAATGTGCATTTGTTTGGCGGGGTTGTCGGCTCCTCGCTCCTCTGATCTGCCGGGATATGGATGGCGACATTAACAAGCGATTAATTAAAAACAACAACATTAATGATGATGGCACTGCAGGCTGTCGGGATGCTCTGCGTCATTTGGAGGTATAGGCCTGACTTCCAGTCACTGACTAGTGTGCATGGTCCTTGTTTACATTTTGCAAAATCGCTCGTCATTTGTGGTTTTGTTTTTTTGGTTAAGCCCAATAATTCTTTATTTTCGTTCTTTCGGCGATCAAAGATAATTGTCAATCACAGACCTTTATTATTAAAAAAAATATATATATATTATATTTTATTGGAATTTACAGTTTCTCATTAATTATCTAAAATTAAGATAAATCCTGCCCAAAATCTGAAGGACCCATAAAAGGAAATACGAAAGACGTAAGGGCAAAACGAAAATTATTAAATGCATTTAAATTGGCCTAATCGATAACATGCAGTGAGTCAACATGAGATGTGCGCATTGAATTAGCCAGAACTTCAAGTCTGGCCGTCGTTTGGGCAACACTGAAAACGAAGATAATTGAATACGATATTTTAAGGATTTAAGACGATAATTTAAAGTCAGTGTGAGTTGCAATAGCAAGAACGTGCTATTTCTAATTTATGAAGATAATTGTATATGCACATGCCCAAAAAATAATCACATAAAAGTGGTGCCAAAACGAAAAGGTAAACCTGAATTAAAAAAAACAAAACAGGTGTTACACACAGTCTAGTCGACTGCTTTGAATGGAACTGTGTAAACGGCACGTGGTAATAAAGCATTGGAGTATAGGCATAAAATGTATTCAGGCATGCTATTTCATAATGCAGGGCTATATATGTATATTCCCCCACTCTACTACCCAACACACACACACACATTAGGGAAACGCAGTCCAGTTTTTAAGCGTTTCCTTATGAAGACTTCTAACCAAATATCGCCCTCCTCCACTACAGGCTACCAGTGGGCCTATCTCTATCTCCACTTGCCCTCTAACCTCGTCATATTCCTGCTATCAGTATGGCGCAGCGCCCGTCTGTCTCTGACAGCATGTTAACAACACAGAAAAAAGGCCCCAAAGAAATGTCTTGGATTAGCGGTCAGATTTCCCATTTCCCATAGACGCCCAAGGTCCTGAACCCAATTAATGGCTAATAATTACCAAGGCAACTTCACTATGACCGCTTCTGGGGACTTCATTAGAAAGAAAGAGGGAGCGGTCTGCTTTGGAGTGGCACTCCAAACTAATACTAGAAAATAAGGGGACTTTTCTAATTGATTAGCTGCTCGGATTTTAGTGAATGTTGTGTATTTATCGACCTATTGTAGGAGAAATAGTGCCACCTGAGGGGACTGTCACTGTGTTTTATCACACCCTCGATTTGAGGTCATCTTGCGCACATCAAATTTTCCAGCGTTAATAATAAATGTTGATATTTCAGTGACAATTATTTTGAGCTGTCAAGTGTTGATTGGACAGTTGTCTGTCCACTCACAGAGCTGATATGACTCTGGAGCGGCTGTTCAAAACCCGTCTAAAAGTGTTAAATGAAGTCTGATGGGTGTGGACTCACATAAACACTGGCATAGTGTTTGTTTTTACACCCTCCGAGTTAAATTAACGCTGTCGATTTTGCTGTGCGCGCGCGTCATGCGTTGTGTGTAACCTTCAGCTAAACGAAAGCCGTGCCTCGGTAATATTTCCTTCCTTATTGTGCAGGCAGTCAGGTAGGCTGCCATGTGGTGTGTGTGTGTGTGTGTGTGTGTGTGTATGTGTGTGTGTGAGAGAGAGAGCGAGAGAGAGAGTGCTTCCGCGTGCGCGTGAGTGCAAGTCGAGCCCTGCCTCTGCGCGGTCCCGCCACCCTGCTGTAGTTACCATGTTTACTCTCCCATTACATCGACTGTGGCAGAATTACAGTTAGCAAATTTACAATACTCATAGCGCTCACAAAAGGCCCGCTGCGGCTTTTTGATGTTCCCCCGACCGCCTCATCCACAACCCGGACTGTGAGGTGCTCAATTTCACATATCTAATGTGCGCTGATGTTATCTGTGCGTAACGTATAATCCAAGGACCCGGAGCCTTTTCCACCGCGGATAAAGCTTGGGTTTCAGCCTGTGTGTGTGTGTGTATATGGGGGGAGAGAGGAGGGTGTGTGTGGGGGGGGGGGGGGCACAGGCACAGGCACCATAGTCACCACACCAATACACAGTATTAAACTTCTGCGCCACGCTTGAATCCCCTGATTCAAGTCATGATGATGATGATGATGATGATGATGAAATTGAGACCGCCGTTAAGACGCAGGCCCACCGTGATCATAATGATCATAAACATGATGTTGATGGTGATGACGACGATGATGATGATGGTGAAATTGAAACTGTCGTTAGGACGCAGGCCCACCTTGATCATCATAAGATTGATGGTGACGATGATGATGGATTGGTGATGTTTTCGTTGAGTGATGAATCTCTTCATACCATTGCCGTCATTACATGTATTTGAATGTATTCTAGTGACGTGGTATTGGTTTAACTGGTAGATATCGTTACTTCAATAGTGAACCTATGGTTTTCCGAGCAGAGTCCACCGGTAGAGGGGATTGGAATTTTTTTTTTCCTGAAAGAGACGATTTTCTAGAGTCGTTTATCTTTTTTCCTAGTGCTCTCGCTCTTTTTCTGTTTTGAAGACTACTTGTTGTTGTTTTAGGATGCAAAGACAGTAAAATAGGTTAAATGGATTACATGGATAAAAGGCCCGCGTGCCTATGCAAGCGTCAGGAAAATCCAAAACTAGTGAGACGAATCCTGAGTCCAAGTAATGTAAAATTCACTTCACTTTCACTTCATTCATAGGACATGGTTAGGGAATCAAAACCTAGGGTAGACCGTTTGTGACCTTTACATTGCCTAGTTTAAACAAACAAGCAAACAAATAAAGAAACAGACAAACAAATAGGTGTAAGCAGAACCTAGGCTCTGACAAAAGGCAGATTGTGTCCTTTACATTGCCTAGTTTAAACAAACACATACATTAAAAATATGAGTTAATTTATTAATACAGGCAGAAGTTAATCTATACCTGGCCAAGGGGTCAGGTTGTGTCTTTGGGTCTACATTGCATGTCTAACAAATAATGAAATAAAATAAAATCATACAGAACAAGCTGCATGCATCTCTCTCCAGGCCTTTTTTATTTTGAAAGATTATTTCAGTTTATTTGTTTGTTGCTTTTGTTGTCGCTTTCACTTGAGTTTAATTACGAATCTACTCATCTGCCTCTACTCGCATTGTTGTCTTAAGTCTCATTAGACGTGGAAACGATCCAGTGTATTGAACACGCGTGTTGCTGTGACCGGCTCTGCAGCACACCTCTCTTCCGGGGACTGGGCCAGCAGTCCTGCCTTCCTGCCCTCCTTCCAGCCGCAGAGGGGAAGAAAAAAAAACACATTTCTGGAAAGAAAATAGTCCAAAACGCGAGGTTTGCTGCGCAGCCGTTACGTTTCCACAAACCCGTTAAAGGTCGACGTTTAAATGACGCAGAAAAGTATTCCCCAATGGGCAAGTGTCGGAGAGCAACACTTTTCTTTACAAGCGTAATCACAGTTAATTGCTGCTTTAAAAAGGTGTTGCACCATGTGAAATCATTTGTCCAGCCCGATGTGCAAGAAATATTCGGAGGCCCAGCCTGCAGTCAAGATTGTGCCGGGCGTGCTGATGGAAATAATTTCGACAACCGGGGGAAAGTGCTGCTGAATGCCTTTCCCACTTTTCCTCTTACACAACCTGGGTGGAGGAAACGTTATCGATGGAGCCAATCGATTAAGACAATGAACTATCGATAGCTTGTCGCCACGCTCCCACGCTTCCTTCAGACACCAAGGAATAAACAGAACCTTTGCACACCACCGTTTTTCACATAATTTATTATTTGTTCATCGACCTATTCTTTCTTTTCTCCCCACTCACTTGAACGCCGCCTGCTCCCCGGTAGGCTCTGTCTTACCGTGGCCTGCTGCTGCATGGCCATGTTTTATTTTTGATACTGCTTTTGAGTCTTAGGGTTTTTTATTAATAACTTTAGAGAGCCACAGAGGAAATGTTGTTCACAAGGCCTGAAATATGGTTAATATGGTTTCTACGCCCTGACACGTCACCCTCCCTATACTGTAGGTGTATACTATGACAGGCCTACTTCACACTTCTATATATAAGGCGATGGATTAACCTTCTCTCCTCGTGCTGCCAAGACAAACTCGCTAATATCAAGATAACGTGTGCAAATGACTGTTGATTATTATTGATTAATAATCACGCTATTCATTTCACTTCGACTCGTGGGGAAATATCCCACGGCAATTTGTGTCCAATAGGCTAGAGACGTGTTTAATGAACTCAAGCTGCAACCTTTATTCAGATCAATTGTTGTAGGTTTCATGTGCATAATAACGACCAATAAGCTGCAGGCGGGAAAGCAGGCCGCCTCTTCAGTAACAGGAAGACATATAATAATAATATTAATAATGACAATAATAATAATAATAATTCTGTAATGCATGGATTGGAAAGTATTCCCAAAAAGTGCTAATTGGTTAGAGGGAGAAGTGATCCCTGTCGCTCTCCCAGCACGCTGCATTTGCTCCATCACCACCGATATTTAATAGGCTCCAAACATAGAGCCGCCTTTATTCAGCCAAACTAAACGGAAACCATTCCCATATGACATGTAGGCTGTAGGCCCAGGCTGAATATGACAAGTAGCCTATTATTAGGATAATTAGAGCTTGTTGCGTTAAATGATAAGAAGTTAATATTCAAAGGTCCCAAAAAGCTACTCCCCTTGGTTAATTTTGTAAATAATTTCTTATTCCAGTCAATAACAACAAAAATCGTGTTAATATATAACATCAATTTAATAACATGAGTAAATGAGAATAATATACATAATGCTAATCAAATTAATAATGATTTTAATAATGACAATAATAACAGCATTCATAATAACAATAATAATAATAACAATAATAATAATAATAATGCGTTTTTGTAACCATAAAATATATAACAAAAATTCCTCATGCAAAATACGTGCAATTTATTTAATTCAACATATAGTGAAAATTATGCTTTTGAGGTCAGGTAGGTAAATGGCCTGAATTGCAAATGAAACATTAACATTGATAAAATAATGTACAACAGATTTGCTCTTTGAAAAAAAACAATGATCAATTTAGAACAATTAAAAAATATATATATAAAATAAATCGTCCTATACTTACTCAGGCCACACCAAACTGGATGCATGGACTAGCGACCCCCTCTTGCATGCAGCGAGCAAACAGACAGGTGCAGGGCAAAAGTCATACTTACATTAGAAAGTCACGATCTATCCGTCCTCGTCGAGGTTACCTGCGCAGTAACTTTGTGCGGCACAGTGACGCTGGCAGCCTGATAGAAGACTTCTCCGAGAAATACATGACGATTGTTGCTAATGTTAACACACGAGAAACATGCTACTGATGCATTGGAAAAGCTTGGACTTCTCCCTCGTACACGGTCTGCTAGTGGAGGCTCCATGCATGCGTCAACAGCTGCTGGCCGCTGCATGTCCTGAGGGCAACAAGGTTTACACACACACACACACACACGAAAGCATATCATAACTGCAACACCAATCCAACCTGCACCTATTTACGCCTGTAAATTAATAGAGTTTAAAAATAACCTCTGCAATTCGAGCACACTCTGGCACAACACAGCGCGAGACATCAGTTGCGTCAACAGCCTAAATAGAAAGCTCTTTTTTATGAAAGGATCTGCACGGGAGGAATCAATACGTTCACAGAAGAGCACAAATGTGTGAACATTTCGTGCTAAAAATAGAAAAAAATATATTTTAAGACTTAACCCCAATAATAATAAATATCATGATAATAACAATAATAATAATATACTCACTCATCATGTTGAATCTTCTTGTTCAATTGCATTTTCACTACAATAACGTTGGGATACGACCTTGACCCCCATTATACCTCGCTGTGTCCACCTCCAGACCGGATCCCGCAGGTTGGAGAAAACTAAGTTGTCGCTCTTAAAGGGGTAAAATCCAAGAAGAAGGTGCTGGCAGGGGCTGAATGGGGGTGGGGTGGGGGGTGGGGGTAAGGGGATGGGAAAGGGGGGTTGTGTATGTCTGTGTATGTGTGTGTGTGTGTATGGGGGGGGGGGGGGGGGGTTGAGGAGAGAGCGGGAGGAGGAGGAGGAGGAGGGGGAAGAGATAAGTGATCTAAAGGGGAGACGATAGGACAAAAAAAAGTGATGATGATGAATACATTGGAAAGTTTTTTGGCCCCGGCGAGGGTGTCAGATTGAATGGCCTGTGCGCATGTGCGAAGGTGTCCAAACTGACAATGCTGGTGAGATGAAGATAGTGTTGTTGCTGCTTCTGGGCTCACGGAGGACGACGAGAGGAATCTACAAGCCGACAAGATGAGATCCAAGGCGAGGGCGAGAAAACTGGCCAAAAGTAGGTCTTCTCTTTTTCCCCTTCTTACGCTTTCAGCCGCCGGCTCCAACTCCCGGCTGGTAGATCACCAATGTGTCCTTGTCATTTGTCATATCCTTAAGGGGGGGCGATTCTTTGTCCAGAGAGATAACTTTTCAGCTAGAATGTGTCCTGGTCCGGCTGCCCAGTCTCTTTCCTCTGCATGCTGCAGTCTTGGCTTCGTTGGTTCCCGGTGTCAGAAAGTTTCATGTGTGATGAGAAACGCCGCTGGTACTTTAGTAGAAAAAGGCTCCTATAGCAGGCAGAGAAAAACGCTGCCATCCAAACACTGAGCTCGACCTCGTAATTTGCTGTTTTCTGTTGTCGGAGTTTTAATAGAGGCGCAGATTCGTTTCCCGAAAGTTACCAAAAAAGTTGTCGAAAGGGATAGTAACTTTTTTTTATAGAGCCGTTCCAAGTCTTGTGAAATAATATTCCTGGCTTTTGAAATAGTGGGCGCTGTGGCACCGCTGCTCTCGCTGAAGCAGGCGGTGCTGCTGCAGAGCTCACACCGAGTTGAGCGCACTCTTCCATTCGCCTACAAATGGAGACGCCAAGATGTGAAATTTGAAAGAAATTACAATATTTTCGTGCAGATTTTTTTTTATCCGATCCCGCTTTACCTTGGGAAATTGCACTCCGGCAAGTTTGTTTGTCCCTGGGCCCTTGGACTGTTGCGGGCTGGTTCCTCCTCCAGGGAATGCCAATCAATAATGCGTCTTGTGCAAGAAAGCGCCCATACTACTTAGTGGACTGCTGCTCGCGTCACACGGAAAATTCATGTATTCAGTTTTGTGAACATGGACAGTTTGTTGTTGGAAATGGACCATGTTTATTGTTTGACATTTGTTTATTGTTGGTGGGTTGATTTATGATGCGTTAATTTATAAAGTATGTTGTTTATTCCTGCTTGAATGCACTTTGTTTTCTTCGGTCAATTATATGGGTCAATCTGCTTTTATTCACCGTTCATTAGCAGCCCGATTGTTAAACAACTTAACGATTTCTATATAAGTAAATGTTTTTTTCCCCGGATATCTTAAATATAGTTGCTATCTTTTTTCAAGCTGAGTTTCGATTTGCAGTTACTGTATGAAAATGTCGAGCTAAAACGTAGGGTACATTTTGCCCATGATTTATATTTTACGATAAGCTCATTTAAAAAATTTTATTTGAGAAAATAACTCTAATTATTGTGTTTGTGTAAATTATGCTTGATTGCATCTTTCCAGGCCTCTGAACTTTGTAACTTTTCCAAACCTCTGACCTTCTTAATTCAATGTGATCCTCGATCTCCATATTAGAAACAATGTTAGGCTATTTAAAAAATTATAGTTTAGTATTTATATTTCATACTTGCAGTGAAATTATTTTTCACAGCTTTTTAAACAAACCAGAAACGTAACTATTTTAAACGAGGTGGCCCGATGTACTCTATATTTTAGACATAATAATCAGCTATTATACTATTATATTAACTTGCAGTGAGCATTTCAGCACGCGTGTATTTTGAACCAGTAATTAAAAAAAAGAATAACTAACAATGTTTACTGCAGTCATATTGTATGTTTTTGTCCAAGTTATTATCTCATTACAATTACATGCTCATCATAATTGGTGCATCATGTCCACTTAAAAGTTAAAAAAAAACTAAAAAAAACCTAATTGGGCTACTTTGTGAAAATGCTTAAACATGTCGAGGATCGTGCTTCTTGCCAGTAATTGTACTTGGTCTTGATCTCTAAATAGCCTTGATAGCCTGTTGATCCGAGTGCTAATGAACACAAATACCTGGCTTTGTAGCCCTCTCACACCGGAATACTTGAAGCCCTCTGAAGCCCAAAGGCCACATATCTGTTGTGTTGCAGCGGTAGGACAGAAAACCAGAGCAGACAGCAGGCATGAGAAAATATTCTTGTTCATCTTAACATTGAAAACATGCAGGCCCACGACTTTATAACACGGCGCGTGGGAGATCCCCCCCCCTCCCCCCATTTTTTTTTCTTTTTCTGCCGCTTAGGTAAAATATTCCTCCTGTAAGAACTGTACACAACAGGCCTACAGCAACATTCACCAACAGCTTTAGTATTTTATTTTCTACGCATTCCACATATTTTCATCTTTCGGCAGATTTCACACATAGCGCTGGTTATGGCTGCATGGGAAAAGGCCACGGATCAGTCTGGAAACCTATGAGGACTCCAAAAGCCACAGGGATGTGGTGCCTCTGTGTGTTTTTAAGAGTAAATTCAGGGACCGCCGGTGTGTTTTGCAAACATATTTGTTTACATGTTGCATGTGGCTGCAGGAGTTAGTGAGTGTTAGTTTGTCTGGATCATACTTGGATGTCGCCCTCACAGGTAGGCGTATAAACTACACAGGTGGGCTAAACATGATATGTCATTACCAGCAGCAGGGTTTTAAGGAAAAAATACTTTCAGAAATCCATATTTCGGCTATTACTGACATTATTATTGCCATGATGCTTTTGATTTGCGATGGTTTGGAATTATTAGAGATGCAGATATTGATATTTCAATGTAGGCAACGACGTCCCCCCGTTTTTACAGCATTTAATATAAATGAAGAAGCCCAATAACACCCCGCCTCGTTTTGGTGAGGGTGACATCGTTTAATGTTGAGCCTTTTTTTTAATTTTACAAACTAAAAATCGATACAGATGGTGGGGAGTCTAGCGGGAACTCCAGCTCCAGATTGACACTGTAATTGCTTTCATGCACTTATTATTTCATTTCATCTGGACATATTGTGGCTACTCAACATCCTGAAAAGCATTATAATGTCGACTGTTGCATGTATGTATGCGCGCGCTGCAGAGGGCAGTTTGTGTGTTAAAAGTTGAACACCTCGCGGCTGTTTTTATTCAGTCCAGCTCCAATTAAAAGCCGTAGACCTGTAGATTTAAAATAATCCGGATCAATTTAATCTGGTCGGTTACATTTTTCGAGATTATAATTGTGCAGGTGACACGACACCTGCACAATTATAGTATTCGTGTATACTCCTTAAAACACGCTGGCACGCACGCACGCACGCACCCACCCACACACACACACACACACACACACACACACACACACACACACACACACAACTCGTTCTCATTTGCACGCTTGCAAACACACTCATTCTTAATAGTGTCTCCTCAAAAAAACAAAAAAAATAGGCTATATATAATTATATAAACGATGATAAGAAAAATCAGCTCTATAAGTCACTGTCAGTGCGCGCATGTGGGGAAGGCACGAGGGCCTCCAGTCCATACTGTAATTGAACACAACTTTCACACGATATTGATTTTCAAAACCTGCTGTATTCCGGTCATCGTCAGCATTATCGAGAGTCAATAAAATGAAAAGCAGCGTCGCATGATGTTGTTGTTACAGGCCAGGCCGGGATGCATTTTCTTTGCGGGTTTTTTTTGCACAAAAATAGACTACCGAATTCTCTCTCTCTCTCCCTCTCCCTCTCTCCCTACCTCACTGAACAAATGTACACATTTTCGGACGCCCTCCTCTCCTAAACTGGCCTGCTAATTGCCAGATACAGTATTGATCTTTGCAGTGGCCCCTGTTAGATGGACTGTAAGTCATGAACTCGGACTGGCTGCGCAGCCTGTGATGTTTTGACAGAAGTAATAAAACCCAACCCATAACACTTTAAAACCAACAATGGTAGCTATGTTGAACTTCTGGCTAAACGTTCAGGGTCCCATGCAAGTTCCCATAAGCTGCTATTATACAGCTGTGATGTGTGTCAGATAGCCTCTTCTGTGTTCACAGATTAGAGCCTGAACATAAAAAATGTTAGGATCATCAAGTGAAACATACATGTATTGTGAAGGTAATATACAGAAGTGACTGCAGTGCATGTTTTTGACTTTTTGCATATTTTCACAAAACAAAAAATTGCTTCACAGAGGCTTGTGCATTGGCCCGTATTGCATATAGGTAAAGTTCAGTTTCACCAGTACTGGATACACTGCAAAATCAAAATACCTGTGGGACCTATATTTTATTGCAGTAGGCCTATCACAGATAGGACACGGTTGGAAACTTGAGACTGTTGTGGTTCCAGAGAGCCCATTTGCATTCATGTGTGATGATGTGAATGGTCTTAGCAGTGCCTTGACTTGGGCAACACCAGTTTTGCACTTTTACATCACTGTCTAAAATGACCTACTGTGACCGCTAGGATAATCCCAGCCTCATGAAACTTTGCACCCGGAAACTGGAGCCCCGGGCCATTCAGAAGATGTAAGGGTTGTCTATGTAGGATCAAGATAAAGGGGTCTTTTTTTGCGATTTACAGAAAAAAACGACTAACTTTTTCAGGTACTTCGAGATATTAAAAGTTGTTGACACCAAATCACTATTTTTTTTCTCACTTCATTAAGTGTTTTTGGTATAATGTGATCTTTTGGAGTGGCAGTTTGATCATTTGTGTTCATTTTTGATGGATCAGAAATTGCGTAACTGATTGCATCGGTCCAAAATCGCCACAGCCACTTATGCTGCGCAAGTACTCGATAATGGAAATTAGTTGTGTATTAACACGCCACCTCGTCTGCACAGAGACAGAGTGCAGCGTGTTGGGAGCTGTCATGTACTGCGAGGCCCTCACTCAGTATTGCATAGTGGGTTCCAGGGCTGGTTGACCATCTTTGTAGATTAAGCCGTATTGGAAAAGTTTCCTTTCTATTTATGGTTTTATGTTACCGTGAACTGTGGAGGACAGCTCAGTCTGAGGGCTCAAGATGTCTCCTTTCTGCTGACAGTTAAGGAAGCTTGCAAGGGAATGAAACAACTCTCTGTATCGATGAATGTATTGGAAATTGCCAATTGCTTTGATTGAGTTGGCCACTGTTTTTCCTGGGTTTTTTCCCCCTCACTCTCTCTCTTTCACTCCCCCTCTTCCTCACTTTTAAGGAGATGTTTTTATTGTTATTCAAGTCAGTAGTTACTCTAAACGCTGGGGCTGTTGTCTCGGCCAAGTCTCCCCCTGGTAAAGAGACGCCTGATCTCAATCTGGTCAAATAAAAGTTACATAAAATAATAACAAAATCAAATAAATAATTACACTTGGGAATATAATAGGACACTCCTACATAACGCCCCAACCTCTAGACGTTCATGATCTGAATAGAAGAGCTTCCTGGCACCACGTCCACCAGGCTGTTGACGGATAGAGGTGATCGCTATACGTTGTCACGCCGCCTGTCACAGGGCTGTCCTATCCTATTTGAATGACGTGTATATGATATCTATGGTTGATCTTGATTCCCCAACAAATCTAACATCCATCATAAACACCCCCTGCAAAGATGGTTGAGCTTTGAGTGCTGTTAGTGTCTGAACGGGACGATATGTTGCATAACCTTCTTCTTGTTCGGCGTGTCGTTGTGTTTCCTCGTCAAACCGATACTGTTTTCATCCTTGCTTCTCACGGCAATACAAGCGCTGTATCTCTTAGCAATGAAAACAGAGCGTTAGCTAAGATGAAACAGTTCGGTTGTTGCATGTGGAGTAAGTGGAACTGACTCCGGTAGCGAATTAGCAGACTGCTGAAGTCATAGTGGCTGTTGCTGTCAGCTCAAACCCGCTGAACACATTTGACTCACGTTTTCTTCCGTCTCTCTATCCTGATGTCTTGACACATGCATGCACCTCCACATGGTACATAAAGGCGTATATTGGACACACACACACACACATACACACACACACACACACACACACACACACATACACACACACACACACACACACACACACACATACACACACATACCACACACCTTAGCGGTGACAGATTTTTGGGCAATGGTAGGATTTAACCCCAATCAATCACAAACTAGAAAGGTTGAGTGTAAATGTCATCTAACCAGCAGGAGCTGGCACCAGTTGGCTGACCGAGCATGTGTGTGTGTGTGTGTGTGTGTGTGTGTGTGCATGTGTGCATGTGTGTGTGTGTGTGGGTGTCCGTGTGAATGAATGTGTACCCCGTTTTGTACAGTTGTTGGAGTTACGGTCAATGTTCAGAGCTTTGACCTTGGCCAGTCTGTCACGGCGATGGGTGGGCACCCATTACACCTGCACGCACTACACTACACACACACACACACACACACACACACACACACACACACACACACACACACATCCATGCCTCCTACTCGGTCTCATGCTGGCTAAGTCAAATTTTGACTTGACATACAAATGCCATCGCATTAAGCTCTTGCACATGGCTCCAAATCCCATTCATTCCATTGATACGTTGACCTCACATTATCCAGTTGGCAGCGCCGCCCGGTGCACCATGACCTCATCCGCCATGTTTGCAAAAACACGGCAATCTCCCAACCATTTGGCAGCGCGGGGCCGGTCACGCCTGAGAGAATTTAAGATATATCCCCGATGTTTTCTTTTCAAGCAAACCCCCCCCCCTGTTTTTCGTCTCTCCTCATACGCTTCGTTTTCAGCCTGCAGACGGGGGTGGGGGGGGGGGGGGGGGGGGGGGGGGGGGGGGGTCTTGTTAAAAATAGGCAGGCGGCGTACGAAGAGCGGTATGCGCCGGTGAAAAGGGGCTCAAAAAAAAAAAAGAAAAAAGAAAAGCCATTACACTGCAGTTAAACGCGTTGCGGCCTGACCTGCGGACGCTTATCGAGTTACGGCCCGCCGCCGCTAGCTAGCTTCTCCTCTCCCGGACCGGAGCTAAGAATATATACTGGCGTCTCCTACGGCAGATCCCTCGTCTCTCCGATTACCGCGTAATGATTATCTCTCTGTGTGTCCGGTGTGATTGTGCGCCCCCGCTGTTTTGACGCTGCGCCTTGTTTGCAAAACAAGGGGGCAAATGTGTCGCGCCGCTAATTGGCGTGTTTTTTTGCGAGCAGCCCTCATGATTCCCCCCCGCGCATTGTGACCGGCCTTATCTGGGTCTAATCCCGCTTTGTGTGGCGCTAGCCCTCTCTCTCTCTCTCTCTCTCTCTCTCTCTCTCTCTCTCTCTCTCTCTCTCTCCATCGTTTCTCTCTCCTTCCCCTGCTCTCTCCCTTTCATCCCCCTTTTTTTTGAACTTCCTGTCTTTCATGTTTTTCTCTCTCTCACTCTCTCATTTACGCCATATTCTCTGCAGAGATGCACGTGTGCATGGAGACTGTGTGTGTGTGTGTGTGTGTGTGTGTGTGTGTGTTGGGGGCGGGGCTTGTGGGCTCGTTTCCCTACAACAGGACGAACAGCGCGCCAACTATTTCATAAGGCTACCTAACTAAACTTAAAGGAAATGATAATGGAGACGAGAAGCCAATTCGAGGTCTGCACGAGAGACAAGCATAACTTGAGTCACCACGGAAACGCTTTTCCCTTCCAAGAGGGGAAAATGCAACAGCAGCAGTTTGTCAGGGTCAGAGAGAAAGCTTTTCTGGTGTGACCTCAAGAGAAAAACACACAACACGCCGTCCTGCTGAGTCTCGCTTATATAGCCATGTTAGTTTTTACAGACTCGCGCCCACCCCCGCTCCCCTGTCCCGGGTCCCGGTCCTGATGATGATGATGATGATGATGATGATGATGAGGAGGGCCCATCCTGTCCAGATGTGATAAGCAGACAAACTGCTCCGTCCCCTCGGGGAGGCTCGTCTGTCTGTCTGTCTGTCCGTCGGGGGGAGAGAGAGAGAGAGACGAGAGAGAGGGTGTGTGGCGTGGCTCTCAACCCCCTCTGTCTGCCTCCCCTTTCATCAGACCGCCTGTTCAAAGTCTTGGCTCCATCTTCACTTCTATCTCTCCCCCTCCCTCCCTCCTTTCTCACTGTGTCTCATCATTACCACAAAGATGGGCACGCAGTGTCTCATTAAAGCGGATTAGAGCCATCTCCTCGTCTCGCGGGGGCCGAGCAGGACATTTCTCTTTTCTAGTCTCCCCCCTCCTCCCCTCCTCCCCCCCCTCCTCCCGCCTCCTCCTCTTCTCTCCCGGAGATCAGGTTCTTTGATTTGGCCAGATAAAGCCCTCTTTCATGTCGGCGGGGACGGTTAGCGATTACACTGTCAGGCCCATCGTTTTGGGCGAGTTTGACAAATTTGCCGGGGTGGGGGGTGTAGGGGGGGTGTAAGGGGGGTGGGGGGTGGGGGGTGTTGTACTGGGGGAGGGAGGGAGGGGGGGCGTGGGGGGGGGGCGGCGTACAAGGAGATTCACAGTAATTGAGCTGTCATTATCCAGTGACCCTGCCAGGCGCTAGCGCGTACGGCTCGCCAGTGCACTATTTGTTAAATACTTGGCTAACTTTCTTTGAGAGTATGATGGGATAGAGAGAGAGAGAGAGAGAGAGAGAGAGAGAGAGAGAGAGAGAGAGAGAGAGAGAGAGAGAGAGAGAGAGAGAGAGAGAGAGAGAGAGAGAGAGAGAGAGAGAGAGAGAGAGAGAGAGAGAGAGAGAGGGAGAGGGGGTGAGGGAGGGGAAGTGGGGTACCCATCCCCCCCCCCCCCCCAGATGAATGCCCCTGCTTCTCCTGAGCACCACTGTCCATGAAAATTGGCTCCATTATATCGGCGCTGTAAGTTTCTCTTCTCACCCTGCTCCTCCCGGGCACAACACCATTAAGCCCCCCCCCCCCCCCCAGTATCGCCGGCTGCCATTTGTCGTCATAGAAAATGAAAACGGGGGCGGGGGGGCACGGCGACCGTTACTGGACTCCCCCCGAGACGAAAGCCGCCCCCGATCGGTGTGGTTTGATTGTAGTAAGAGAGTGTGGTGCCCGAGCCCCTCCGTCCACCCCAGACACCGTGCACGACAAACAAACCCTTCACTGGCACAAGAGTCGTCCGAAGCGGTTCAGACGAAGTTCAGATGAAGTTCAGTCTGATGTTTCTTGTTTTTCTGCATTTTCTTTGACGTTTGAGAGAAGATCCCGTCGTTGTCCGTCAGGTAGATGTGTGGATGCTGCGGGACGCCAGAAACATCCATGACCAGATGATTTTGTGTAATGTGTTTGGGCTGTGGGCTGGACTGATGCTGTGGGGGTGCTGCTACCCCAGAGTGTGTGTGTGTGTGTGTGTGTGTGTGTGTGTGTGTGTGTGTGAGAGAGAGAGAGAGAGAGAGAGAGACAGGCCTTTTCCTGGCAGGATAGTGTGACTGCATTAGCTCAGAGATTTTGATGAAGGAAATAAGAGCCCTCCTCGTTAACCTGGAGTCAGATTGGTTGTGAAACGATGAGTAGGGTGGAATGTGTGTGTGTGTGTGTGTGTGTGTGTGTGTGTGTGTGTGTGTGTGTGCGTGTGTGTGTGTAGGTGTCGGAGGGGTCTCAGCTAAAACATTTCAAGATGGCCCATTAGCCGGCGCGGGCCCATCCCCTCCCCGACACCAGGATTCCTCTGTGCTGACCCCCCTCTCCTCCACCCCTCCACCCCTCACCCCCTCCACCTCTCACCCCCTCCACCTCTCACCCCCTCCGTCCCAGAGGCCCCCCCTCCCCCCCCCAGCCTCATCCTGCCAAGTGTACGGTTCCAAAGTAACGACGAGGCTGCCTGCGTGTGAAAATATTGAATTGCAAAAACATCCCTGGGTGAGAGGGTGTGTGAATGGAGCTTTCAGCGCCGGGGCCCGACCCGGGCCCTCCGCTACTGACTGACGGACAACAAATGGCATTTTGTGTCCAGAGAGAGAGAGGGAGAGAGAGAGAGAGAGAGAGAGAGGGAGAGGGGACACAGAGGGAAGAAAGGAAGAGGGGAGAGAGAAAAGGGGGGAGATGTTGAGGTTTTTCAGGGCCTCTTCAGACGGGGGCCCAACATGCAGGTCTGAAGTGCCTTATCACATGACCTATCTGACCTTTGCCCCTCAGCTAAGGCCGCCCGGCTGTTCTCCAATAGGGGGGGGGGCACGAAGACTCATAGACTGAAAGGCCACTATTCACCCCCCCGTCGCTGTACTCCAGAGGTAATAGGTAAAAGTAATGTCAGTGACCTCTACTTCCCCCAGATCCACAGGAGGGCAAACCTCTTAAGATCCCCTGATAATGTCAAAGGTAGAGGGGGCGGCCATCTTGGCTCCTTATCCAGCGCTGGTGTTCCAGATGACGTGAGAGGGAAGAAGACATGAGTACGCTGCACATTCATCAGACGTTTCTGTCTCAACATTTGTGGAAACACGTGGAAAAAGTGATAGAAATAAAAGAACTGATGCATCATCACTGATAGGACTGATAACAACCCACTCTGTGTGTGTGTGTGTGTGTGTGTGTGTGTGTGTGTGTGTGTGTGTGTGTGTGTGTGTGTGTGTGTGTGTGTGTGTGTGTGGAGGAACAGGGGTCTCAGCGGGGGGACCAGGTCACAGTATGACCATAACCTCCCGTCTTGCCTTGCAACCCACACATCTCTCTCTCTCTCTCTCTCTCTCTCTCTCTCTCCACCAGTCCTAGGATTCTTTCTTCCCTCCTCTCTCTCTCTCTCTCTCTCTCCCTCTCTGGAACACTGGACTTTCTCTCTCTCTCTCTCTCTCTCTCTCTCCGGTCTCCTTTGAAAAGATGCGGCGTCTTTGTCCGGGCTGATAAAGGATGCCATAGTTCCCCTTTCCCCCTTCTTTGTGGCCCGGGGCTGGCGGCTCCTGTAGAAGTGCAAATGGTATCCTCTCTGAGGGGCTATCCCCGCGGGCCCCGGAGGGCCCTCTCTCTCCTCCAGGCTTGGCTAATTACCACCCTGCTCCCCCCCCCGCCTCCCCCCCTCCCACCCCTGCGGCCCCCACCAGCTCCCTGGTCCCTGGAACCATGGACGGCACATTCCCACCACCAGCACCTGGCCTTCTTTTCTCCTGGCCTGCTTTGATGGCTGACACCCCAGCCTACCCCTCCCTCCTTCTTCTTCGTCCTCTTCTTCTCCCTGCCCCGCTACCTCATCTCTCTCTCTCTCTCTCTCTCTCTCTCTCTCTCTCTCACTGACTCTCATTAATAGGGGTTTTAAATTGCTTTCTGACCCTGACAAACTGCTCTTGTTGAAAAGGGAGGGTGGCGGATGGGAGTAAGGGAAGGAAGAGGTAGGGGAGGGTGGTCAGTGGAGAGTTGGGGTGGTGTGCATGTATCTGAAGTCCATTACTATTTAGCTGAAGTTGTGTGAGTTCTCCCGAGGAAGCCCTCCCCCCCTACCTCCCCCCCCCTCACCCCCCTCACCCCAGCCGACTGAACATGGCATTGTGAGAAAAGAGTACGCATAAGTGTACTCCTCTACTGCCATTTACTCACCCTCACCCCCTTCCTGGTCCCCCTCCCCCCTTTCCCTCTGTTGCTGGATGTACACATCCGCCCCTATGTATATATATATATAGATAGTTATTACTTTATTTTTACTTGATTGTAAAATTACCGTTACTTAAATATTCTTACGTAATCAGTTACGACAAACATTTTGAGTACTTTAAACTTACAGTTTTACAGTGTATGTAGTTAACATATAAATGTTGAAATATTGTTTAAACAAGGACAAAATAACCCAAGGTGGAAAAAAAAAATCCTTTATTTATTTATTTGGCATCATGCACGTTGCGGCATCGCTGCATCCATGAGTCTTGGGTTTTGTTGTTTTATCCTTGTTTTGCCCCATTTTCTACTTTCTTCTCCCTCTCAGGTAAAATCAGCATTCCTTTTCCTTTTAATATTTTAAAAATATATAGTTCTCAGTGAGTGAAATGAGACATGAATAGTAAAGTTTGACCAGTGGTTGATGTGACTTCATTTGATTTCATTGCACCAGTAATGCTTTGCTGTCCAGCTCAGTCCCTGTGTGTATATGTAAACCTATGGCAGATGGGTGTTCCACATCCAAGCCTGAATCAATTTGTGATGAATTCCTTAAATTAGCTCACACACACACACACACACACACACACACACACACGCTCAAATATCTAATTTAGCTGCATATGTGCGTCCTACTGCCCATAGGCCTAATCAATACCTTCCCCCAGTGGATTTGACCAATTCATAGCTGGCCTTTTGTGCAGCCCGGCGGTCCCAGGGAGCGTCGGACAGCTTTCTGAGGAAAACAAATAGCTCTATTACAACCTTGCTTCTCTGTGATGCTCGGCGTCCCAGAGGGGAAAAGCCTGTATTAATTGTGCGCTCTCTGCACAGGAGAGGATATGTCGTAGCGTAACACGGGTTAGCGTAGCACGGGTTAGCGTAGCACGGCGCAGGCGGGAGGAGTTTCCCCTCAAAGCGTTGTTGTAAGGAGCGCGGTGTAGCGCTGCGATGTGCGTGGTGTGGTGATAGCAGAGCTGGAGGGAGGATGCTCTGGCTGTGTCGTTAGTGAGGTACAGCACGGCATGCTGGGAGAGGCTAGCTTGGACTGGCAGTGTAGCATGAAGCTAGTTTCACATGTTCCTCCTGTTTCACTTTTATGCAATCCAGGATTTTCTTCATAAAGTTTGTGATTTATTGGATTATTTCATTGTTCATTTTTTTTTTTTTTTTTTACAAAATAAGACATTTTCAAACCTGTATTGAGAAAGAAAACTACTGATCAAATGTCACTTTTTATTGATACATTTTAAGGTTCAATAGTTTTCTGGTTGATCGTGCAATTATCAAAAAAACAAACAAAAAAACCCCACAACAAATTCACGGCAGAGCTTTGGTTGCACGTCCTTCATTGACTCCAACACAACGCCGGCAGTAGCGCTGGTAGCACCAGACCAGCTACACCGGTGTAGCTTCGGTAGCATGACCGTAAGTAGCCTAGCTTGCGCACGGGCGGACATCGATGCTTCCGGGGACCTGGGATCAGCCGATAGATATCCGATCATTCAACTCCCATCGTGAACACGCAGCTGTCCTTCCAGCAACGCGTCGGTCATCACACACCCCCCCCCCCACACACGTCCCAGCAGGCCGTTCGGGAAACAGTGTCGCGTTTCATCTGGAACGTCGATGTAGCTCCTCAACATCGGATGTAGCGGCATCCGACGGTCTCGCGCCGAACAAACCCGGCGTGATAGTTTCTTAGTTTCGTGAGGTTTGTTTGATCATCCGGTCCAGACGTCGTCATTACGGCGGCGCTGCAGAGCTCACCGGCCCCTCGGTGCTTCCCAGCCGCACAGCTGCCCTTCCCTATACGCTTCACACATCATCACCTATAGGACCCGGGTGATGTCATGATCCGGGGCTCCTTCCTCCTTCGCCCAGGCGTTACCGCGGGGACTCGGAGCCGGGTGTTACGTCTACGTCGGATCGTCCGGCCACGCAATACCCAGTCTGGTGATAACAGTCCAGAGGTACCGCGCTGATTACCATCAGTGGGGAAAGGAAAGGGACTAGAGACGAGGGAATGTGAGGAAAGTGATTGAACGAATCCCGAGTCTTTAGAAAGTAGAGATGTATTTAGTTTGGTAGAAGGAGAAGCTTCCCAGGGCTTCGCGTCTCCCTCGCCCTCGGCTTCTCCTCATCAAGCCCGGCCACATCCTCTCCGTCGAGTACAAGAAAAGAAAAGAGGAAGTTCCGGTTTCTGAATTGTGTTTTATGAGTGGTTGAAACGGCCACTTCTGTGGTTTTTCGCTCCGATCCGGAGTCCGCCGTGACCGTTCGGGCTCGGCGTTCCTGAGGTTTCTGGGAGATGTCAATTAAGCCGTTTTAATTGGGAAGATGTTATTGGAAACAAATGTTTTGCACCCGGGGACCCGCAGTCCGACGCTGTGCTGAAGACAAGCAGCTCGGTGTTGCTATTTTCTTTTCAGCGCCACGTCGTTGCCCTTGTGACTCTGTTTCTTCTCATCTTCCAAACTGCAGTGAAGAGTGACCACACACACACACACACACACACACACACACACACACACACACACACTGACAGAGGCATCTTGTTTTTCAACAGCGTTTGAGAATTGCATGGTGAAGCAATGACAAAACAAACAAAGCGAGACAGGTGGGCGAGGCCGCCGCTGGCCTGGGATCACTTTTTAGCTTCTTTTTCTTTTCCTTTTTTTTTCTCATCCTTTCTTTTCGGCGTGACGTTAAAAGTGACCTTTAAGCTTTACAGTAGCTTTCCTCGTGAGCAAGAGGTGTGGGTGCTTTTATGTTTTGTTACATTTTCGCTGTGGATATTTCAGATATTTGTGGCAAAAATATTTTTTTTTCTTCAAAACTGTAGATCATGAAAATAAAATGTTAGTGTCAGATCCCCTGGGTGACTCTTTACCATCACCCTCATAGGATGAAAACACTGTTCCCTTATAGTCTCTCTCTCTCTCTCTCTCTCTCTCTCTCTCTCTATTCACCCCTCCCCCATTTTAATTAAAACTAGGTGTGAGGATCTCCGTCCTCTCTTTTGACACCTCGCTGTTTATCTACCGGACACCGGGCTCGAAAAAAGAAAAAAAGAAAAAATCAGGGCCGAGTTTTTTCTTTTTTTTCGGGGGGAAACTTTGATGCCAAGTTCCTCCTCGGCAAACAGGCGAGGCCCCGGACCCCGGCACATCTGAGAGTGCTTTGGTGAAATAACAGCAAATGTTTGTCTTGTATTGTATGGCACGCTGCTGGAGGAGCGCTAAAGCCCCTTCTTCCAGCGCCTAAAGCACCTCTTAATAAAATAGTCAAGAATAACTCCTTTACCTTAATCTTCCCCTCAGATTACTGCGCTCGGCTCGGGAAATTAGCGGCAGGCCCACGTGCTTCCTTCCCTCCTTCCCTCGTTCCCTCGTTCCCTCTCCTCCCGCTGTCGCTTTTCTGCCCATCACTGCATCCCCTCCCTTTTTTATTTCCCCCCCCCTCCTCCCTCCTTGTATCCTCCCCCTCCCTCCCCCACCCGTGCGGTAGATGAACTCTCCGTGGCCGCTTTACGCCTCGCGGGGAGAATGGCATTTTATTGGGTCAATATTAGAAGCAACATGTGGCTAATAGGGGGCTGAATTTTCCATGGTCTGGTCCTCATCAGCGTGGAGAAGGGGCCTAAACAACTAAACATGGCCGTTGACAATTGATACGAGCCCTTTTAAGTGGATCTGCTTGGGTGGAGGAGGAGGAGGAGGAGGAGGAGGGGGGGGGGGGGGGGGGGGGTGGTGGTGGTGTGTGTGAGAGAGTGCACGTGTGTGTCTGTATGCTCGTGCATGTGTGTGTGTGTGTGTGTGTGTGTGTGCATTTTCCCCTGCACATGTTCATTTCGGCGACTAAAAAGACACGCGCACACTCACGCCATATCCCTCGGTGAACATATATACAAGAATGCCTGTGTGTGTGTGTGTGTGTGTGTGTGTGTGTGTGTGTGTGTGCGCGCTGTGTGTGTGTGTGTGTGTGTGTCCCCTGTGTCCAGCAGTGTAACCCACACCTTGAGTACGGTAGCGGCGGTGGCTTTGAGCGTGGCGCGTCCCGCCGTCTGATCCTCGTAACCAGAACTCTCCCTTTACTGCTTCCTGTCCGCTTGGCCCGCCTCCCCCCCCCCCTTACCTCCCCCCTTTACCTCCCCTCACCCGCCCCGCCTGCCATCTGGGTCTGCCAAGCCACACACACACACACACACACACACAGTTGGGACAGGGGTCCTCGTGCTCTAACCTGTATCATCCACTTACAACAGCACCTTTGAAACCAATATCACACAGAGGAGAGGAGGAAACTACACTGCTCCATTTATGGTCTCAACCTTTCTCTCTCTCTCTGATCTGACTTCAGGGATCTCAGCCTGATTTCTCCCCTCTCTCTCTCTCTCTCTCTCTCTCTCTCTCTCTTGCATCAAAAACCTCATTTTACTTGTTCCTGCTTTGATATGACTTGTATCGTCTCATCTGGACAACTGGAACGCTCTGCTCCCCTGTCTGGTGGTTGCTGCTCTAGATAGTGCAGGGCTCGGTAAAATGTCCCGGGACTATTTGAACTGTCTCTGCACTCAGTTTGAGGTTGCGTGCATTCAACCCAAACAAATATGATATTATGAGAAGAGCTCTGGAAACTGTTTTGAACTGATACAGGAAAATATGTAGGTCCTGATTTCAGAGAACGATGCAGGTGGCGCATGTCTGTACTGTATTCACACAGGTCAGGGTTTCAACGTCGGTGCCAGACTGGCGTATCAGCGTCTACTCAACATTCAAATGTTTGCTGGGTAATTTGTTACTTTCAGGTCTCAGGTGGATCAGTGTCCTCGCTACACCTCGGACCTTTTAACCTCCTTATGTAGCCCAGAGAGCAGCCCGGGCCTCCTCCTGGGATGTCCCGACTGAAAGAGCAACGGGCAAAAAAATCAGCGTCATCTTTTAAAAAAAGTGTCTTTGTCACGCAGTTTTCAGAAGTACTACGCGAATATAGTTTCCTTGTTGTAGAAGTAGTATTTCTAAAGCGAACTCCCCCTGTAGTATTGACATCAAAGCCTGGTGCTAGTCCTTGTGGGTATCTGCGTTACGGAGCTGAGTGTAGATAGCGTTTCCGAGCAGGGGGGCACTGTGGGTTTTCAGTATCAGCGGTACTGGTTGGCACTTTGATCACTTCCTCTCCGCTCTTCGTACCTTCATTGTGTCCGAGATCGGATCGCACGCACGCACACACACACACACACACACACGGGCACACACACACACACACGCAGGTGGTAGGGGCAGTGTCAGGTGTAGCGGGGGACAGTGCAGGACGCCTGGCGGCCGGCCAGCAGGGTGTCGGTGACGGTGACAGTGGCGGTGCGCTCCTCAAAAGCTGCTCCTCTCCTCTTTCATCACCCACAAGTCTCCGAGTGTGTCAAGCAGCGCTTCTGGCCAACGGGGACAAAGCAAATGTGGCCGGATGACAAGTGACTATTATTGACGGCAGCAGTTGTGAATAAGCGCGTGTGTGTGTGTGTGGTGTGTGTGTGTGTGTGTGTGTGTGTGTGTGTGTCTTCTCATCCTGCTGCATTCACTGTCTCACCCTGGAATTTGCTGAATTTAGGAGAAAGTGTTGCTGCAGGATTTCAGCTCGTTTTACTCAAATTATCTTCCTGAGGTGAATTTGAAAGACAGAAATTGCTGTTTTTATTAAGACTGAGATGGAAAACTGATGTGAAAATTTAAAAAAAGTGACCTGGTATTTTTGACAATGCACTGGGAATATAGTTACATTACATTACAGTCATTTAGCAGATGCTTTTATCGAAGGCGACTTACAATAAGTGCATTCAACATAGGTAGGAGGAACTACTAGTCACCAGAAATCATAAGTGCATTTCCTTCCTAAACAAGCATCTAAGAACAGAACCAGCGTTGAGGTAAAAGTGTAGTAAGTTAGCAACCTACTTTATCTTAAACAAATGAGACAAATAAGAAAATCAAATAAACAAGTTGGAACTCATCTAACTTACTGAGTGAACAACCTGCTCTGTGTGTGTGTGTGTGTGTGTGTGTGTGTGTGTGTGTGTGTGTGTGTGTGTGTGTGCGTGTGTGTGTGTGTGTGTGTGTGTTGGGGAAAGGGGTGAAATGTGTGTGTTGGTTATGCAGCTGGCAGAGTGAGAGGAGGGGTGAAGGGAGAAGGTGTAGCTGCAGACGGGGCTGATGAACGTGGATCAACAGAATTGTTTTCACAGGCTGAGAGTACGAGCGGAGTGGCAGACGAGAAAAAACACCAAAAAACACAAATACAACTTATTTATTTTCGTTGCCGCAGGTGCCGGCTCCCTTACTGGTGCTTCTGGAACGACTCTCTCGCTCTAAAGTGGGCGATTTACCTCTCTCTCTCTCTCTCTCTCTCTCTCTCTCTCTCTCTCTCTGTCTCTCGGGGGCGAGAGGTGAAGTGGCCAGCTTATTTTAGCGGGGGTCTGGCGGTCCTGACTTGCGGTGACATATTAATTGAGGAGTTCCTCTAAAGAAAAGAAAGGCCGGTGTCGCGATTCGTCCGACAATGTTTGCGGAGCTGTTTTGAAAAAAAAAAGAAAAATCTTTTTTTTTTTTTGGCCGGGGAGAGAAACCTCTCGAGGTTTATTTACCCATCAGCGTGTTTCAAATGGCGGCTCGCTCTCACTCTCTCTCTCTGTGTGTGTGTGTGTGTGTGTGTGTGTGTGCGTGCACTCATACATCCCTGCTGTTGTGTCGTGTGTGTGTGTGTGTGTGTGTGTGTGTGTGTAGCTGTGTGTGTAGCTGTGTTGTTTGTGTCATTCTGCCAGTTTGCTTATGAGTGCGTGGAAAGGGCAGCCATTCCCTGACAGATTGTGTGTGTGTGTGTGTGTGTGTGTGTGTGTGAGCGAGAGAGAGAGAGAGAGAGAGAGAGAGAGAGAGAAGGAGGCAGTCACCCCGGGCTCGGTTGCCTCTTGAGTTACCCCGTAGCCGGTTCGCCGCCGCTGTCCTCTTCATCCATTATTGACCGTGTTGATTCACGCCAGCCTCTCGAGTCGTCACAACCCCCGCCGGACGCCTCAACGCGGCCACCTCTTCCCCTCCGCACTCAACGCTCACACCGATCTCCAGGCGAAATGAAAAGATACATATTTCCTCCTTTGGTTTTCCTCGGTCGGGTGTGAATGCAAACCCCTGTGATGTCGTGTTTTCCTGGGATTTCTGGGTAATATTTGATCGCCCCGGTTCCTTTTAATGCACATAATCAAGCCACTGGGGTGTTGAGGGGAA
This sequence comes from Hoplostethus mediterraneus, assembly GCA_034670385.1. NCBI lineage: Eukaryota > Metazoa > Chordata > Actinopteri > Trachichthyiformes > Trachichthyidae > Hoplostethus > Hoplostethus mediterraneus. The sequence goes on along the minus strand of JAXDDW010000001.1, from coordinate 16,408,481 downwards.
ACAGGACGTCCTGGTCAGCGGCGGCGGCGGGGACACCGTCCGTCTTTCTGATGTTCAGGTCCGACATATATGTAGCCAGTGCCTGCTCGACCTTTGACCCTTCATGTGTGGCTTTCTGAGGAGAAGAGCATATTTGTTTTCCCGACTTTCCTCCAAAGGGGGTGATATAATTGGATGGCTTCCCTGTGTGTGTGTGTGTGTGTGTGTGTGTGTGTGTGTGTGTGTGTGTGTGTGTGTGTGTGTGTGTGTGTGTGTGTGTGTGTGTGTGAGAGCATGGGTATGAGCTCATCGTTGTGGCAGAGGTGACCACTGCAGAATATAAACTGTCATCGGGATAATTTACGGATTTGCGAGTTGTTTCCTTAACGCTGCTGTGAAGTTGAACGCTTGGTGCTCAACTGTGACACACACACACACACACACACACACACACACACACACACACACACACACACACACACACACACCTATGAATACACATTGGAAATGGTAGTTTATTCCCTTAAACCGAGGCTAGAGTATTTAGCACTTAGGAAGGAAACTAAATGCTCTGCCTCCTATTTTGGTTGCCATGGTTACCAGGACAATAGTTCCGGCTGGCACAACGTGAAGTCTCAGAACAGCCGTTTGGAAAGCTGGAAAAATAACACGCTCATTGTTTGTATATGAACGTCTTGGACAAAACACCTTTTTGTACCAGGAGAAAAACTCTTTCCACCTTTGTTTTCCATCGTCTATGTTTGGAAAAATCTGAGAAGAGCATCATGGGAGACGTAGTGAGAAGAAGTGAACGGTCTTTTTTTTTAGTCTTTGAGTCAACTAAAAAGATCTCTGGACTACATGGACCTTTAGGACAACACACAGCAAATAGGGGCTGAAATACTAAACTTATAGACAAACACACACGTGCACATGCCCCCCCCCCCCTCGTGCACGGCGTTCCTACACTTCTGCAGGAAGGAAACTTCCAAGCAACCTCCTGCAGCTAAATGACCTCGATATATTAGCTGTCCTTTAATGAAGTGAGTCTGATCTCTCTCTCTCTGCTCAACTCAAGTATCAATAATAAGATTTATCTGTCTTCCCCCGCAGCCTTGATTCAATTATCTCCATCTCTCTCTCTCTCTCTCTCTCTCTCTCTCTCTCTCTCTCTCTCTCCCTCTCCCTCCCTCCTTCTCTTCCTCTCCGCCGTGGATCCGTTTCCAATTGAAGGCAGGTCATGCTTTGTGTTTCCCTTTGTCATGACAGGGTTCTTTAACGAGTGGAGGCTCCCTTCCACCGCCGCTTAATCAGATCTGGACAGACGGGGAGGGGAGGGGAGGGGAGGGGAGGGGAGGGGGGGAGGCGGGGGTGAGGGGAGGGAGGGGGGTGGGGTGTAGCCAGGTAAAAGTGGGGTCACAAGTAGTTTACCTCCAACTCTTCATTGTCTGCATTTCCCCTTTTTAGGAAAATTCGATTTGTGTGTGGCCCCGCCTCCTCCGTGTGTTTCGTGTCCAATTTGGAGCCTTTGAAGTTTTGAAGGGCCCCCCCCCCCCTCCACACTCCCACCTAACTACCCCCCCCACCCCCTCCACACTCCGACCTAACTACCCCCCCTCCCCCTCCCGCCTACCTCCAGACATTGCTCATTACCTGAGGCTGCGATGGAAGAAAGAGTGGCGGCTAATCAAATTGACTCTGCTGGTTTTCTGCCATCAGAGGAAGTGCTGGCCACGGAGGGGTCGCCGGTTCAACGCCAGGCTTTTCAGGAAAAAAAACCTCAAGTCACTTCAAAATAAAAGAAAGGGCCCGCCCCCTTGCGATTTGGAACGGCGTTCAGGGGCGACGTGGCGAGACGAGCGCGTTGAGAACAAACCATACGGAGATCTGTATGCTTCTATTAGCTAGCTATGAGGAATCCCACCAAAGAGAGATAGAGAGGGAGAGAGAGAGAGAGAGAGAGAGAGAGAGAGAGAGAGAGAGAGAGAGAGAGAGAGAGAGAGAGAGAGAGGAAGAGTACAGTGGACTCGGGGAGACAGAGTGCAATCTGTTTACAATTAGCAGGTTTGGAGTGTGAACATGTCGAGGTGAGCCCCTGGCCAACTCAACTCAGGAGCACGGGCGCCCTGAACCAAGCCTTTCTTACGGCCCGCACTCGCACATGCATGCAAGTATGCACACTTACAGTAAGTGCGCACACGTTAACCAAGCGCCTCCCATACCAACACACACACACACGCACACACACACACACACACACACACACACACACACACACACACCACTTGCTAGTGCATTCTGGGCCAGGCAGGGCAGCAGTGCAGCTGTTGAAGCAGCCAAAGGCATTAGCTGGTCCAGTACAGCAGCTTTGGGTTGGCCCCGTGTTCTGGGGGGTGGAGAGGGGGGGGAGGCAAGGGAGGCAGGGGGGAGGCAGGCCTTGTTTTTTAGGGTTGCAAGCTGTTTTTTTGCGGCGCGTCCACGGGGGAATACAGCGATGCGGTAGATAGCGAGCATCTGTCCTGCTGCTCAGCGCTGGACGGGGAGGGAGAGGGGCATCAGCGAGGAGGTGATTGACTGCGTATTTGTCTTGGGTAGATTACACGCTTAGGAAAAATCTCTCCCTGGCTCCGGTCCTCCCTCAACGTCAGAGGGGGAAAAAAGCCTTTTGGCGGTGACGTGGTGAGTTATCACGCACATCCAGGACGACCCCGCGTCGAGCAGCGTCTCGTTCAAGGACCCCGGGACGCTGGGCTGTTGCGGGGATGTGATGTGGCTTTTTTTTTGGGGGGGTTATGGGATGTTCTCTGCGACCGCGAGGCCACCCTGCTCACTAAGCGCTCTCTCGCACGCCGCGATAATACGTCCCTCCGTCAGAAGATGAACGCGGTCCGTGTGTGTCCTGCGTGCGGCCTGTGTGGCGGTCCGTCGGCGGTGTGATTTACGGTGAACCGTGTCGTATTTATGATCGGCGTTGTGACGGCTGTAAATCCACGGATTGTTCCCTTTTTTTTTTTTTTTTCGCGGTTCGCTCGTAAAAAAAAAAAAAATGTTGGGCAATCCGGAGAGTTTTGAAACGTTCGCCGGGCCAGAGCGTAATAACTTTACGGCGTATTGTTTCGACTCACATCTCACAAATCACCTCGTCCGCTTTTGTTATTCTTCGTTTTATTTTGAAGGTTTTTTTTTAGAAGCCGTGTCTGACGAGGGGAGAACATTTAATGAACAACTTATTCGCTATAAATCAGCTTTTTTTTTTTTGCGTAACTTGACTGATGTGGAAGGACGTTTTCCGTCTGTGTGTTTTGCAGCGAGTGTGTGTGTGTGTGTGTGTGTGTGTGTGTGTGTGTGACAAAGTTTGACTGAGACTCGGGGAGGAGTGTGTCTCTCTTGACCTTTCCACAGTGCACCAACCAGCCTGCCTGTCACTGGCCCCGCCCCCCCCCAGGGCTGCAAACACACACAGGAGAGGGAATGATGGAGGCCCGGAAGGTGTGTGTGTGTG